>JAJSOF020000038.1:44883615-45483615 GCA_025594305.2 Periplaneta americana
ATACGGTGATTGACCGGTTCCTTTTTTCAAGTATATTGTGAATAAACCACGATCGTGATTTCACTTTTTGCTGCATATACCTCTAGTAACAACCCCTATTTGTGGTTAGTTGTCGCTGTTCATCCCACTGAGTTAGTGTCTGTTGTCTGAGAGGACTGAAATCGATTGGAAATGCAACTGAACGTAAACAAGTGTAAGTAACTAGAGAAATTGCTAAGAATAATGCACGCAATAATTTATTTATTCTGCAAAGGATACATAAATTCTGGTGCTCGTTTTTACACTCACAGTGTGAGAAAAGGTGTAAGGTTTCCGTCCACAGAATATTATTTTGTTAAAGTTTTTATATGACATAAAAATGCCCCGTGGTCAATCACTATAAAGTGAATGGCCGCAAACTACAGTGATTGGTCGTTTATAAATTATTTGTTAGAATAACGACCAATGTGCTCCAATTCTATATATGTTATCGGTTAAATGATGGGGATTTTTACAGGACTGATACTATATTATAATGCCTAAGCCAGGTAAAGTGCATTATACAGTGGAAGCTTTACGAAACGCTACAGAACCTATCCGCAGTGGATTTGATTTAAATGAAGCTGCCAAGAAGTTTGGTGTCCTAAAAGCAACCTTAGCGTCCAGAAGCAAATATCCCGTTGAAGGAAAAGTGTCCTTTGGTCCTCGCCCAGTGCTGGGTGAAGCCATTTGTAATAACATCAGAGAAATGACACACACTTGCTTCTGATAAGGCACAAAAGAGAAAAATGGAAGAAGAGGCAAGAGAAGAAAGGAAGCGAATAAGAAATGAAAGAAAAGGCAGCGAGAAGAGTTCTTTTCTTATTTTTTAACTTGGTTATTTAACGACACTGTATCAACTATGAGGTTATTTAGCGTCGATGGGATTGATGATAGCGAGATGGTATTTGGCGAGATGAGGCCGAGGATTCGTCATAGATTACCTGAAATTTGCCTTACGGTTGGGCAAAACCTCGGAAAAACCCAACCAGGTAATCAGCCCAAGCGGGAATTGAACCCGCGCCCGAACGAAACTTCGGATCGGCAGGCAAACACCTTTGCCGACAGAGCTACGCCGGTGGCGAATAGTTCTTAATGAGAAAGATCAGAAGAAGAGAAACGAAACAGACAAGAAAAAAGTGAAAATTGTGAAAATGTGTTGTTCAATCACTAATAAATGAGTATTCAATAACTGTGCAGTAGACGGTCAATCACTAATAAGCGTGTGGTCAATAACTGTGCAGTAGACGGTCAAAAACTGTAAAAGTGGACTTGTTGTGTTTATTTCATTTATCTTTGCATTAAAATTTTATTTTTTCTTTTGTTTATTGATTTTGATTTGTTTCTGAATCTTCACTTGACCCAATGCCTTTAAAATTCTCTCAATAAGTTACCACTGTTTTCCGCTATTTCATTGTTTTATTATTCATTAGTTTAAGTGGTCAATCACTATACAGTTTACCCTATGTCACTTAAGCGGTAAGAAGAGGGAAATTGTTATGTGTGTTAGGTTGGGAATACTGAATGTGGAATTTTAGACTTACCGCGGATTGGTTTTGTGCGGAAACCAAGCAAATACGCACGATCTCGCACAAAAAAAGTTTATTACGGTCTTTTGAATCGTAAAGATTGTATAACAGAGTGCGTCTATGTATGTAAAGTAAGGCTTAACGAGCTAGCACCTTTTAATATACACTTAACGGGCTACACAATCGTTTCTTTTAACATCTCGCTAATGGCCTTCTTTTTTCGCCGCTCATTAAATAGTGACAGCTCTTTATAATATCGATCTCGCGATTTTCCTCGTATATCTCCTTGGCTTGCTTTTTTCTGCTTCTACCATATTTCATTAGGATTTCCAATGCAATCCATTTCTACAAATTAATCTCAAACAAAATCATTTGTTGTAAATACTTTTGTTTTATTTTCCTACCACAGTATGACGTTTTTCTTATCATAGTAACTAATTAAGATGTTTCTTAATTGAATCGTTGATTTCAAAAACACATTTTGATCGAAAATGAGTAGAACATTATAGTGGCCACAACGCACATAGATGCATCAGTCTGGGTAGAAAAATAACCGAAATGATAATTAAGTACTGTGAAGCACAAAGCATCAATATTTCGTTGAGTGTAAAAACACCCGAAGTGCGGGATTTCAGTTCTTTTTATTACCTCTACTGGAGAAAAGCTCTTCACCGAGCTTTATGCTGCATAGGTGTATATGTGTTCACAATGGAGGAGCTCATTCGTGTGTATTCCAAAAATAAATCAAAACATTATTAAGAATAACTTATAGTAAACCCTGTTTAAAAGACAGAATATGGCGGGACATAATATTTATAGTAAACATAATGTCAGCGTTGTATTATGTATATTTTAAGGATTTGGAACAGAAAAATACTGATGTGTCAGTGCTCACTCTAACTCGATATCTTCTGGCACAATTGCCTCATGAGTGATGCCCCATTGGTGTCACTTATGAGGTTCAAACCTGTCTTCGGACAGTTGACTATACAACAACAATGTTCAGTTGCTAGAAAAATAAATAACATAAACATATGTGCAAAATATTAGAGTATACGAAGTATAGTTAATACAATGAAAACGCTCATCAACTTGTTTTCAACGATTTAAATAAACTTTGTTTAAAATTTAAAGTGTCTGAAGCCAGTTTATACATCAAATACCAATACATTTTAAATGACTACAAAACAACCTAAGTCCACGCCATAAATTATTTTTTTGACACATTGGTAATATAATTTTGAATCTCAAGTGTTAGGATATTTTCAGGAACAAGACAATGTATAACCAGTTAGGTTTATAACTGTGTATAGCAACGCATTTATTCGATATAATGTTTTTTCAAGTTTTCACGAAGTGTTTATTTTGTAACTTAGAAGTGTTTTAGCATCAGCAATTCAGTTGTTATTTTATCTACAAATTCTTAATAATTTCAGTTCCAACAACATGCAAAATGTAATTATTCATTTATCTTCTCCTAATATATACGACTCAAAATACCATAAAACGTTGTGTAATACACGTTGCTAAATAAAAAGTACATTAGTATATATATATATATATATATATATATATATATATATATATATATATATATATATATATATTCCGTATTTTCATTTACTTTACTTCAACACATTACATTTGTACAGACCCACAAACAAAATTTGGGCTACCTATTTTCACTGTTCCAGATACACTGCATTGCGCATGTGCAGTAAACAACAGTGCCTAAATGTATGCTACTTGTAAACAATGTTGCGAAGCTTGTTGCCTACATTGAGGAGAACTGCTACCAAGACTCGGACCATTTTTCAATTCCGCTGTACATAAAATGCTCATTAATAATTAATAATAACATATCCTTTTCAAAACGTGTTGTGTTTTTAATGTTTGCTTAATAATGAAATCATTGTAATTTAATATTAATAATTTCGATCTAGATGTGTAAATGTCATGACCAGAGACCAGAAGTTTAGGCATTATGAATCATTAAACTAGGCAGGCAAAAAAGGCATCATAAATAGTTAAAATAGGCAGGCAAAAAGGCATTATAAATAGCTAAAATACGCAATAAAAGGCAATAACAAAAACCTTGCATTTTCCACATAGGGATTTCGGCAGCAAGAAAAGCTTTACACAAGTCGAATGCAAATTGAGATTTTCGACTCGATGTTGCAATTACTGTTGGAAGCAAAGAAATCGTCTTCCCAGTAGCCTTGGAAAGTGCATTTTTGTGTTTGGTTGTACTGATATGTTGCGATATGAAATATTTAGCTAGCTACAACAACGTCGCAATGAAAACTGAAAGAAAAATAACCGTTAAAAATAACGTTAGACCCGCACTCATTGTTGCCTTGTCAAATAAACACAAGCGATAATTAAAACGCTTACTGTTGTACTTTTTGCACGGCAGCACTCATTGTTGCAAAGAGAGTATGAACTGACTGAAAGACAATAATAATTATACATTCGGTGAAGTCACTTTTATTGTAGCGGTTATAGAAATAAATTAAAATATACATGTAGGCAATTTTTAGTAATAAATAATAGATAATCAAATAAAGGCAAAAAAAAGCATTTATTTTGTAAATTAGGCATTTATATTAGAAAAGGCAGAAAAGGGCAACATAAAACTGTAACAGTAGAACCTCTATTATCCGTGGTAATGAAGGGGGTGGACTGAACGGTTAATCGAAAAAATCGGATAATGCGTAATGGAAGATTTTGTCATTTCTTCCGTGGTATTGTATTTAACTGGCTGGATAGTGGATCAGAAGTTCACTGATTTGAGTCTGGTTGTCAACGACGGGTTTTTAAAGACCAAGGAAATCCCATGTAATGAATGTATCAGGAAAAATAGGAATAATAGAGGTCTCATGTTGTAGATTAACCTACATAGTTTTTTACGCTTTATCATTGTTTTTGATTAAATCACGCAGTTGTAATTCCAATCTCGTATTCTGGTTCGAGATGAGTCACAGCTTTCCTTTCCCAAACCATTCAATTATAATTTACACTTTTTCGATACGTGGCACAATACGCTTTCTCTTGACACTCGTAGAAGACATTTTATGTACAAGTTATATAGAAGGTAATTCGAACAGTAGACAATACTGTGTAACAATAAATGCTTGTAATAAACTATTTATTTATTTTATTGGGTTATTTTACGACGCTGTATCAGCATCTAGGTTATTTAGCGTCTGAATGATATGAAGGTGATAATACCGGTGAAATGAGTCCGGGGTCCAGCACCGAAAGTTACCCAGCATTTGCTCGTATTGGGTTGAGGGAAAACCCCAGAAAAACCTCAACCAGATAACTTGCCCCGACCGGGATTCGAACCCGGGCCACCTGGTTTCGCAGCCAAACGCGCTGACCGTTACTCCACAAGTGTGGACTGTAATAAACTAATAACACTCATCTTGATTGCACAACTTTTAACACAACATCACTTCGGAATATAAACTAACGGAAACAGAATCAGAAGGCGCGAAGACCACCCAGTTCTGATGATGGTCCCAGGCCGAAACTAGTCAACAAGGTAACCTAGTTAATTAATACGAGTCTTTATATTCCGAAGTAATAACACTCTGTAGAAAAAGTATGTAGGGCCTACTAATATAATGTTCAAAACATTCTTCATATAAATTATATTATTTCTGAAGAAAAAAAAGAGCGAGAAATAGACAGTCGGATAATCCGTCAATCGGTTAATAGAGTGACGGATAATCGGGGTTCTCCTGTAATTCGTACAGATTCACTTTCAAAATGAAAATAAATTTAACTCATTTAAAAAGGCATTCTGCCAAAGTTCCGGTCTCTGGTCATAACTATACATCTTCGGATATAGTTACGTTAAGTAAATGTGGCATAAGCTGAGAAACATGTAGCTATTTTATTTCTAAACTTAAAGCTAGAATCTTAAGTATATTGAATAAATTAAACAGTCTGTGCTTATCTAATATTAAATTTATAGCATTAACGTTTTCAGTACATGTGTACCATTTTCAAATGCGAATGCCTGTTACATTTAAATAGGTCTGCATAACTGTGGGATTGGAACATTCATGAACATTATGGATGCTGTTAATAAAATTACATATAACACAACTTAAGGATAAAATATATAAAATACATATGTTAACATAGTTCACGTGATCATTTCGATGACATGTTGTTAGAGTAGTCTTCTCTTAATGTGGATCATCGTGGTTAAATATTATAAAATGTCCAATAGAATGGTAAATGTTAAAATTAACTTGCACTGACAATCACTATAAAACACTGTAGTCTTGTTGAGTAGTAATGTATCTACATTACGTACGACATATCTAACGGGAAATAGTGCAGCATATAGCATATATGAACATAAATGAACATTAATACTACTTAACAAGACTACAGTGTTTTATAGTGATTATCAGTGCAAGTTAATTTTAACATTTACCATTCTATTGGACATTTTATAATATTTAACCACGATGATCCACATTAAGAGAAAACTACTCTAACAACATGTCATCGAAATGATCACGTGAACTATGTTAACATATGTATTTTATATATTTTATCCTTGAGTTGTGTTATATGTAATTTTATTAACAGCATCCATAATGTTCATGAATGTTCCAATCCCACAGTTATGCAGACCTATTTAAATGTAACAGGCATTCGCATTTGAAAATGGTACACACGTACTGAAAACGTTAATGCTATAAATGTAATATTAGATAAGCACAAACTGTTTAATTTATTCACTATACATAAGATTATAATTTGCTTATCGGAAACTTCTTACATAATGAAATATAAGCTAGAAGTTTTAGATTTTGCTAACCCTAGCTGTTAAAGTTCTTCCTGTAAGATTCCATTTAGTTCTGCTGCCATAACTTTGTAACGGCACATAATACATAGTTTAAAGCCCACATAGAAACATTAAGTAATACCGCTGTGGTTACTTGAACCAAACAAGTGTTCGCTGGTCAGTTTTACTTCACATGTATCTCCTTTGTTCTGTAACTATAGAGGAACGTTTCTAGTTTGCCGGTCCCTAGAGATCCTAAGTGACATGGTTCCTCACTCAGCGTACATGACGGGGTTAGTCCCTAGGGACAGGGGACTGCAATGGACATACAGACACACACTCAGAAATATTATCTCCAAGTTGCTATGACAACAGGCATTGGACCGGGAGCGAAATTTCACCATTGGAGTTACGCCTCATATTAGAGAGACTCGCGGTAGCAATCTCCTCCTTTCCCTAGCGGTTCACAGCGAACCACCGTTTTATGATCCAAGTACAGTAATATGGTTTTGGATACAAATATAGCCGTAATTTGTTTCTTAACAAAGTAGATACTGTAGCATGAACAGGGATTCCGCAACATCCATTAATTCAACGCGACTTCTGAAAGAAAATAAATAAAAGTATGTATTACGTGTATGTATGTATTATCAAGAGTGCGGCTGCAAATGTAAATTAAGTTCGGAAATATTAATGAAACTACTCACTATAAATATGGCCGGGTAGCTCAGTTGGTAGAGCAGCTGGCTACGGACTGGAAGGTCCGGGTTTCGATCCCAGGTGGTGACAGGATTTTTTCTTGTTGCCAAACTTTCAGAACGGCCCCGAGGTTCACTCAGCCTCCTATAAAAAATTGAGTACCGGGTCCTTCCCGGGGGTAAAAGGCGGTCAGAGCGTGGTGCCGACCACACCACCTCATTCTAGTGCCGAGGTCATGGAAAGCATGGGGCTCTACCTCCATGCCCCCCAAGTGCCTCCATGGCATGTTACGGGGATACCTTTACCTTTTTTACCTTTTACTCACTATAAATATGCAATCTCAATGAATAAAAGTATAGTAGCGCAGGTAGGCATCCTAACAATACATTTAGATTTTCTTTGTTTTTCTAGTACCAGATTGAAGTCATAATATTTTTCTCAGCGTGACGTCATAAATGTTGTGTAATGTTAAACAAAGAGAACTTTATTCGTCAAAAGACGTTATTAACACGTAGCCTTGCTCGCTTAGCCTACTTACTACTGGGTGTTCATTTCAAAGTATGCCATGACGTCACTGTTGTGAATCAGCGATTTGAATCGATTTTCAGCTCTTATGTCAGAGAAGTTGCCTATTAATCAAGGCGTTAAATCTGAACTTGAGAACGTGTACGGTATAACTTGAACGTCGTAGCAACAGATGGCGGCCTGTACGGTCTGTGTGCTACCATAACCTCTTTCGAACTGTGTTTTACGCGGGCAAGTCGTACGCAGGGTATTTGTTATCATCGGTTGCGTACGGCAACATTCCACAATACAAATCAAATGCTCCGTATCCATGTTGACCGTCGAAGTTAATGTCAACAAATACGTAACCGTCTCCACATATCCCGACAGTAAGAAAAAACCTCACCTCAGTACGTGTTTCCAAACACTTCACATTCCTGCCACTACAGGTGTTACCGTACGTATCGGTAAGTTACTCTTCAGAATGAACGCCGTACTTGCTACGCAACTTCTCTGGAACATACGTAATACGCCTATGTGGAAGTGTAGGAAGATTGAATTCTCTAGGCTCGACTAGCCACATGACGGCATACAGCGAACCATGACACACTTTGAACTGAGTAGAGATGAACAACGATCGAGAAAGCAAGACTACAGCGCCCGCAAAGCCGAAAACCCTCACGACAATGTTTTGTACGTCCCGTCCTTGACGTAAAGACTGCTTGTGAGTGTTTCGAGACGTTCAGATTGATCACTCCCGAAGTCCCGAATGTCAAACAGCCTTGAATCGTCGCAGTTGTTTATACGTGACTGAACTTTTATCTACTTTGGCAACTGTTATATATGTATAAACAATCAAGTAGCTTATTTGAAACACCAGTTCTACCTTTCAGTGTATAATAATCCACTCCCCAGCCTTTATTTAATTACTAGGCTCTTATTAAAAGACTAGGAATTTCCTTTTCATATGTTTGAGACCAAGTGTGCAATATCAAGGAAAAGATATTAACGTTATGTTTTATGTTTCTTAGAAAGGCAAATTTATTTGAGAATTGCTTTTTTCTATTTATATAGCCATAGGTAATAATTATAATAGAACCAGTACATTTTGATAACTAAGATACTGTTCTGTTTTGTCTTTTTGTCTCATTTAAACATTTATAATGTTATTTATTGCAATTATGTATGTCATTCAAAGTTACGAAATCTTTTCACGCCGATCAAATGCTATTTCGAGAATGATGAGCGAGACTCGAAGCTCACGAGAATGACGAGACTCGAAAGACAAATGCAACGAACACAGCGAGCGAGAGCGACAGTTAGTTCTGTTCATCTCTACAACACACCCTTGAACGGAACCTCTGTACAGTAAATATAAAAATATTATATATTTTATTAAATAGCCATTACGTAGTAGCACTTCCTGTTCTCATTTTGAATTTTTCTGCCTCGATATGTTTGTTTTAAAACTGTGTACGAATAGACCTATAAGATCTCCGCAAAATTCAGAACTCAAATCTGCCAAAGAAGGGGAGATCTTAGGCCTGTAACACACTTGAAGACTTTTCGCTAGCGAGAAATGTGTTGCGAGAAAAAGGCGAAGAGCCTTCCTCCACACACTTCGCGAGTTCTCGCTATCACAGATCACACCTCGCTATGATCATCTCTGCACTGCCTTCATGCAGAAAACATTTTTCTGATTATAGTAATCACTCGTTGGGGGAAATATTATAGGTTATGTATTTAAGTATATTGTCGTTCTTAAATATATAACCTGTAAGTATATTGTCGTACTTTACAAATTATGTACGAACGCCATGTTGAATCTGGGTATTCAGATGATGAGGAAATGGAGTTACATGAAAATTTTTTTGTAAGTGGAAAGAAAAAGTATCCCTAAAATTAAAGCCAGAAATATCTGAAAATCACATTGTATCTTACGAAAATAAGGGCGAATTTTGGACACTGGTTTCGATTTGAATGATGATACGTTTAGGCATTATTTCAGGTTGAATAGACCTCAGTTTTTTGCTATTCATGATATGATAGAGGATTCTTTGCTATGTTCTGATTAAATTATGTAAACTGTTAAGACATATAGATACATTATTTCAAATGTTTAATTAATACTATTAAATCTCATCAATATAAAATATAGCCCTATTTATTTTCATATAATCTGATATTTGTCTCCAGATTTCTTCTTTAAGTTTCGTGTTTGTATAGTTTTCATCCCGTGTATCATATGAATAGGCCTACGGGTGACATCGTACAAGTTCGATAAGTTTGTGACTGCAATTATCAGCCATCGTTCCTCATTTTCAAATAAAAACAATACAATTCATCGCCACCTGTGATACCTTTTTTCTACATTCAATCGTCATGAAGAGTATAAATGTCAAACATCTTTGATAAATGTGTCAAGAAAATTCGCTGAGCTGCCGATTCCAGTGAGAAATTCGCGCGAGGTTTTTGCCTCGAACGAGAATCTCTTCCAGTGTGTGGACGTCGATTTGAATCCATGTTATCAATCTTTGAATTTTCTCGCAACAAATTTCTCGCTGGCGAAAACTCTGCAAGTGTGTTACGGGCCTTACTTGGAGTAGGCTGTATACTGCAACTGGCATGTACTTTGAAGAATTCTCGTACCTTCTTGCGGGGAACGGGACCCAATTTGGGAAACCCTGTTTTACAGTATAGTTTTATGTTTCGAATTTTAGTTCTGCATTTGCCTTACTGCGTTCTGTGGTTATAAACATGGTTATAAAAATATTATTGAGCTATTATAAAAACTTGTATTTTCCATTTTAAAACTCTATTGAGGCAATAAATATTTTACCAAATTTTTGTAACATCCACGACCTTCTGTAATAGAGATCAGTATAGAAGAAAGTTCTCCTAAACTTTCTTTTATAGTGCTTATTATTGCTTGTAAAATAAAATATTCTGCATGTTAAATAGAAATTTTCTGACTCCGTGGTTCCTATAAACCTGTAAAAAAAAGTTTCAGTTAGGAATACAACGAAACTGTATGCTATATTTATAGATTACTTTTCTAAAGTAATAGCAGACTTGTAAAGATAGGAAAATTAGATGTCCGTAACAGACTTGGAAACATTTCAGAACGCGGTTTTAACAAAAGAGAATCGGTTCGACTGCTGTCTTGGGAACTATTAAATTGAAAAGGAATGGGCAGAGTCGTCTCCTAGCGACTGATTGATGACGTGGAGGCGTTTCGTCATTGTTTCTCCTCTCAAGTCACTTCATCATTAATAAATTAAAAGCTCTCCATCACATTTCAACAGCAGCCAGCCATTGTTTGTACACAGGCTCCTCGTCTTGCCTTGACAGCCAGAACTGGTTATAGTGTGCCTTGAAATGTCTGCGTCCACCTATGTTTCTTCTGTGGTCAGCAAGCTCTTTCCCGTCCACTTTAGCAAATAAAAATTTTTTTTAAAGAGAGTGTAACATACACAGGTCTACATGCGTACAGTGTGTACAGGGTGAACAATAACGCTGTTCTGCAGTTGGTTCCCAAACAAAATATCAACAACGTGAGTTGGTTCCCCATGTTCAAATATCAACAACATGAGTTGGTTCCCCATGTTCAAATATCAACAACATGAGTTGGTTCCCCATGTTCAAATATCAACAACATGAGTTGGTTCCCCATGTTCAAATATCAACAACATGAGTTGGTTCCCCATGTTCAAATAACAACATGAGTTGGTTCCCCATGTTGAAATATCAACAACATGAGTTGGTTCCCCATGTTCAAATATCAACAACATGAGTTGGTTCCCCATGTTCAAATATCAACAACATGAGTTGGTTCCCCATGTTCAAATATCAACAACATGAGTTGGTTCCCCATGTTCAAATATCAATAACATGAGTTGGTTCCCCATGTTCAAATAACAACATGAGTTGGTTCCCCATGTTGAAATATCAACAACATGAGTTGGTTCCCCATGTTGAAATATCAACAACATGAGTTGGTTCCCCATGTTGAAATATCAACAACATGAGTTGGTTCCCCATGTTCAAATATCAAGAACATGAGTTGGTTCCCCATGTTCAAATATCAACAACATGAGTTGGTTCCCCATGTTCAAATATCAACAACATGAGTTGGTTCCCCATGTTCAAATATCAACAACATGAGTTGGTTCCCCATGTTCAAATATCAACAACATGAGTTGGTTCCCCATGTTCAGATATCAACAACATGAGTTGGTTCCCCATGTTCAAATATCAAGAACATGAGTTGGTTCCCCATATTCAAATATCAACAACATGAGTTGGTTCCCCATGTTCAAATATCAAGAACATGAGTTGGTTCCCCATGTTCAAATATCAACAACATGAGTTGGTTCCCCATGTTCAATTATCAACAACATGAGTTGGTTCCCCATGTTCAAATATCAACAACATGAGTTGGTTCCCCATGTTCAAATATCAACAACATGAGTTGGTTCCCCATGTTCAAATATCAACAACATGAGTTGGTTCCCCATGTTCAAATATCAACAACATGAGTTGGTTCCCCATGTTCAAATATCAACAACATGAGTTGGTTCCCCATGTTCAAATATCATCAACGTGAGTTGGTTCCCCATGTTCAAATATCAACAACATGAGTTGGTTCCCATGTTCAAATATCAACAACATGAGTTGGTTCCCCATGTTCAAATATCAAGAACATGAGTTGGTTCCCCATGTTCAAATATCAACAACATGAGTTGGTTCCCCATGTTCAAATATCAACAACATGAGTTGGTTCCCCATGTTCAAATATCATCAACGTGAGTTGGTTCCCCATGTTCAAATATCAACAACATGAGTTGGTTCCCCATGTTCAAATATCAACAACATGAGTTGGTTCCCCATGTTGAAATATCAACAACAGGAGTTGGTTCCCCATGTTCAAATATCAACAACATGAGTTGGTTCCCTATGTTCAAATATCAACAACATGAGTTGGTTCCCCATGTTCAAATATCAACAACATGAGTTGGTTCCCCATGTTCAAATATCAACAACATGAGTTGGTTCCCCATGTTCAAATATCAACAACATGAGTTGGTTCCCCATGTTCAAATATCATCAACGTGAGTTGGTTCCCCATGTTGAAATATCCAAGGCTGTGATTTTGTAGCAGGCTGTGTGGGACATGGATGATCATAAGTTACAGTGGCAGTGGAAGTATAGGACAGCTGTATTGCACTTAATTATGGATTTTACTACTATGCTCAGTGAAAAGGGGAATCTGAAAATGGTCAGCTTGTAAAAACTTTATTCGGACTGCCTTTATTGGCTCCTCAAGAAGTTGAAGATTGTTTTGTTAATGACTTAATGGCTGTCAAACCTATAGACGATCGATTGGACCAGTTCTTTGATTACCTCCTCCATACTTATATTACACCAACAAGTGAGGATCCACCTCCAATATGGGCCGAGTTTACTTCTTCCTTAGTGCGAACAACCAACTGTTGTGAATCTTTTCACAGTAAACTTAATGCGCACTTTTGTGTTCCACACCCAAATATATTTTGCACTTGCAGATGCTCTGAAGGAGGTTCAGTGCGATATTTACATTAAGCTTAGGAGTAAAAGTAAATGTAGGCTTAAGGTAATGCAACAAAAGGAAACTTTTGTGAAAGATTGGATGGAAAAGCTTTCTGATGGCAGTGTAAGTAGATATGCATTCCTGCGACACGTTTCAAAATTTTACCACTACAGAAATAAAATTGTGAAGTTATTCGACGCAGCGCGTCCTCCATGCACAAAACATTTTTAACCTACCTACTACTGTAGACAGTAGTTGACAATCCTAAGTAAGTACAGGGACATCATTTTATTTTTACTAACATTTTTAATATTAACCTGTCTATACCTTTAGAGAACCGGAAACACCGCTTGCTCCCCCCTCCAAGACCGGAGTTCGATGATATTGGCGTAAAACACAAATCACTCTACTAGGTATAGGAAGGAAGAAAAGTAGTTCATCCATTTACGTAAACTAGGAAATATCGCGATTTTGAGTTTGATAATTTTCATTAGGTTTTTCTTTAATCAAAGTACAGTACTGTATTAATAATAAGTGTTTTTACTCACGAACTGAGTTATCCATGCGAACGTATTCATTATGCAGTGTATATTATACTGCCTGCAGCATATTAGCGTACAATATAAGAATGAAGTTAAATTGAAAAATAATCATAATATGGATATTTAAACACATTTTTGAAAATGGTGGCCGTTCATTTAGCTACAGGCTTCAGTTCTTTTGTGCATATTATCGCACTATAGACTATTGCATCTAATTCCAATTACCAATTTTGTCCTTCGTACTAGCAACTCATGTTGAAATAAATCTATACCTATTATATAAAAGAGTATCTTGCGTACTGTAAATTCAGTCTTCACCTCTGTTCGACCCGCACAGATGACATTACTCAGACATGCTATCTACTGTCCATCCAAGTGGTTATGTCGCAGGATCGTAGAAAGGAGGGAAATCACGTGACAGTTAATTACTTTTATTTAAGTTATTTTAAACAGTTGGGGGTGAGGGAAATCGGGATGCAACGTAGGCAAATGGACGACAGTACCTGTGCGAAAATATGATTCAATACTGAAAGCTCTTTCGTCACTGGAAAACGCGACCATATTTCTGGAACGTACTATACTCACTAACTCAGTATTGTTTGTGTTTACTACGACCTTAAGGCGACTTTGACTCTATACGCTTCGTTCTGTGAGGAGAACAGTTGAAGGTTTACTAGTAGAGGGGGTGGGAGTGAAGTACATTCAAAAACTCAGGTACAATAAAAATTGAAGTAAAAATAAAATTATGTCCCTGTATAAAATGGGAAGGGAAATGTTTTCTGTCTTGATCTAGCGCGGGAACCAATTGCAGTACACAGGAGAAATCAACCTGGAACCAACTCGAGTATAGCTCTGGGACGAACTGGGAACTAATTCACAGATTTGGGAACCAATTCCGGTACAGCCAACAATAAGTATGGAATGTTGCTATTAACTTCTTAAATTTTAATTTTACAAATATATATATATATATATATATATATATATATATATATATATATATATACAAAAGTTGTTGGAGATATACTATACAGTATGATACCAGTGTCCGAAAAAAGTTATTCAGGCATACAGGTGTGACAGTTAACTTTAATTTTTTAAGTGACACCTTATATTAAAATTTACACATTCCGAATCTCCATTAAATTTTACATACGAATACCCATTCACCCGTTTCGTGTCTTTTAACTCTTTATTAAACTTGTTTTATGGACTTCAAACTTGAGACAAATATGTAAAACTTTACCACAGATCACAGTATAGGACTGTGCACAGATGCTCCAAATGAGAACCATTCACAGCCAAGTCCACACCTGTGGAGTAACGGTTAGCATGTCTAGCCGCGAAACCAGGTGGCCCGGGTTCGATTGCCGGTTGGGGCAAGTTACCTGGTTGGTTAGGTTTTTTCCGGGGTTTTCCCTCAACCCAATATGAGCAAATGCTGGGTAACTTTCGGTGTTGGACTCCGGATACATTTCACCGGCATTATCACCTTCCTCTCATTCAGACGCTAAATAACCTAAGCTGTTGATAAAGCGTCGTAAAATAACCTACTGAAATAAAAAATAAAAAATAAAAAAATTCACAGCCAAACAATGTCCCAGTCTATCACGAAAACAGTCCATCGTATGTATGTGTGTATGCATTATTGATATTTTCTAAAGGTAAAAGGGAAGCGGGATTTCTTTCAATAATCAACACCAACTGCGGAGATGAGAGTTTCTAGGTATACGCTGTTGTCACGTCTTTCTCTTTCATTGTTAAGCAATAGAATCATATGTTTCTAATCATACATTGTTAAACAACAGAATTGAATTTGTCTCTAATTATACATTAGACCTATACATAGTGCACTATTGGCATCAATATACGAACTTGTGAAGGTAACTGATCAGTTATAGTAATTAAGACACAATCTGGCAACATGGAAATGATTCCACGTGGACTAATAGCAGCTACTAAAAATAACCGAATCTGATTGGCGACAATGAGATGCTATTTGGCGCGGCCAGACAAAGGAACCTTCCTCTGCGTGGCTAGCAATCAAAATGATACCGAGTGACGTCGATAATATGCAATGCTATATTATGTATGTATGTATGTATGTATGTATGTATGTATGTATGTATGTATGTATGTATGTATGTATGTATGTATGTATGTATGTATTTTAATGTATTTATTAAAAAAGCGGCATGTTCCATTACACTGAGTAATACTACATGCACTGAGCTCTCGTGTGTATGTGTGCATGTATGTATGTATGTATGTATGTATGTATGTATGTATGTATGTATGTATGTATTTTTAATGTATTTATTAAAAAAGCGGCATGTTCCATTACACTGAGTAATACTACATGCACTGAGCTCTCGTGTGTATGTGTGCATGTATGTATGTATGTATTTTAATGTATTTATTAAAAAGCGGCATGTTCCATTACACTGAGTAATACTACATGCACTGAGCTCTCGTGTGTATGTGTGCATGTATGTATGTATGTATGGATATCAGATTGTAACATTAAATTTCTAATTATTAGTGATGCGTTTTTGTAGAGGTTGGATTTTCTTGCAGTTCGTTAATAACGTATAGCATCAATCTGAATGTGAAGTACCGGTCCTTCAGGAAGAAATGAGTCACAAGATCTTTTGTTTTCATTTAGTCTTTGAATGAAGGTAAGGGTAATAAAAATTGGAAATTTATCCTTTGAAAAAGGGAAGAATTCAAATACCTTAGAGCAGTGCTATCTGGTAGGATGGAAGAGAAGGCCTTATGGCCTTAATCCTGTCAGATTAAATAAATTATTATTATTATTATTATTATTGTTATTATTATTATTATTATTATTATTATTATTATTATTATTATTATTATTATTATTATTAGCAGGTATGCTCAAAATTGTAAAAGCTCCGATTACATGGATGATGCTGCACTGCATAACACACACTAAAATGTACGGACTGGGCTCCGCAACTACCTTGCAGCACCGCTCGTGGCATCACTCTCATACTCTTGCAAATATGGATAATAAATTGAATTTGAAAAAGGAAAGAATATACACTGTAATGTTCAGTTATTACATTGTGTATTATATTTAATATACAGTAGTTATGATGATATTATTATTATTATTATTATTATTATTATTATTATTATTATTATTATTATTATTATTATATCATAGATAATGTTGTTTTCATATTCTACCATAAATTTCGGTCAGTTCAACATGTTCATTCTTTTCTGCAAGTAATCGGAAAACTATTTCCAACGAATTTACTCAATGCGCAACTGGCTCAAAAAATGCTCATCTGTTAATCGGGATCTATGTTTGGATTTAGCAACTTTCATTCTCTAAAATAATTCTTCGCACACATAAGTCGAGGCAAAGGTAGCTAACATAGTGGCAGCTCATCGTGGGATATTTCGTTTTGTTAATTTTTTAATACTTCTATGCTTGTCAAGTCATATTCTCCGCATTTAGTTCCCAATTCTACGTTACTTCGTAAATCAATTAACTCGTCCTGGAACTGCACTCTCACGGATTGTACTAAATTAACAAAAATATTAATGTCACTTTCCATACGTCTAAAATCACTAAATCTGTGTTCTGTGAATTCAAATTTGAGTTATTCCAGTACACAGATATAATTAACTATATTTTGTTCAGACACCATACATATCTTTACAAGTTCACCATCCGTGAAGGGTTTTAGTGCCTTAGCTAATTCCCAACACACTACATAACTTGCTCCTAAACATAGACTAAATTCTTCCACTCTCTTCAAAGTTTGGCCTTTCATTAAGTGCTTTCAATTATTGAATCTGTAGTGCCTCTGAAAATTATTTTATCATAACATGTATTTCTGTTGAAATAAAATCATCACAATAATAATAATAATAATAATGATAATGATGATAATAATAATAATAATAATAATAATAATAATAATAGTAACAATAATAATAACGTTGGTATATGAATACATATTACAGAAAACAGCTTCCCTGTCACTTCGGCATGTTCTGGATGGCAGAGCGTATAATGTCATTTTATGTTGCTCAGTAGTATTCCTGACAGTACCTTACAACATAATAAACACTTTACCGAACGCAAAACAATATGGTATATGTCGTTTGCTTACAAAAGGTTTTGACTGTGTCATTGTCCCGCATTGTTCGTACGTTACTAAGTACTTGAACTACCTTCCGCAGTCATCCGTCGAGCTTCGAACGAGGAACAGCACGCTCTACATTCGAAGGTTGTGATTACAGAACGTAATCGGGAGTCAGAGAATGAGCATACCTGCCAAATATCTTAAATGACACTCGAGAGGAAATTAAACGCAGAATAAATATGGGAAATGACTGTTATCATTCCGTTGAGAAGCTTTTATCATCCATGAAATCACAGGAGAATGGAGAACGTTACACAACGCAGAACTGCACGCATTGTATTCTTCACCTAACATAGATTGCAGGGCATGTAGCAGGTATGGGTGAATCTAGATATGTACATATATAGAGTGTTAGTTGGAAGACCTGAGAGGAAAAAGCCTCTGGGAAGGCAAAGACGTAGATGGTAGAATAATTTAAAATAGATTTGAGTGAGTTGGGATATGATTCTGGAGACCGGCTTAATCTTGCTCAGGTTAGGGACCGATGGCGGACTTATGTGAGGGCGGCAGTGAACCTCCGGATTTCTTAAAAGCCATTTATAAGTAAGTATTAAGGTAAGGGTGATATATTTCAGTTTCACATTTTAAATGTTAAGAATCCACTACTACGCTTCGTGCTCGAATATGTGAACGTGTACAAAACGATTTCAGGACATTTGATAGATGTCTCTTTAGATTGCGTGGGCTCTTCTATTCGTCTTTCTAACCGCAATTCTTCAACATTTTTGTTCAAAATGGGTCGCTGACCATTCAGCGTTCTTAGCGTGTTGCATGTGAATGATATTCTGAATTACATATGTAAGACATCCTTCGTCTGCTGCTTATTCAGGTGCTGTACAGGAATTCAATAGAAAGCACATACAATTTTTTCTCAGTCTTATTTTAAAAATGTTATTGAAATAATACGTCGTGATATCACACAAATTAAACTGTGATTTCGAGTTACGTGATATCTTAGTTTCATTTGCATTTGAATCTGGAGACTCATTTATGTCTTCAAACATATACGAGGACTACCATATTATATTACTATATCATATTTTCCATTCATGTTAGTGGAAAATAAAATATCTGCATGCTCGTTATTGTTAGACAGTGGAGAACGCGGTAGCGCTGAAGAAACTGCAGTTACTATTGTTTTATATTGAAGGTTATAGTGACGACTCTTAATGAAAGAATAGAACCACAACTTTATATCAAAACTACCATTTTTTAAATTATATTACGGTTGGAGAGATGAGCGCAAATTACGACAAAGTAAAAAGAAAACGAACGAAAAGCTTCTGTTTATAATGCCTGAATGCATCCAGATATGCATGGTTACATTCTGCAGCATATTTCAATATCATATAATTTTCATCATATTTTCATATCCCTAGTTATTGTATCGTGTTTATTATTAGAGAATTATATGGTATGTGTGTATGTATGTATGTATGTATGTATGTATTAACACTATAATTGGGTATACACCCGGGGGCAGTGACATCAATAATATACAATAGTCTATATATATATATATATATATAATTTGAACTGCTAATGGTAATTACGGGAATTTACGGGAACGGATTTTAATAAATGACCCCTCATTTTGAAGCTTGGAACTCAAAGTTTTTCAGAAAAATAGTAGTTTTCATTGATATGTCAATTTTTCAACATAATTGTCCTATTTTCCAAAATCCATCTGTCGTCAGTTTTGAGAACTAGCTAAGTGCATTTCAGAATAAAACAAAACACACACTACAGTAAACAATATTACACGAAGGCCATGATCTGCAAGAATGCTGACATATTTAGAGCTAAAATTAAATTGGTTATTAAAAACTTAACTTACTAAAAATAATTTACAGGTTCGATTCTGTGGTGTCTAATTTTCTGTGTATTTGATATTAAAAACTACAAAACTTGAGGTGGTTTGATGACATTATTACCATTAGAAATGAAATATTATTGTAGTTAATGCCATGATGTGACTATTTTTCATAAATTATACATACTAATGCTATATTGATGTTATGAAAGTGAAACGTTTAGGGGTTATATAAGTAGATGTAGAGAATAACTTAAATTAGATTTTGATTTCTATAGTTTACTGAGTGGCGGCTATATAGTATATATAGTATATGTTACTGAAAGCTATAAAACTTACGTAAGATAATAATATTATTAAAAATCAAATATTTTTATAGTTATTAATCAAGTGGGGTTGGGTCTTTTTCATATATTTAATGGCGGTGTGGTGTAGATATTTATATGCGTGGTTCTCTTCAGTATTGGCTCGAGAGAGAGTATCTTTCATTATCATGGAAGCAAGTAACTTTCAGAATGTCTGGTATTCTTCATGGAAAATAAATCTGAAAAATGTTTATTTGAACGTCTAATGAACTTAATTTGCAGCATTTGCTGCACAAGCCACTAGTACCATTATAATTCTATAATAATTACAGCAATATAAGAAAAATAAAGAAATAAAGTAAAATAAACCTAAATTTATTTCTAACTATAAATAAATATATGCAATAAACCTAGGACTATAAATAAAAACTATTATATTATATGTGTAATATTAAATTTTACAATTTTTACAAAATATATTATTATTCATGAATTGAAGTATTATTAAAACCCGTATTAAATTTCTCTGAGACAGCACAGAGTTACACCTCATAGGTCTAAAAAAAAAGAAAAAAAAAAGAGGCGAAATTATTGCGTCTCCGAAATATGGCGAAAATACTCTGATTTTGTCATTGCTAACCTTCTCATTAGTACGACATTTTGTGTGGCTTTTGCTTGGAATTAAATCATGGCACATTTCTTAAGGGATGTAATAATTATTGTGGTATTTCGATATTTAACATGTCTCGCAAGTATTTAAAAAAACATAGTGTTAAGTCTATCAAACTACCGACCAAAGCGCTGCTTATTTACAGAAATATAGTCTGCATTCTTCTTTTTCTTTTTCTTCTTCTCGTCTTAATAGACTCGAAGCCTGTTCCAACCAGAAATCAATTCTTTCCATCTTTTCTTTGCTCTCCCTGGTAATCTCTTTTCGCCCACTGGGATGTTATCTCATGCCACGCGTGCAATCCTGTCTGTTGTCTGAAATCATATTATATTTGACCACGTACTGTATCATAAAGCTGAGTTTTTTCACATTTCAGGGAAATTATTCTAATACTTCAAGAAATAGATTTTGTGATTTTCAATGAATTAGAAATATCTAGCTTCTACGATACGCAAAAAATAGTTTAACGCGTGCTGTCTTTTCGTACGTCTGTTTCCACTCACACCCATTCACTGCATTATTAGAGTGATTTTGTTCATGTTCTTAAGTCCACTCCGTGATAGGCTGGGGTTACCATTCCCACTAGAAATGAACAAAACTAACTGCCGCTCTCTCTCGCTGTGTTCGTTGCATTTGTCTTTCGAGTCTCCTCTCCTCATTCTCGTGCGCTTCGAGTCTCGCTCATCATTCTCGAAATAACATTTGGTCGGCGTGGAAAGATTTCGTAACTTTGAATAACATACATCATTGAAATAAATAACATTATACCTACGTGTTTAAATGAGAGAAAAAACAAAACAGAATAGTTTCTTAGTTATCAAAATGTTCTGGTTCTATTATATGATATTACCTATGGTTATATACATAGAAAAAAAAAAACAATTCTCAAATAAATTTGAATTTTTTAGGAACATAAAACATAACGTTAATATCTTTTTACTTGAGATTGCACACTTGATCACAAACATATGAAAAGAAAATTCCTAGCCTTTTAATAAGGGCCTAGTAATTAAATAATAATTATTAATTATTGTTATTATTATTTATTTATTCTGGCGAAGTTAAGACTGTATTTTATTATTATTGTAATTATTGAGTGTAATTAGTGAATGAATGAATGAATGAACCACTGCCACCGGGTATTTACCCATTTGCAATGTGAATAAATACATACACATACATACATCAGGCCTTCTCTTCCACTTAGCCAGAAACAAAAGAAGCTGATACAATTTGACTAATATTTAAAGAACACTAATAAAAATGTATACAGTCACAAGTTGAGTAAATTAATGCGAACATACTAAATAATAATTACAAAATAATATAAGGCTAGAAGTTACACTCAATGAATATGCAAGCGGTAAGTGAACCAATATTACAAATTACAAGGATAACAAATTCAAATAAATTATAATTATGCAACACTGAGGAACATTGCATATATATACACACATACACACAAAGGAGAATTAATCATGAATACTGGTCACGTGTTTAAATAATTTACTTTTAAATTGCAACATCATTCGACAGTTTCTGAGGGAGCTGTATGGGGAGTTCCAGAAGCGAATTGATGATACTGTGAAAGAGGAAGAATAGTGAGCTGTTTTATGGCAAGGCATGGATAATAATAAGGGATCAATTTTAGAACGAGTACCCAGGCTGTGATAAGAGGACAAGAAATTAAAATGCACCGAGAGATAGTTAAGCGAAGAAGTATTGATGATGCGTATAGGAAAATTAGTGAATGGATATATCTTCGGTCGTATATAACAGTTGCCAAAGTAGATAAAAGTTCAGTCAGGTATAAACAACAGTGGCGATTTAAGGCTGCTTGACTTTTGGGACTTCGGGAGTGATCAATCTCGGCGTCTCGAAACACTTACAAGCAGTCTTTATGTCAACGACAAGACGTACAGATCATTGTCGTGCGGGTTTTCGACTTTGCGGGCGCTGTTAGTCTTGCTTTCTCGATCGTTGTTTATCTATAATTCCCACCCTAATGGGAAATGGTATACAGGTAGAAAAATTAATTATTCGTTCCTGAAATTATAATTCTAGTTATGGTCGGCATGTCTTTCACGAAGAGAATGACGTCTCTAAGACAATGGCACCACAGTCTACTACATACAGTCGCGAAGCTTGGGGTGTTTTTTTGCAAATCTCGTGATAAAGCGCTCCAAGTGGTTAGCAACTAGAAACAATAGACTGTCCATGGTCGACTTTGGACTGTGTCGCATTTCTATCGAGTGCTAGCTCGTTGCGTATTTCACATTGATGCTTGTGAAATGTTCGTTATTGGTTGTAATGAAAATGTTAATGGCTAAAATATAATAATTTGAATAATAATACGGGACAAGGAGGAGACGTTTGTAGTGCTATAAATTGTAGCAACAGTAAGAGAAAGAGGCCAGAGTTATCCTTTTTCCGATTTCCGAAAGATTCAGAAAGGTTCCTAGGTTTCCACAAGAATGCTGTGCAGAAACAAAACTCTTAATTTTGAAGTTCTTTGTGACTGTTAGAATACATTATATCCTTAAATTTCACAATGAAATGTTTCAGTCTAACCAAAAGGACATTAGATACCGGTTAAAGTTCTGTCACTTAGGCTGCTAAATTTCCAGAGAAATAAAGGTTAGGTCTACTTTTTTTTTCAGAGGATATATTTTTAATTGTAGCTATTAATTTTGTTATTATTTTTATGTGTTATTTTACTAAAGACGTAGAAAAATTAAGTTTGTTTTAATGAAATTTATTGATCACGTTTTATTTTCAATTCTGGTGGGATTATTATTGCTTAGGCCTACTTTTTTTTTCAAAGGACATGTTTTTAATTATAGCTGTTAATTTTGTTGTTATTTTTATTTGTTGCTTTACTAGAGAGGTAGAAAAAGTCCGTTACAATAAAATTCATTGATCACGTTTTATTTCCAATTCTGGTGTGATTATTATTGCTTAACCTCATCCCACTTTGTTAACTACGTAAGCTTACACTACAAGTACCGGTACACGTAAGTTACTCCATTAATTCATATTTCCAATATTATTATTGTAAAGGGAAATGCAAATTAATAT
Source organism: Periplaneta americana (assembly GCA_025594305.2). Classification (NCBI taxonomy): domain Eukaryota; kingdom Metazoa; phylum Arthropoda; class Insecta; order Blattodea; family Blattidae; genus Periplaneta; species Periplaneta americana. The sequence goes on from JAJSOF020000038.1 coordinate 44,907,337, forward strand.
TTACTGGTTTCATAGTTAATTATCGCTATAATCTTGAATGAGTGAAGCTATTATAGTAAATTTCAGTTCGTTTTGCACAAACAAAAATTATATTAACTTATTTCTTGCAGGTATCTTTGAGTTTATGGTGGAATTTAATATACTTCATTAAAATAATAAATTAACTTTATGCATTTAATATTTAAATAAAGGAAGGAAGGTGTTAATTTTTCCAAAAGAACACGACAACGAAAGTGTAACATATTTTGTCGGCTGCTAGGAGAGAGATCTGCGATAATGAGGCGATAGTAGCGATCCTAGTGGTGGGCAACTACCCATGTTTGCATTTTTACTACATATTGAGCTTCGCGACTGTATATAGTAGACTGTGATGGCACCCCGCAGCTCCACTCGACGTTGCGAAAAATAACAGTTGTGTCAGTTATTGTGTAACGCAAAATATGTTTCATTTACATGACACCGGTTTTTATTTTGCAACTTGTGATATCGCTTCGAGTCTGTTTACAAAGCTAGTAGAAATCATTCGACTTACGGTCCATCCTGTAAGTTGGCCAACAAGGCAGAATCGATGCTCTCACGCGACAGACTGTTACGTCGGCTGCAACCAAATGACGTACCATATACCTACTAAAATCGATACTAGCATTATAAGGTCTAGAGTTTTTGTTGACTTCTGCCTGTTTTATGTTATTTCATTAAGTTAGCCGCGGTTGTAAGCACATACGTTTCAGCACAAACACTTAGAATGCAAGTCTTCTTGTTCTGCCATATGCCTTTATGCTAAAACCACGCTATGATTCTTATTATAACTCTCACTTATCGTTGTCCAGTACATCCTGTCGTAAGAGATCGTAACTTCGTCTTCCTGTCCCATAAATAAGTTTAACGTAACACAAGTCTCACCAATTTAAATTACTGCTCCAGTTTAAAAATGATCCAGGAGAAAATCCCTTATTCGTCTGTCGTAAAAAATCTTGGCTTCTTTTTTGATAATAATCTAAGTTGGAATTTTCAAGTTAAAGAAACGATAAAAAAATCTGTTCCTCCATTCACTGTTTGAGTCGCTTGAGAAACTTCTTGCCCCAGCAACTAAAACTTACCCTAGTAATGCCGCACTACGATTATTGTGACGTTTTGTTAAGTGACCTAAGTTCTGAACTGTCAGTCAAGTTACAGCGAGCTCAGAATATGTGCGTCAGATACGTGTGCAACATCCGACAATGTGGTCACATATCACCGTCCTTCGCAAGTCTTTCGTGGTTCCGATTTAAAGAACGCAGAACTTTACACTCTTTGCCTTTACTCTTTCGAATTCTGCACACCTCAACACCAAATTACCTTTCGTCTCGTTTCTCTTATCTATACTCTAACCACGACGTAAATACCAGATCACTTATCTGTGGCACGCTAAGTATACCTCTTCATAGAACATCTTGTTATTCATCATCTTTTACAGTATCCACCTCACGTCAATGGAATTCCTTGTCACAAAGTATTAGGGGCTGCAAGACAATGAACACCTTTAAAAACAGCTTAAAAGATAACCTTATTAGCATTTCACTCCAGTCATACTGATTTAAACTATCACTGACTACATTGTTACTTATTTCTTTAGATATCATCCTGATAGTGCTGTATTTTCAAAATTGTCTCATAATAATCTCTTTCTATTATCTAATATCATTTGAAATATATTAACATTCTATTTATTTTAGCTTAATTCTTCTACACAGTTTATTTCAATGTTTAATTAATAGTTCATATTATTTTGTTGTTTAATTCGTAAATAACTCTTGTATACATGTAACTCTCATCTAAATCAAATTGTTGAATTCTTTGTAAGTTAATGCATATGTATATATACTTTTTGCTGGTTGAGTGGAAGAGAAGGCCTTACGGCCTTAACTCTGCCATCTAAAATAAATCATTATTATTATTATTATTATTATTATTATTATTATTATTATTATTATTATTATTATTATTGACAATGACTCTGTGATCCCTGTTTTTATAGTTTTTACTCATGTGCTATTCTTGAAATTGCTATTCCAGGGCCGTATGTTACAATTTGTATTACTAAACAGGTTAGTTTAATGTTCTTAAAATCAGACGAATTTATTATATTGTACAGGGTCCGGCATTTGGTTTTGACGAGTTTCAACTTGCTGTTGTAAAGGAACTATAAGGTTCAAAAATTAAAAAGTAACACAGTATGTAAAAAAAAAAAAAAATTAAGATAGCTTCTATGAGGAATTGGAACACACTTTTGATCAGTTATCTAGATGTCATGAAAATTTCATTGGGGAATTTCAATGCTAAAGTAGGACGGGAGGTTATTTTTAAGCCGACTATTGGAAAAGAGCCTACACGTAACTACTAATGATAATGGAGTTAGGTTAGTCAACTTTATCACATAAAATAGAAATATGCGTTACAAGAGCGGTATGTTGATGTTTTCATGTTCGAGATAAAGTTTGAAAATGCGAAACGCAGTTGAGCTTTTTTAATTTCCGAGAATTGAAAGAAAACATACCGCTCGTGCATCGTACATTATTTTGTGCGAAGATCGTTTATTACATACCTGAAAGAGGAATTTCTAATTAGTTGCAATGAAATCTCCATGTTGGTTTCTGTTTAATGACGGCAACTTCAGACACCAAAATATCTTTCTTCAACATTGTTGCTATAAAATGTTTTCTGTGTTTACTATACTCCAGCAGGCCGTGATATACGTCTGTTTTTTTCCCCCAGTCTATAAATGCGAACTTAAAACAAACGGTAAGGTTATGTAATGATTTATTTTTCATTTTAATATTTTAACAATATTATTTATATAACATATTCCAGTAATAACATCGGCAAGTTTGAATCTTGTTGTTTTTTTCACGGCTTCCTTAATGTTACTTGCATCACGAATGCAGTAATTTTAGTAGAGTTGTAGAGTTTACTTAATTTTTGCAAATATTTAAAAACAATATTTAACAGTGCAATTTAGGTGAAATTGCAGTGGTAAGTTTCCAATTTATAATTATTACTATATTGAACGTCTCTAAAAATAATATGTTAAAAGCCTAAAGCAGTAAAATCAATATGTCACTTAAGCGGTAAGAAGATAGAAATTGTTACGTGTGTTAGGTTGAGAATACTGAATGTGGAATTTTAGACTTTCCGCGGATTGGTTTTGTGCGGAAACCAAGCAAATACCCACGATCTCGCACAAAATTGATTTGAGGGTGATGGGATATGATGGTAGAGACTGGATTAATCTTGCTGAGGATAGGGACCGATGGCGGGCTTATGTGAGGGCAGCAATGAACCTTCGGTTCTCTAAAAGCCATAAGTAAGTAAGCAAGCAGGTTATTTAAGAACGCTGTATCAACTACTAACTTATTTGGCGTCGGTGAAATTGGTGGTGGCGATAAGTTATTTGAAGAGACGAGGTCAAGAATTCGTCCTGGATTACCTGAAATTCATCTTAAAATTGGGGGAAAACGTCGGAAAAACTCAAGTGCTTAATCATCCAAACCTACGCCCGAGGGTATCTCCGAAATAATAGGCAAATGCGCTACCGCCTGAGCTCGGCCATAACTGTTGCTTTATCACTATTTACATGGTCAATTCAATATATTTGCTTTAATCAGTTCATTATAACAAGTGTAGTCATAATGTACGAAACGTAATTTAGGCGTTATATTAGAAACTAAGATTTTAATTTCAAGGATCCATTTAGATCAGTGGTTCCCAAACTTCTTTAAAGCACCATCCACTTTTGGGGTAGACTTTTGTTTCTGACCCCCCACCCCCTCAGTACCCCATCTGAAAAATACAAATTACTCTGAAATCTAAAACAATTTTACTCAAAACCAATGGGTATCACCAAAGAACGATAATAGTAATATACGTTACAAGAGCGGTATGGTGATGTTTTCATGGTCGAGGAAAAGATTGAAAAAGCGAAACGTAGTTGAGCTTTTTTAATTTCCGAGAACATGAAAACAAACATACCGCTCGTGTATCGTACATTATTTTGTGCGAAGATCGTTTATTACATACCTGAAAGACGAATTTCTAATTAGTTGCAATGAGATCTCCATGTTGGTTTCTGTTTAATGACGGCAACTTCAGAACACCAAAATATCTTTCTTCAACATTGTTGCTATAAAATGTTTTCTGTGTTTACTATACTCCAGCAGGCCGTGATATACGTCTGTCTTTTTTTTCCCCCAGTCTATAAATGCGAACTTAAAACAAACGGTAAGGTTATGTAATGATTTATTTTTCATTGTAATATTTTAAGAATGTTATTTATATAACATATTGCAGTAATAACATCGGCAACTGGAATCTAGTTGATTTTTTCGCGGCTTCCTTAATGTTACTTGTATCAGGAATGCAATAAGTTTTGTGGAGTTGTAGACTTTACTTAATTTTTGTAAATATTTAAAAACAATAATTAACATAGCAATTTAGGTGAAATTGCAGTGGTAAGTTTCCAATTTATAATTATTACTATGTTAAACGTCTCTAAAAATGATATGTTAAAAGCCTAAAGCAGTAAAATGAATGTCGCGCTTAAGCGGTAAGAAGAGGGAAATTGTTATGTGTGTTACGTTGGGAATACTGAATGTGGTATTTCACACTTACCGCGTATTGGTTCTGTGCGGAAAACAGCAAATACGCACGATCTCGCACAAAAATACAAGTGCATGGTGTAACAGTGACACGAAATATTACGTGTGCCAATTCAAACTATTACCGCCATGGTGCTGCTGTAATACTACAATACAAATGGAAAATTATCATTCTGTTATGTTATCCAAAGGATTTATAAAGAAACTTGATTTCTGTTCGAAACGGTCGTGTTACTTCATAACGTGGGAGTAAGTTGGAACGATGCACAATTCAAATGCCTCATAGGATTCGAGGTTAACGAACTAGATGAAAACAAACGAAGTGGCTGATTTATACGAGAGAAGAAGCATATTCGTAGTGAGGAAAGGCAATTTTAAAGATATCTCTATCACATCGCTATCTTTGTAAAAAAAAAGTCTACAGAACTTGATGCGATTCCTTTCCTAAAGATTTCTTAGAAAAAATATTATTTGATGAAACTATGCCTACAATGTACTATACATAGGCTATATACACAGTAGAAATAAGGGCTAAAAGGGATGAAGTTACAGGAGAATGGAGAAAGTTACACAACGCAGAACTGCATGCATTTTATTCTTCACCCGAGATAATTAGGAATATTAAATCCAGACGTTAGAGATGGGTAGGGCATGTAAGGGCGAATCCAGAAATGCATATAGAGAGTTAGTTGGGAGGCCGGAGGGAATAAGACCTTTGGGGAGGCCGAGACGTAGATGGGAGAATAATATTAATTTTTTTAATGGAAAAGAACACATTGAATTTATATGCAGGAACTGTATACAATTTTAAAAGGTAAAGGTAAAGGTATCCCCATAACATGCCATGAAGGCACTTGGGGGGGGCATGGAGGTAGAGCCCCATGCTTTCCATGACCTCGGCACTAGAATGAGGTGGTGTGGTCGGCACCACGCTCTGACCGCCTTTTACCCCCGGGAAGGACCTGGTACTCAATTTTATAGGAGGCAGAGTGAACCTCGGGGCCGTTCTGAAAGTTTGGCAACGAGAAAAACTCCTGTCACCACCTGGGATCAAACCCCGGACCTTCCATCCGTAGCCAGCTGCTCTACCAACTGAGCTACCCGGATGCCAAAAAAACGTATCCCCATAACATGCCATGAAGGCACTTGGGGGGCATGGAGGTAGAGCCTCATGCTTTCCATGACCTCGGCACTAAAATGAGGTGGTGTGGTCGGCACCACGCTCTGGCCGCCTTTTACCCCCGGGAAAGACCCGGTACTCAATTTTATAGGAGGCTGAGTGAACCTCGGCGCCGTTCTGAAAGTTTGGCAACGAGAAAAAATCCTGTCACCACCTGGGATCGAACCCCGGACAATTTTACATATATTAATCAACACCAAGGCCATATCTATTACGTTGTTCACAATATTTTTTTTTGGTATGTATCTTAGGTTCTTTTTTTTTAATAAACATTATACATAATTTACATTAAATGATAAAGATCTCATCAATCGAAACAGAGTTAGGAAATGATCCCAGGATTGAGATAGCATTCCCTTGCTGAATTACTATTCCAATGCGTGTACCAATTTGGGTCAGTAGATCTTTAGCGTCTCTACACCAAGGACCAAAGGTCTCAACTGCAAAAGCGACGAAGATGTAATTTGATGTTAAATGTTCATATTTACGTCGTTTAGCATGATAAGCGGATTCAGCAGAAGATCCAGCACAATTGACAGAAGATTTTAAATGGGAAAAAGCTAATGTATCTACACATGTAAATTCCCAGATGAGTGATTTACCTTTGGACCAAGGAATTAATGTCAAGCCGTCAGGCCGTTTTCCATCCGACCGACTAATACCAGATGGTTCAAGAAGAGTTGGAATGGCACAGGAGGTTAAAGATCTACTAATGATGTTAGTAGCGGAATGCCTAGAATGCGACCTTTACTTCTGGCACAGCTTAAGGCATGATGTCCAAAAGAATCCAAAAATATTAAAATTGATTTGAGGGAGATGGGATATGATGATAGAGACTGGATTAATCTTGCTCAGAATAGGGACCGATGGCGGGCTTATGTGAGGGCGGCAATGATCCTCCGGGTTCCTTAAAAGCCAGCTGTAAATACGTATAAGTAATGAGGTAGTAAAAGACTAAGCTGTAGATTTCATTCTCTTAGAGAGACTATGTAAAGATACGGTGGTCTCTCTTTCTTTTGAAACGATGCGCAAACTACAAACGAATGAAATACAATAGATAATCTTTAAGTCAAACTCATTCGGGCACGTAATGGAAGGGACTGTGCTATTCTGCTTTGTTGTCTTTTGCAATGTAATTGAAATACAATGAACAATGCCAAATGAGGCCACATTCATACATGAAAGGCACCTGTAACACATTCTTCAGCTGTATCCAGTACAAAGCGACTTTTGTGCTGTAACTTGCACCCATGTATTTATACAGTCACGAAGTCGGGATCAATAGTAGACGCGTAATATCCACCGGCCTTTAACCTCCGATGTTTGCACATCGATTATTGTAAACTTTTCGAAATGTTTACACGTTCAGTAAGTACATAATGTACGGTCATGAGCTTCTACCATTAAGGGGAGAGGAACATCTTTATGGGTTTAAATTTTCTTTTTATTTGCAGATCTACTTTTTTGTTCCTTGTGATGCATGAATTTTTATAGATATATCTAAAATATATAGATGCCCTTTAACATGCCAGCATATCGCTTAACACATTCCTTTAAAATTGTTTTTTTTCCCGCTCATTCTCCGCAATTTTAAAAGTTATATTTATTTTAGGAAATTCAATGATGGTGCAACGAAAAATATGACAAAGGCGAATGGACTGAAGATTTTACGGAGACAGTGCTGCTTCCAATACTTACTTACTGGCTTTTAAGGAACCCGGAGGTTCATTGCCGCCCTCACATAAGCCCGCCAATGGTCCCTATCCTGAGCAAGACCAATCCAGTCTCTGTCATCATATCCCACCTCCCTCAAATCCATTTTAATATTATCTTCCCATACACGTCTGGGCCTCCCCAAATGTCTTTTTCCCTCCGGCCTCCCAACTAACGTTCTGTATGCATTTCTGGATTCGCCCATACGTGCTACATGCCCTGCCCATCTCAAACGTCTGGATTTAATGTTCCTAATTATTTCAGGTGAAGAACACAATGCGTGCAGTTCTGTGCTGTGTAACTTTCTCCAGTCTCCTGTAACTTCATCCCTCTTAGCTCCAAATATTTTCCTAAGTAACTTATTCTCAAATACCCTTAACCTATGTTCCAAGTTTCACACCCATAAAGAACAACCGGTAATATAACTGTTTTATAATTTCTAACTTTTAGATTTTTTGACAACAGACTGATGATAAAAGCTTCTCAACCGAATAATAACAGGCATTTCCCATATTTATTCTGTGTTTAATTTCTTCCCGAGTATCATTTATGTTTGTTACTGTTGCTCCAAGATATTTGAATTTTTCCACCTCTTCAAAGAATAAATCTCCAATTTTTATATTTCCATTTCGTACAATATTCTCGTCACGAGACATAATCATATACTTTGTCTTTTCGGGATTTACTTCCAAACCTATCTCTTTACTTCCTTCAAGTAAAATTCCCGTATTTTCCCTAATCGTTTGTGGATTTTCTCCTAACATATTCACGTCATCCGCATAGATAAGCAGCTGATGTAACTCGTTCAATTCCAAACCCTCTGTTATCCTGGACTTCCCTAACGGCATACGCTAGAGCAAAGTTAAAAAGTAAAGGTGATAGTGCATCTCCTTGCTTTAGCCCACAGTCATTTGGAAATGCATCTAACAGAAACTGACCTATACGGACTCTGGTTTACGTTTCACTGAGACACATTTTAATTAATCGAACTAGTTTCTTGGGAATACTAAATTCAATAAGAATATCATATAAAATGTCTCTTAACCGAGTCATATGCCTTTTTTAAATCTATGAATAACTGATGAACTGTACCCTTATACTCCCATTTTTTCTCCATTATCTATCGAATACAAAATATCTGTTCAATAATTGATTACGCCTAAAACCAATACCTTCCAATACCGAACAAAATAAATTTTGAGTGAAAATTGGTAGAGATGCTTTTGTTCTGATATATTACGAATGTGCGTTGCAATTCGGTGCAATGAATTGTGAAGACATATATTTTACGTACTTCATAGTTTACCTTTACATCTTACACAGAGAAAATTATTTTATATTGTTAAACATGTATAATATAATGCAAACTGAGACATCGCATTCCCAGTAAAATAGTGCCGTAACTAGAAAATTGTGATTTGTAAAGATGTGCTATTTCCTAGTAAAATATTGCTATAAAAATATTTCAATAAATAGGTACCAAAACGTTTGCTAAAGAGCTATTTTGTTATTATAATCTCATACCTACGACTGTAAAACAGTGTTGGAAAATATTTACGAAACTAATATGTGATTTTCGACTTACGACAGTATTTCACTGAGTGGGCGACAAGTATTGTTAGGCAGTTCTTTCCTGTACTGGGAATGCACTGTATATATGTTATATTTGTAAACGTTAGCATTTGGTTTGTACCTACTGTGACAATGTTTACATGTTGAGGCAAGGAGTAACTGCACTCTCCATCTCCCATTCCCCGTGATCTATACACCACAATCGTCCGTGCCTTCGTAACTTCATGCGTTTTGGTACTCCGGACCGAGGTCTGGTCATAACTCTATATTAAATTGTATTTGTTCAAAATGTAATGCAATATAATTCCAGATTTTTGCTCGCGCTTCGCGGAAAAAGAAAACAAGGTTAAGAAATTTCGCTGGCAGTGGCAATATTTGTGAAACAGCAGTTGAAAATAATTGCGGCTTTATTGCGTATATATTTTTAATCATTTAAATGCGTTAAAAGAAACGGTTCTCTGTTTTAAAGCCTCTTTTGGAAGGAAAAAAGCATTAAACACGTAGCCATTTGCAGTTCCCTGGCGAATCGTTCACACTGGCACTTGTACCTCTTGGAAAGGAACAAATTTAATTTTCCTCTCGCTGCAAGAAAAAAGGATTGTGTGGGAGGGACACATCTTTAAAGTATTTATATGTAAGAGGAGCGGGTACAAGCTAGCCAAAAGAGTGTGATGCCAGTTGAAGTTTGCAACAGTTCAGCGTCATTACGACATTTATATCTGCTAGAAAACTGTAAATATGCATATATAGAGTGTTAGTTGGGAGGCCGGATGGAAAAAGACCTTTGGGTAGGGCGAGAAGTAGATGAAAGGATAATATTAAAATGGATTTGAGGGAGGTGGGATATGATGGTAGAGAATGGATTAATCTTGCACAGGATGGGAACCGATGGCGGGCTTATGTGAGGACGGCAATGAACCTCCGGGTTCCTCAAAAGCCATTTGTAAGCAAGTAAAAAAACTATAAATGCAATATTTTGGTTTCCCGTCTTTGCAGATTGTTTAATTATTTTGAATTGCCATTTTCACTTGAAGTCTCGTGGAATTTAAAGGTGTTGGAAATTGTAGATATTTATTCGCTTTTGTTAATTTATTATGTATATGTTTTCGCGCTCGCTGGCGCAGTCGGTATAGCGCTAGCCCTCTGTGTTCGAGGTTGCGGGTTCGATTCCGGCCCAGGTCGACAGCATTTAAGTGTGCTTCGGTAGTTATCAGCCGGTAGTTCGGTCATCGATCTGTTAGTGGGTAGTTCGGTCGTCGGCATCTCATTTGCTTGTTCGGTCATGGGTCTGTCAATTGGTAGTTACGTGTTCGATCTGTCAGCCGGTAGTTCAGTCGTTGGTCTCTCATTCGGTAGTTTGGCCGTCGGTCTGTTAGTCGGTAGTTCGGTCGTCGGCCTCCATTTCGCTAGTTCGGTCGTCGGTCTGTCAGTCGGTAGTTACGTAGTCGATGTCAGTCGGTAGTTAGTCGTTGGTCTCTCAGCCGATAGTTTGGTCATCGGTCTGTTACTCGGTAGTTCGGTCATCGGTCTGTAAGTCGGTAGTTCTGTCATCGGTCTGTCAGTCGATAGTTCGGTCATCGATCTGTTCTTCAGTTGGTCGTTTGTCGTCGAGTGACAGTCGGTAATTTGGTCGTTGGTCTGTAAGTTGGTACTTCTATCGTCTGTCAGTCGGTAGTTCGATTGTCGGACTGTCAGTCGATAGGTGGATGGTCAATCTTTTGGTAGTTTAGTAACAAGTCAATGAGTCAGTATGATGCCCATCGTTTCGTGAATTCGTTGGTAAAAATCATGGAACTGAACAGTGCCATTAAGTTATGAATGTGTTCATGTTAAATTGATTTCCAGCTTTGCCACTTTCAGTTTAAAGGTATTTTCTGTTAACTTCTTAGAATCAAGATATAAAGTTTCGTGTTTAGATTTTAATATTAGGTATGAAAAAATATCACCTCTCTCTTGTCCAGAACGAAAGAAGAATATTATATTACAACAAAATACAGTTTTTATGTGACTTCTGTTTATAGCCTACATAATGTATGTATTATTTGGCTAGTCTCTCATTTAAACATGCCAACATAGTCTCTCATTACGTATTAAATTAGCTTGAATTGAAAATAAATCTGTTAGTCTCATGTTGGAAAACTGAGGGTCCTATGTCGGTTTATCTTCCACCAGAACAAATATACATATTACACACAATATTTACGTTTAGTGAGCACTATGTGTATGTTTCTATAAAGATCGTATAAAGCTACTTTTATGACATCTGTGTATATATTTATGCGATGTGTATTATATAGACTTACTGTACATACAGCTAAGATTTTATGGTGATTGAACGGTAACTTCTATTGGAGACTCATATTCTGATATTCCTTTAATAGATAGCGTGACTTCAGATTATAGTCTACATTAAGGATCTTGTGTTCCATTTATTTTTAAATTTTACAGTGGTTTAAGTTGGAAATTTGTGTAGGCCTACTGTATTTATGATGCTTTGGCACAGGCCTTTGTTACTTTAATTCGTCTGAAGACACATTTTCTAAGATTCTTTAGTATCAAGGTGTTGTTGATGTGTGTTTCATGTTTTCATGTAGGGATATTCGTTTTTAAATAGTACATTATGCAACGAGCCTATAATGAAGGTAATTAAGAAGTGAGTGCGGATATTTATGAAACGAGCACAAGCGAGTTTCATAATTTTCATACGAGCTTCTTAATTACCATTATAGGCAAGTTTCATACGACTTTTTATGCTCGACCATATTTCTAACTTGATAATTTTATTGTATCTGACCTAGAGCAATGTCCTGTATGTTGTGAGATGTGCGCAGACGCGAAAGTATTGATTTTTTCCGAGGAACAGATGTCCACATTCACCTTGCTAGGCCATAAAAACCTTCAGAGATAACATTGAAATTAAATTAGACATTGAAAAACGAGATGACAAATTGAATTTATTTGAATATTATTTACAATTAACGCTAATTATTATAGTAACAGAACATAAGTGACAGTATTGGATTTCCAGCCTCCATGACTTTTCTCTAATTCTCTTTCGATTGCATATCCGAGAATAATCGATATTTGCTGTTTTATAACGGTAGAAAGCTGACCTGTCATTGGCTGAACAGTTGTAACCTGAGTCGTCATTGGCTGAAAGACCTGATTATAATATCAATTTTTGTTTTCCACCTGTGCTTATCTTAATATTTGGATTTATATGAACGTTTTCAGACATCTCATCTTCAGAATGGGGTTTATTCATTGTGATGTTGTAAGACCTGCTGTTAATTATGTTGTGGGTTGTTCATCTTGTGTATGACCTTTCATGATTTCTTAATTTAGCTAAAATTACTATAAGCAGTGTGTGGTTGGTTGTTATGATTCTGTTAAATTCTATCTTTTGTAAGTAACCATATAGGACAATGGGATTACAGTACTGTTAAAACCATTTTTCACTTAAATATAAACAAGTAAAATATATTTAAGTGAAAAATTTTTTAAATAACGGCATTATGTATGTATTAATTTTTAACAAACGTAAACAATGAACTCTGTTCAAGTAATTTTGAACAGTAAAGAACTGAGTAAACTACCAGGAAAAATTGGAAATAAAAAGACTGGGTTTCATTATTATTATTATTATTATTATTATTATTATTATTATTATTATTATTATTATTATTATATGTTGTTTTGAATTTATATACGGTTTTTATATACGGTTTTTTCGATAGTGAAACATTGAATCATGACATTTAATTCATTCATTCATTCGTTCATTCATTCATTCATTCATTCATTCATTCATTCATTCATTCATTCATTTTATTCCATAGATCTTACATGAACAATGAAGCTTTAAGATGTGGAACAAGTCAAAATTTTACAATATTACAATTACAATTTTTACAAATTTTTATAGTTTTACAATTTAGTAATTTTCTACAATTTTTATAATTTTGTGCAATTTGTTACAATATTTTGTCGAGCTGTAGTGAGATGAGGTGAGGTCCGAGGATTCGCCAAAATACTACCCGGCATTTGCCTTTTGGTTGGGGAAAACCTCGGAAAAACCCAACCAGGTAATCAAATCAAAGGGGATAATCAAATCAAAAGGGTTGATGCCAAGGACTGGCCATATTAGGCTAAACGTATGATTTCAAATTCTCTTCGATTTTGAACACAAAATTGTGAACACACATAATATTTCATCACGAACAGCCACTGTTTGTGTTGCCCCAGTGTTAGGGATCACAAGCAAAGTAACTTCAGTCAGATATTTTGTGTTTTATAAGAAAATGGGGAGGCTATTCACTTGAATAAATAATTAAATTATAACTGCATCGTTCTTGAACTCACGATCTCAGGAAATTTCGTATAGACCAGACCTGCACAAACAGCGCTCAACGAGCGCGCGCGCTCATTCGTAGCGGGAGAGCTGTGTTTACCGCTCGCCGAAACGGAGAGGAAGATACGTCAGAATGACATAGACTTACTATAAGTAGAGGAGAGGGAAACGACCACTCAGCTATCTAGTGGAGTGCAGTGTGTATTCTCAGTAACTGTTTCACGTTGCCTACCTACTGTTACAGTACAGTATGGAGGAATCTAAAAGATGGAAAAGTGATTCATCAGGCAAATTCTTTCAATGTTGCATGGGAAAATGCTTATTTCTTCATACCTGCCGGAGTAAATACTCAGTGCCTTATCTGCCACAACATTTTAAAAGGTAGAAAGAAACATAACATAATGCGTCATTATGAGTCCAGACATAAAGATACTTACGATTGTTTTGTTGCTGAAAATCGCAGTGTAAAGGTTCAGGACTTGAAAGCTGCATTATTACTCGAGGTAGATACAGTCGGTATTTATTTTTTATGAATTTCAAATACATTGTCTTATCAGAGGTACTTTCTTAATTACTTCTATGCCCGAGGTTGCGGGTTCGATTCCGGGCCAGGTCGATTGCATTAAGTGTGCTTAAATGCGACAGGCTCATGTCAGTAGATTTACTGGCATGTAAAAGAACTCCTGCTGGACAAAATTCCGGCACACGGGCGACCCTGATATAACCTCGGCAGTTGCGAGCGTCGTTAAATAAAACATAACATTTAACGATTTACATCTCGAACTTATTGATCTTCATTGGGGCCTAAGGGCTAAAGATCGTTTGAAGAATAATAATACTACTAGCCTGGTTGAGTTTTACAAGACTAACATTATCAATAATATCCACGACTACAAAGGCTGACTGTGAAAATGATTGCTATGTTTGGTTCAACATTTATATTTGTTTTCTATAATCAACTTTAACAAGGGAGGCATCGAACATCTGTAACTGATGTTTCATTACGATCAGTAGGCTACTGTTCCTTTCAGCTGCCAACAGCATAAAACCTCGTTTTCATGTACTGGTAAATAAAAATATAACAAAATGATATTGTACATTTAAGTAGGTATAGAATTTCTATTATTTCTGTAAAATAAATATTTTTTTATTAATTAATAATAGTCCAAGATAGTTTTGCAAAGACTGAAGGGGAATTCATTTCATGAACACTCGTAATAGTACTTCCTTTTCTGTACATTTTGTACGAGATCACCCCTTCCCGTCCACCCTTATACAGAGCGCAGCTAATATCTGCATTCCGCTCATGATCTGTGAGCCGGCTCGGAGAGCGCAAACCTTGTGCAGTCCTGATATAGACTATTATCAGGTCCATCGTTCATTATATACTTGTAAGAAACAAAAACACCATACACATTTTGAATTTTTATTATTGATTTTATTACTATTGTAATTTTTCTGTAGAATTACATTTGCCTTTTAAATTACACACTCTGCATGTATGTGCGTGCGACAACCGCGGGCGTGGGCTGTTGGCGCCCATGCGTGTGCGTGCACTGCCCTTTACTCATATTAAAATCATGTCAATAAAACGTGTAATAGCGTCATAGAAATGTTACAACCTTTTATTGTTTCAGTGGTACGAGAATAATGTTCATTTCTACGTAGTCACTTTGCATTTTTTTTTTTCAGAACAGTATGAGATGCGTATTCTTTGTAACTCTATTATTATACAAGAATATCGACAGCGATTTAAGTAATGAACTAAAATTAAAAAAAAAACAATTATGGTGTTACTTTATATTCACTATTCGTACATTCCATTGCTAATTATTAATCTGGTTTATCACGTAAGCTAAACATTTTCAATATATTTAATGTATTTCATTTGATAGTTTGTTGTTTCTTCTTATAACCTCCAGTACAAATACTGCACTGTCTGTATATCTATTTTGTATTCACGCGTTTTTAGAGTATTATCTGTATTCAATTCTTCGGTCGTTGGCATGGAGTCCAGGTTTATACATCTCACTCAGGTTTTGTCAGTCTTCTATAAAATTTTGGTCTGTTTCGTTTTTTAAATCATTTTGTGCGAGATCGTGCGTATTTGCTTGTTTTCCGCACAGAAGCAATACGCGGTAAATGTGAAATACCACATTCAGTATTCCCAACGTAACACACATAACAATTTCCCTCTTCTTACCGCTTAAGCGCGACATTCATTTTACTGCTTTAGGCTTTTAACATATTATTTTTAGTGACGTTTAACATAGTAATAATTATAAATTGTAAACTTACCACTGCAATTTCACCTAAATTGCAATGTTAATTATTGTTTTTAAATATTTGCAAAAATTAAGTAAAGTCTACTACTCCACGAAACTTATTGCATTCCTGATACAAGTAACATTAAGGAAGCCGTGGAAAAATCAACGAGATTCCAGATGCCGATGTTATTACTGCAATATGTTATATAAATAATATTGTTCAAATATTAAAATGAAAAATAAATCATTACATAACCTTACCGTTTGTTTTAAGTTCGCATTTATAGACTGGGGGAAAAAAAGACAGACGTATATCACTGCCTGCTGGAGTATAGTAAACACACAAAACATTTTATAGCAACAATGTTGAAGAAAGATATTTTGGTTTTCCGAAGTTGCCGTCATTAAACAGAAACCAACATGGAGATTTCATTGCAACTAATTAGAAATTCGTCTTTCAGGTATGTAATAAACGATCTTCGCACAAAATATTGTACGATACACGAGCGGTATGTTTGTTTTCATGTTCTCGGAAATTAAAAAAGCTCAACTACGTTTCGCTTTTTCAATCTTTTCCTCGAACATGAAAACGTCAACATACCGCTCTTGTAACGTATATTACTATTGTAGTGCCACATTTGTTGAAAATGTTAAAAAATAGTAATTTATGTGATAAGAAACTTCAGTAAGATTTCATTTATGAGTGGATAGGTTATCTCCTGAGATAATTTCCACGAGTGAATAAAATCCATCAAGTCTCGTGTTGCATACAATATTTTTTCCACTACTGATATGAAAGTAATATTTCTGTGAAAATAATTTTAATTGAAATCAAATATTGGGCTCATTTGTTATTGTTTGATTCAAAGCCATCTGTTGTCCATGGTTAGTTCAACTAAAAATTATGTACAGTTGGCCATGATTTAAAGAATAGTAATAAAGACAACATTGTCAGTCGCGTTGCATACAGAATAAATGAACTAAAAATTTTTGTTCTTCGGAAGCCAAAAGTCGTGTAAAGAAGTAGTTTATTTATTGGATGAAGTCCTGAGTTCCGCAGAAATCTGCATCTATTAATTAGAAAGAATATAAGTTAGTTTATGAGTGGTGAGAAAGTAGGAACGTGAAAAACGTTAACAAAGAAATCATATTTCTACGAGTGAATAAAACATCAACTATGCACCCTTGCATTAAAGTCATTGTTTAGGTTGCTATGAGCGACTAAACAAAGCCCTCTTTACATACAAGTAGTGGAAAACTGGTAATGGAAATTACAGGAAAACGGCTGAACGGAGTTTAATAAATGGCCCCTCATTTTGAAGCTTGGAACCCAAAATTTTTCCGAAAAATATTAGTTTTCACTGAAATGTCAATTTTCCTACATAATTTTCCTATTTTCCAAAATCCATCCGTCGTCAGTTTTGAGAACTAGCTAATTGCATTCAGGAGAAGCGAAGCGAGCATCATGTCGGCCGTGTTGCATTTCAGAATAAAACAAAACACACACTACAGTAAACAATATTACACGAAGGCCATGATCTGCAAGAATGCTGACATATTCAGAGCTCAAATTAAATTGGTTATTAAAAACTTAACTTACTAAAAATAATTTACAGGTTCGATTCTGTGGTGTGTAATTTTCTGGGTACAGCTGTGTATTGGATATTAAAAACTACAAAACTTGAGGTGGTTTGATGACATTATTATTATTAGAAATGAAATATTATTGTAGTTAATGCCGTGATGTGACTATTTTTCATTAATTATACATATTAATACTAAATTGATATGAAAGTGAAACGTTTTGGGATTATATAAGTAGATGTAGAGAATAACTTAAATTAGATTTTGATTTCTATATTTTACTGAGTGGCGGCTATATAATATATATATATATATATAGTATATATATAGTATATGTTACTGAAAGCTATAAAACTTACGTAAGATAATAATATTATTAAAATCAAATATTTTTATAGTTATTAATCAAATGGGGTTGGGTCTTTTTCATATATTTAATGGCGGTGTGGTGTAGATATTTACATGCGTGGTTCTCTTCAGTATTGGCTCGAGAGAGAGTATCTTTCATTATTATGGAAGCAAATAACTTTCAGAATGTCTGATATTCTTCATTAAAAATAAATCTGAAAAATGTTTATTTGAACGTCTAATGAACTTAGTTTGCAGCAAATGCTACATGCATACATACATACATACATACATACATACATACATACATACATACATATATTATCCGAAGACAGGTTTGAATCTCTTAAGTAACACCAATAAGGCATCACTCATGAGCAGAGCCAGATACTTACGGAGATCGTGAAAGTCACGACATAATAGATATACGTAGCCTACAATAGATTTTTTCTAATCTTTACGAATTAAGTGATTGTGATTAATAATATGCGGATAAAACAATCGCGACAAATCGCGAAATAGAGTTCTAATAACGAAATATGAAAACATTCGCGAATTATTACTATAGCGTCGTTTTGTAGCGAATTTCATATTCTTAGTTTTTTTTTTTTTTTTTTTCGCTTGAATTTGTACTATCTCCAAGTAGGCTACATTACATGGTATATCATGTGTTCTGTTTAAATTAGTGATTCAAAAGACGGAGAATTCAACATTTCACTAATGATTTGAAAGTGTTAATTTGAGGGCTGCAAGTATTTTTTTCTCCGTTTTTAATGAAAGTGTTTTAAATACAGTCAAAATCCAACAAATAAGCTTATTGTCTACTTGCCATACCGCACCTTTACCAGATCCAACGGAATTTTAATGTTAATTATTTGGAAAATAATATTCATATTGAGTTAATACTCCAATTCAAAAATAATTGTATTTTCCAAAATTTCCATTAATCTACGCCAAGAGTACAAATAAATCTCCAACGACCCAATATTAAAAGACACAAATGATAAAATTAATCTCCATAAATACTTGCCCCTGCTCATGAGGCAACTATACCAGGAGATAATGGTGTAGAGTGGCCAGTTCCTTTCCCTCTTCAATGCCTACATCTCCGATTAGCAACATATTCCACTAATCAGACTTCAGATGCCTACAAACAATTGTTCTTCCTCTAACACAAATCATCAAGTGAGATGTATAAGCTTGGAAATATTGCGTATTTTATATTTTTATCCGCTTTGATAACGAGTATTGTAATGACCAACTTTACCGCACTGAGTGTCGTAATATGAAAAATTGTATTTGTTATACACATTAATGGTAACATTTTCACAATTCACTTTTCCGCTTTGAGAAAGCTAGCATTGTCTGTACTTACTGATGTCAATGTCAATGAGATCGGTACACTGCAGCATAGAATAGTGAGTCCATAGAGAACTTGATTTCAACCTTTTCATTTATTATTACACTTTTACTACGTCATATTACTTTTGACCAATAAAATGGTACGAAAGGACGTCTTTCAACCAATCATATCTGGTTATCGCACAATTTTATCGCTTCCCTAGCATTTGTTTAATTTTATCACTTCCCAAGGCATTTCTTTCATTGTTTGCCAACATTTCATGCTGCAAATTCTTTACAGTACTATAAAACATGCTTTGCGATCGTAATTTGTTTCCCGCAGAGATAGGCGACTGAAAATGGGGGCTCCGTTCAAACATTTAGGTAAAGGTAACATTAGTAAAATAAAATTTTATAAATCAATTAATATCTATTTCATTCTATTAGAGTAGGCCTACTTTATTTCTTCTAATCTTTATATACTCTCTTCTAATCGTGTAATAGTCAAATAAATCCCACTCGAGTTTTTATTTTCTCTAGATAAATCAAAAACTCTCTTGAGATTACTTAGTTACTGGCTTTTAAGGAACTCGGAGAGAGGGACATAGGTTAAGGGTGTTTGAGAATAAGGTGCTTAGGAAAATATTTGGGGCTAACGGGATTTGAGAATGAGAAAGTTACACAACACAGAACTGGCATTGTATTCTTCACCTGACATAATTAGGAACTTTAAATCCAGACGTTTGAGATGGGCAGGGTATGTAGCACGTATGGGCGAATCCAGAACTGCATATAGAGTGTCAGTTGAGAGGCCGGAGAGAAAAGACCTTAGGGGAAACCGAGACGTAGATGGAAGATAATATTAAAATGGATTTGAGGGAGTTGGGATATGATGATAGAGACTGGTTTAATCTTGTATAGGATAGGGACAGATGGCGGGCTTATGCGAGGGCGGCAATGAACCTGCGGGTTCCTTAAAAGCTATTTGTAAGTAATTAAGTAATGGCTTGCAGTAGTACTTCATCTAGCAGTCGTTACCAAAAAAATTCATTTTCAACAGTGGAGGTTCTGGTGTTTGTTCTTTTATATGTGTTGCCAGTCTGGTATGTACAGTTTCCCTGGAAAAGGATGAGACGATTGAATATTCCAAAGTCTCAGATGTAAGACACTGCGCATGATCGGAGACCAGAGCACTGATACACAAGATAACGAATATTGAGGTACTTAAATTCAGGCTATTTGGTTTGTTACTAGCATCGTTCCGAAATTCACTTCAAAAACTGCAAAAAATATGATATTAGTCTACGTAAATAATAGATAAATATATACATAAATCGTGTAGTTAAATCGACAATGGACCTTCATGACTAGATCGACACTCCGCACAGAAAGGAAAGCTTTCATGTCGTTTCAATAGCTCAGACGGTAAGACTTCTGCGTGTTGTGTAAAGGAGTGCGAGTTCGATTCTTAGTCTACACAACGATTTTTTTATTGTCTAAATAACGTTGAAATAGCTAAGTCACGTTGAAATAGAGTTTTACAAAGTCCTGGGAAGATCTCGCCGGGGATCAGAACTTATTCCACAATCTCGTGACATCCATGCCGGATCGACTTAGAGCTTTAATAGAAGCTGATGGCATGTGGACAAGATTTTAAGGTAACAGGTCTCTTTTTGTTTCTTATGATTTTTGTTTGATGAAGAATACTTTTAACTTCCAAGTAAGATTTATTTTTTTTTGACGAGGTTCAGCCCACTTGTAAGACCCAGAAATTGGGCATAAATTATTCCATATTTTTCGACAAATTAGACAGTCGAGGAACTCTGAACAAATTAATTACACCTAAATAAAAAAAAAAAGTTTTACCCGGGATCGAACACGAGACGTCTCCGTTATACAGTGGAACCGACACGCTACTATATGAGCTACTGAGACAAGACAGTGACTGCAGCAGTCCAGAATGTAGATCCCTTAGCAGGCATTTGCCATTCGGTACAGTGAAGCAATGATATTTTGTGACTCGAGCTATGTTGTGAAATCCTGGCCTTAAATGGCAGTGTTATTCGTGTTCCTTATTCTGGTCCTTGTCCTTGTTGTGGTCCTTGTAACAATTCTTGTACAGGGACATAATTTTATTTTTACATCAATTTTTATTGTACCTGAGTTTTTAATGTACTTCACTCCCACCCCTTCTACTAGTAAACTTCCAACCGTTCACGACACAGAGCCGAGGGCGCGTAAGCAGTACTGAGTTACTGAGTATAGTACGTTTCAGAAATATGTTCGCGTTTTCCAGTGACGAAAGAGCTTTCAATATTGAATCATATTTTCGTACGGGTACTGTCGTCCGTTTCCCTATGTCGCATCCCGGTTTCCCCCACCTGCTTCTGTTCGCCCCTCTGTTAAGTCTAGTAGCTGCACTGTCTTAGCTCTTTTCTGAAAACATTAATTTCTGTTAGGAATTGGACGTCTACGTAATATTATACAAGTGTTTAAAATAATTTAAATAAAAGGGCCTCCTTAAGTAATTAACTGTCACGTGATTCCCCCCCCCCTTTCTACAAACCTGCGACAAAACCACTTGAACGGACAGTAGATAGCATTTCTGAGTAATTTTATCTTTTCGGATCGGGCAGAAGTGAAGATTGAATTTACAGTACGTAAGATACTCTTTTATAGAGTAGGTACAGAATTATTTCTACATGAGTTACTCGTACGAAGGACGAAACTGGTAATTGGAATTAGGTACAATAGTCTGTAGTGCGATAATATGCACAAAAGAACTGAAGCCTGTATCGAAATGAACGGCCACCATTTTCTAAAATGTGTTTAAATATCCATATTGTGATTATTTTTCAATTTAACTTCATTCTCTATATTGTACGCTAATTTGCTGTAACAGTACAATATACAGTACACTGTATAATTAATACTTCCGAATGGATAGCTGAATTCGTGTGTAAAAACACTAAGTGTTAATACAGTACTGTATTTTGATTAAACAAAAACTTAATGAAAATTATCAAACTCAAAATTGCGATATTTCCTAGTTTACATAAATGGATGAACTACTTTTCTTCCCTCCTATACCTAGTAAAGTGATTTGTATTTTACGCCAGTATCATCGAACTCCGTCGTGGAAGGGGTAGCAAACGGTGTTTCCTGTTTCAATCGTTAATAGAAAGGTATAGCCAAGTTAATATTAAAAATGTTAGTAAAAATAAAATGATGTCCCTGTACTATTTATCACGGTATGTATCGTTACGTCGATATCGAGTGAACCGCGCTGTAGAACTTTAACTTCCGACGACCAAGAATCGTCTCATTCTTTTTAAGGGTAACTGTACGTGCTGAAGGCTTAAAGTTCCTCCTGGAGGACTAGTGCCCCGGATATTTGCGTCCTGAAAAAAGTCAATCAGCTCCAGCCGGGTTTGAACTCGTAACCCGTAGCTCTAGATGAGAGCGTTTTTCTCCTAGACGACTGAGGACGATTTATTCCTTACACGGAAAAAAAAATAAATAAAAATTCTCTTGTATAAATTTTCTACGCGTTATAACCATTCTTCTCGATCTCTCGTGTTTTGTTGAAAGCTGGTCGTGGAAGTAAATGTTTCACTTTGAAAATCGTATCGCTTGACTCGCAGTTTTAACTGCTCAGGTCACGTCAGTTACATGTAGATATATTTACGAGTATGCTAATGTTATTCCAATTTGTTATTGTGGCTGGTGTCACACTTCAGTGTGATTTCGTACCGCTATGATAATTGTTATTATAACTTTATTTCCGAGGGAAGCTGACATACTACTATTAATAACTCTAGAAACAAAACTGTGTTAACCGGTGACTGAGTACTCGTGAAATTGCGCGTGACATGGAAATTTTAAACTTTGTTGTTTCATTAACAATGGACATTCGCCGCAGAGCAATACCACATTCGGTAATCATATCACCCATTGGTTAGTGAATGCGGCATACTTTCATTAAATATGGCGCCCCCGGTCCCTTTGTGTACCGTGTATCAGTTGATGTTCTCCTCGAATGCGGTTAATCCTGCCATTTCGAATTTTTGTTTATTCTCATATAGTGATTCTGTTCTTGCTGCATTTTTAAGACCTTCAACTTGATGGATTATGTTAAAGGGAGAGGACGATATTTTTGGTGAAAAATGAGTAAATTAAAAAAAAATCGTTTCTATAGAATACACAGTGATATATATAGAATACTTTGCATAACATTAAATTTTTAAATCACACGCCCCTTTTTGTCGTTGTTTCCCGGTAAATTAAATAAAAAAAAAATTCTTTAAAATACTCTTTGGTACATGTGGAATACATTTCATGACATTTTGTGGTTATTTTTGCCCTTGGCGGATGTTAAGACGCCATTTTTATACTTCCTGCGCTATGGATTTTTAAATCACACGCCCCCTTTTATCCTGTAACTTCATTTTTTGCTACATTGCCAGACAAAAATGGATATAATTTCTGAACTATTAAAGATACATGCATGAAATTTAGAACACACATTCTTCAGACTATTAGAAAACTTTTCTCTGTAACAGAATTTTTTAAGTTGATTTAATTTTAAAAATATGTTCGTTTGTTTGCAAAGAAGGAAATCAAAAAAATGTTATTAAATTTTAATTGTTTGTTTTACATACGTAGAGACTAATATCAAAATTCTGTTATAGACTGTTTGTAGAGTGTGCTTTTGCAAGTACATTGCAGAAAACTGTTTGAAACTATCTTTAAAAATGGTTTAGATATATCGGTTTTAGTAAAATCCTGCATTGGGTATATATATATTTTTTTAAATCTGGGCCCCAAATATATATATATATATATATATAAATTTTGAAAAAAATATATATATATATATATTTTCAAAATTTATATTTGGTTGAGTTGCTACAGCTATGAGCTCTCTATATACAAAAAATTAATATACTACACTAAATAGCAAAAAGTTTTAGAAAATACCATCCTCTCCCCTTAAGTTATTAAAATTTCCAGTTGTTACAGGATTCATGCAACTAAATCCTCGCTCACAATTTACAGTATGCGATGGAATTATATACATCAATTAGAAGAAATTGTTCACTTAACTTACATGAATTGCACCAACTCTTTGAAATCCATTCCTGAGCATCTATTGCTCAATATCTTTTTGAACATTGCCCATGCCATTAGCATTTCATTTAAATTCATACTAGTTCAAACACATCTCTGATTTCATTTTCTCCTTCACCATCTTCGTTTCTGAAGTCCAATGTGGTTGTCGCATTTTTGCACATTTGCATTGAAAGTTTGTTGCATTTTTAGAAGTCGAGTAGCAAAATGCGACAAATGCGACTGTGGCTTAAATTCTGGTTAATACGAGAGTTATTTCATAGATGATGGCAACTAGGGGAAACTCGGCTAATTCCGCAGTACGGGTAATAACGCAGTAGTGCATATATGATTTTACTACGGCTTTACAATAGCGTGAACGTCAGTTTTGAGAGGCTGTCAACAGGAGGCATGTCCTCTGCAGTGCTACAGAAAAATCAAGGATATTGGTCGACACCTCTGTCGGCAATACAGTGAAACATCGAAAGTTGGCTGTTTTTCGTGTTTTGCTGCACAGCTATGAGGAAAGTGAGCATTGTTGCATATAAATTGTTCCTTTTATGTTACTTTCATAATGTAGTTCATAATTATTTACGACTGCGGAATTAACCAAGTCCTATTGCGGATTTATCCGCACTGTTGTGGAATTATCCGACTTGTTCTATTTCAATTGTAATGTATGTACAGCTAAATATATTTGCATTTTAATAGGTCTCTTTATCTCATTTGGTAATGAAAGTTTTCGTTCATGTCTACATATCTTGACAATATTTTTCAATAAAGATTTTGATAAAAATATAATAGATTTACTTCTTAATATTGCGGAATTAACCGATTCTCCCCTATATTATATATAAAGCTGCAGGAATAGAAATTTACTATATGCGATTGAAGGTCATTGGAATGTGCTTCGCACTACTAGTACCAAATTGGGTCCGGGTACACAAGGCAATGGATAAGGTAAATTGAAAGATGCGTAAATAGAAATAATTATTTTATTATGCACAAAACATCTCGCCGAAAATGTCACTATGTTTTTTTTCAACAGTAATCTCACTAGAGGTTTTGATTTATCTAGAGAAAATCAAAACTCGAGTGGGATTTAATTGACTATTACACAATTAGAAGAAAGTATATAACGATTAGAAGTAACGAAGTACTCCAATACAATAAAATATTGACCTACGAAAACACAACTGTCTTCAAATGTATTATTGTACCATCTCTAAAATATTACGCTAGATGGCAGTAATGTGTTATGTTTAGCACTGCTCTGATGTTTAGCTCACCGCCTTCTGGGTTACCTGTTTTCTTGTCATCAGTTGTGCCAACTCTGTGGATGGTTACTAGTCATGAAGGCTTTATTGATCCAGTTTCATTCTTATTAAAACAGAGTTGCATTCCACTTCAATTATCCGGATCCCAGTAATCAACGTCACTTGACAGATGATTTTCAATAAATATTAGTATTAAACAATCTCTGATACGTGACTATTCATAATATAAATATAGCAGAAGCTATAACATAACCTAAATAATATATAAACACGTGTTAGAAAAGTTTTAATTAGGGATGATAAAATAAACAAGAAAAGTTTTAATTAACGATGATGGAATAAAAAATAAACATTAATAATTTTAAAAGAAACAATTATTGAAATTACAATTTTCAAATCTGAATGTTTTAGTGGTTGATGGTTCAGTTGATGTTATATTAGACGTGTGCGTAAAAGAAGTGGAACTCGTTGATGTATATGGTGTATTCCTCAACTTATTCAGGATTTCCGAATGGTGCTTTTCATTTATTTGAAAATAGGATTTCAGGGAAGATGCATAGCTATGACCAGTGATCTTTATTAATTCATGTTCTTGAATGCCTATGCGAGTCATATTTGAAAGTGCTGTGCATCGACTGGAGTGGTTTGTAATTTTCTGTTTTTTGACGTCCAGACCAGTGCAGTTTGAAATGTTGGCAAACAAAGAAACAAATGCTAGGGTAGTGATAAAAATAAACAAATGCTAGGGACGCGATAAAATTAAACAAATGCTAGGGACGCGATAAAATTGTGCGATAAGGAGCCATGATTGGTTGAAAGCCGTCCTTTCGTACAGTTTTATTGGTCAAAAGTAGTATGACGTAGTAAAAGTGTAATAGTCTTTTAAAAATCCCAGGCCTAACCGGGACTTGAACCTGCGTGACAGACTGAAAGTCTGACCACTACAATTACTCTGCTCCTGTGATCGCTTGACCTTAGTAGAGAGAAAGCCAGAAGTCGAAAATTGTTACCCATACAAACGTGTAACCCAAATCAAATAGCCCCATTGCAAACAGACAATATGGAGTGATATATATCGGCTTTTGTGCGGCCAGTCGGAAGCGTTCCGAGTCCTGAGATACCAATAACCTGGTGATGTACATACAATGTCAGTAGGGAACAGACACAAGCGTTTAATGTGCCTAACAACGGTTGAGTTGAGCCTGTGGCTTGTGACGGTGGCTCGTTTGAAGCATAAAATGTATCCTTCCGCTACATTACTGCGGGTTATGTTGAGCCAGAATGTCTCCCGCCACCTGCTGGACAACATCAAACTGCCTATACAGCAACAATCTCACTGCCTTCTAATTATATAGTGAAGTTCTAACGTGAAACGAGCCAATCTGGGGAAGATCCGTGCAGCAAGTATCAATGTTCTCTATTATAATTAAAGTTTAACGCTAGTTTGTCCCACTGGTTTGCAAATTATTAGATCTGGTGTTCAAATTATTAGATAACTCGTTCATGAAACTTGGTCGGTTCTCATTGTCAGCTTCTTCATGGAGTAAATTCCAATAATTTGACGAGTTTCCTCATCTAGGGTCGTTTCAAGTTACGAACTACAAGAATCGCCACGTAACTCTGAACCCTTTCTTCTCCGTTGGTCCACGTAATTTAACATCTTTGACCTACGTGATTATTTCTGTTAATAGACATATCACGGTACCATACTGGATTTTATATTAGGACGCATATTTTGATGCCGGTTGATATTTACCATACACTCTACCAAAGCCATCTTCCGATTTGATCGAAATTATAGCGTGTCTGCAGTTTCATTTCAAGTCAAACAAGATGGGATTTATATACTTTTATTGAAACTAGCTATAACAATTTGGCCCTTCCTAGATTAATGTATGGCAGCGAAATCTCAACAAGAATTAGAGTGTCTGAAACGAATTTTAGGAGAAAAATTACACATTATTCTTGGTCAGATTATAATAGAAATAAATAAATACTGAATTAATAGAAGTCAGTCCAGTTTTAGGTAAAATTATGCAAACATAATTTCTTTACAAGGTGCAATCAATATATTTGCGAACAGAAATTGTGTTTATTCTACCTTTAAACATACATGCGCGGTCGCTGAAGATCATTCTTTCCATACCTGTTGAGTCAATCTGTCAAACAGCGTCAGATTGTCTTTAAGAACTGAGGTTCTACACGTGATTTTGTGCAAGCATGTCAAGGACCTATTGCGATTTTTCCTGGAATCTCTCCATATACGGCTAGTCTTCTTCTCTGCCTTTCAAGAGATGCGTTTAGTATAGATTCGAGGCGTTTCCCTAGTTCTATATAACTTCTCCGTTTCCTATGTCCTGTGTGTTGCATATATTCAAGGCAGTCCGGAAACTTATTGATTGACCCTCGTATAAGCAGTAACATGAGCTGCTGCCAGAAAGTCGAAAGGAGGATAGCAATGGCCAAAAATGAGCATCTTCTGCGGACCTCTGGAACTTAGAGACTAGTGAAGTGCTTTGTGTGGAGTGTGACATTGTATGGGGGCAGAAACATGGACATTACGATGAAGTGAAGAGAAGCGAATAGAAGCATTTGGAAATGTGGATATGGAGAAGATTGGAGCGTGTGAAATGGACAGACGGAATAAGGAATGAATCTGTGTTGGAAAGAGTGGTCGAAGAAAGGATGATGCTGAAACTGATCAGGAAGAGAAAAATAAAGTGGCTGGGTCACTGGTTGAGGAGATATTATCTACTGAAGGATGCACTGGAAGTAATGGTGAACGGGAGAAAAGTTCGGGATAGAAGAAATCAGATGCTAGACGACATTAAAATATATGGATCATACGCGGAGACTAACAGGACGGCAGAAAATAGGAAAGATTGGAGAGAGCTGGTTTGCAGTGAAAGACCTGTTCTTGGACAGAACACTATGAATGAATGAATGAATATGAAGAGTAACTAAACTGTGGGCTATTTAATCGTTCTTAGTGACCTGTCTTACTACTATTCAACCAGTTTAGAAATAATTGCAGATTTGGTAGGTTCATGGATTACAAGATAAATTGAAGTACTCTTACTGCTCCTAAGACGACTAGTACCAATAGGCCTATAGGCTACTATTACAACTTACCGTTACAGAATCGCTCTCTGTGGTCTTGCGGCTCGTGTGTTGAAATCCTGCTCAGGGTTAATTTTAAAGGACTATAAGATCTTCCTTATAGCTTACTCCGGTAAGGAAGTAAAGCTATAGGTACCATGGTACATATTTACTGCACGGAAAAGAACCCCATCTCCGATAGAAGGCCGCATGCATATTTGTCGTCCAGTTCTCGCTCGCGTTGAATTTCGACTCTAAATAGCTGTGCAGTTGAAAGCGTAGTTACATAGAATACAATCCCCAAAGAGTACCTCTCCACAGTTACAAATTCTACGGTTGCGCTACTATTGTCATTACGTAACTAACATTTGATTACTACGCTGCTAATATTTCATTACTACGTTGCTACACATTGGTCACTACACTGCTACACATTCGTTATCTTACTGATAAATTTCATTACTATATTGTTACATTTCACTACTACGTCGTTACAATTTTATTACTACGTTGGTTCAGTCTCATTACTACGCTGCTACTATTTCATTCATACGGTTCTGCTAGGTATTTTATCACTGCTAACTCGCTACTACTCTGTTACAATTTACTACGTTGCTATATGTCATTACTACACTGTTACATTTTCATTACTGTGCTCCTGTATTTCACTACTATGCTCTTACAATTTCATTACTACGCTGATAATGCTGGTACACATTCGTTACTACGCTGCTATTTCATTATTCCGCTTCTACACATGTATTACTACGCTGATATTGCTGCTATACATTCGTTACAACGCTGCTACTATTTCATTACTACCGTGCTACACATTCGTTAGTACGCTGCTACTATTTCATTACTACGGTGCTAGACGTTCGTTGCTACGCTGCTACTATTTAATTCCTACGGTGCTAGACGTTCGTCATTATGCTTCTACACACTCGTTACTACGCTGCTATTTCATTATTCCGGTACTACACCTGTATTAGTACGTTGCTATTATTTCATTACTACGCTGCTACACATTCGTTACTACGCTGCTACTATTTCATTACTACGGTGCTACACATTCGTTACTACGCTGCTATTTCATTATTCCCCTGCTACACATGTATTACTACGCTGCTATTGCTGCTACACATTCGTTACTACGCTGCTACTATTTCATTACTACGGTGCTACACATTCGTTACTACGCTGCTATTTCATTATTCCCCTCCTACACATGTATTGCTATTATTTCATTACTACGCTGCTACACATTCGTTACTACGCTGCTACTATTTCATTACTACGGTGCTACACATTCGTTACTACGCTGCTATTTCATTATTCCCCTCCTACACATGTATTGCTATTATTTCATTACTACCCTGCTACACATTCGTTACTACGCTGCTACTATTTCATTACTACGGTGCTACACATTCGTTACTACGCTGCTATTTCATTATTCCCCTGCTACACATGTATTACTACGCTGCTATTGTTGCTACACACTCGTTACTACGCTGCTACTATTTCATTACTACCGTGCTACACATTCGTTACTACGCTGCTACTATTTCATTACTACGGTGCTAGACGTTCGTTATTATGCTTCTACACACTCGTTACTACGCTGCTATTTCATTATTCCGGTGCTACACCTGTATTAGTACGTTGCTACTATTTCATTACTACGCTGCTACACATTCGTTACTACGGAGCTACTATTTCATTACTACGGTGCTACACATTCGTTACTACGCAGCTATTTTATTATTCCGCTGCTACACATGTATTACTACGCTGCTATTGCTGCTACACATTCGTTACTACGCTGCTACTATTTCATTACTACGGTGCTAGACGTTCGTTATTATGCTTCTACACATTCGTTACTACGCTGCTATTTCATTATTCCCGTTGCTACACCTGTATTAGTACGTTGCTACTATTTCATTACTACGCTGCTACACATTCGTTACTACGCTGCTACTATTTCATTACTACGGTGCTAGACGTTCGTTATTATGCTTCTACACATTCGTTACTACGCTGCTATTTCATTATTCCCGTTGCTACACCTGTATTAGTACGTTGCTACTATTTCATTACTACGCTGCTACACATTCGTTACTACGGAGCTACTATTTCATTACTACGGTGCTACACATTCGTTACTACGCAGCTATTTCATTATTCCGCTGCTACACATGTATTACTACGCTGCTATTGCTGCTACACATTCGTTACTACGCTGCTACTATTTCATTCCTACGGTGCTAGACGTTCGTCATTATGCCTCTACACACCCGTTACTACGCTGCTATTTCATTATTCCGCTGCTGCACATGTATTACTACGCTGCTATTGCTGCTACACATTCGTTACTAAAGTATTATTATTACTTACTTACTGGCTTTTAAGGAACCCGTAGGTTCATTGCCTCCCTCACATAAGCCCGCCATCGGTCCCTATCCTGTGCAAGATTAATCCAGTCTCTACCATCATATCCTACCTCCCTCAAATCCATTTTAATATCATCTTACTGTTAGGTTTCGTAACAAGCTATTTTTTACGGTGATGGGTTGTTAGCCCTTCGCCCAACCCCCAAGCTGAAGGACCACCCCTTATCGGCTGTCCACGACTGCTTATTCTATATTCGCAGCTACCCTCCATATCTGGAGGCCGTATTATTATTATTATTATTATTATTATTATTATTATTATTATTATTATTATTATTATTATTAAAATTGCTACAAAGTACCTTCGTAAATAGTATTGCTCGTATAACTGTTGATAGGCCTAAGAAAAGTATTACACCATAGAGACGATAATACAATGTATTTTGAGCAACATAATATTAGCGTTTGTCGTTCAGGCGAACGTTGAATTTTTTTTTCTTACTCGGCCCGTATTGGATAGCCCCAACTGACTAACATGTATGTGTAAGAGGGGAGGGGACTATCGTGCCAGCTGCTTTATAAACACTGTATTATTCTGTGTGTACTTAATTTCAGAGTAAATGTGCCTCAACTTTGAAGTCTAGTAACCACAGACAAGTGATTATTCTACATAATAAGTACTAAAATATGAGTATTTTCACATTCCAGCGAAGCTGCAACCGAAACCCTGTAAATGTTGCACGAAGACTTTGGTTAATAAGCACTGGAGTGTAATGCAGTGCTTTGGTGGTACACACGTTCCGCATAGGTTCTCATCGGCACAAGAAGTTAACCCAGCTGCAGCTAAGCCCTTAGGTCGATTCAGAAAAGCGCTTTTCTGGACTGTTTCCGCCAGTTGTACCAACATATCGTGGGTGCGGTAGATTACCGTACTTTCAAAGTGGATGTGCATAAGGTACTAAGTCCATAACTCCTTCATCTGTGTTCACAACAGTGGTAGTGCACGAAACTTACTCCACAACGTTTTGAAACATATTCCATAAAATTCGATTGCCACTCCATTTTCGTAAGGAAAGTGAGATCTAAAGCGGTCTGTGACGCGACGTTACTGTATCGGTTCATCAAAAGGACAGAAACTTTTCACTTCGTCAACTTTGTACAAATAATGATTTTTTGTGACTTTATTGCTTTGCTTTTCTGAGAAAAGAAATGCTTTTTTTAATGGCTTTGAACGGATCTAACTTCTACAACCTTGCAAGTGCGACGAAGTTTCTTTTGGAGAGAGAATGGAATTGATTTTATTCGTAACATGTACTCGATTTGCTATTCTTCATTATAAACTCTAGTGACTCGTATGATAAAATGCTAAAATGTATGACGAAATCTCCACATACATACAGTAGTATGTTAACTTCTGCGTTGGTAGAGAATCATAGTCTCGATCCTGACAAGAGCCATTATACAGTGGTTGCTTTCGTAAATTTGACGGTACTGCTAACCTTACTTCTTTCTCTTTTAAACGTTTACATTATTTATTTTCACTGTTACCGCTTTCATTCACATTTTGTCTCTTTTGATGTACCTTTTCATATACAGGGTAATCCGTTTTGGTATTGATAAAATAAAAACACCGTAAATATTTACTACTGAACTTTATTTGTTGAAACTTTGCGCATACAACACTGAAAGATGAGTGATTCCTCAGAGCTCAACATAACCCCCATTGCGCAACCTGCACAACTCATATCCGTGATGCAATTCAGCCCATTTCCGTTGTAACATACGAGGTGTGATTTGTAGAAAAGCTTGAGTAATTTTTACTCTCAGATCATCAATGATCCTGGGTTTCTGTGAATAGACAATGTCTTTAACAAAACCCTACTCGGAGAAGTCAGGAAGGATTAGATCGGGGGAGTTTGGGGACCAAGCCAAAAGATAGGTGCTTCTCGTACTGGGTTTCGCCTGCGACCTACTTCCTGTATGTTTTTGTAACACAGAACCTGTTTCTACAAATGTATGTATGTATTTATTCACACTCCAATGGGTATATACCCGGTGGCAGTGGTAACTAATTACACTCAATAATGACAGTAATAAAGTTATTAATTAAAATATAATTAATAATAATACTAATAATTAATACTAACAATAATTTATAATAATAATAACAATAATAATAACAGGGAACATCCTAAATTAAATGAAGCACGATTACTTCAAATAACATTTAAAATAAATCTAATTTGTATTGTAAATTTTTATACTAAACAACAATGTAATTTTATTATCTCAACAATAACTCTTCACTTTCTACAATTTAATTCCACTCCCGTCAACAATGGGATTTCCACTCCACACGGTAACACAGCATTCGTTAGTGCACTCCACAGACGACAATGACAATTTACTTGGACTATTACGAACAACACGGACGCCAGCAACGTAGGCATCGGCGGAGTACTCTCTCAGGAACAGGACGGGCAAGAGAGGGTGATTGCCTACTTCAGCCGAACACTATCCAAGGCTGAGAGAAACTACTGTGTAACACGTAGAGAACTTCTTGCGATTGTGGAAGCCCTGAAGCATTTCCACAAATATTTGTATGGCCAAGAATTCCATCTGAGGACAGACCATTCTGCACTCACCTGGCTATTGGGCTTCCAAGAATCTGGAGGGGCAGACCGCTCGTTGGGTTCAACGTCTGCAAGAGTACAACTTCACCTCTGAACACCGCCAAGGGAAGAAACATTACAACGCTGATGCCTTATCACGACGCCCGTGCCCGGATGGCTGCAAACACCGCCTGAAAGTAGAAGAGCAGGTGGGCGCCCGTCGTCTCCGCCGCTCCGTTGACTGTTGGCGTCCACCCATTGTGCTCTGCGATGGCCTCGAACTGGCGACGGAATATCGCCCAAGACGTCGTACCGTCGAACTTCGGCGTCTTGACGTTTGAATGTCTGGCTGAGGGCGATGGTTCCGCAGGGCCATTACATGAGGTCCTCCATTCTGTCGCCGATCTTTCCACGGCCCGTTGAACTTCCTCGGCAATTATCTGTTTGTTCTCTAGCCTGGCGATCTACCAAGACCGCCATTATCTCAGCGGCTGTCCCATCTTCTGGAACAGGGGTCGGAGATTCTTCACAGTGTTCCAGAAGATAACGGCTATCCAGACTTCTCTGGATCTTTCTCCTCACTCCACTCTACTCCCTAAGCCACAGCACATGCCACAGGAAGCAGATGCGCGCGCAACCTCCGCGCCGGCCGAAATACGGCCGACCTTGCACTTCCTTCTGCTGGTCGTGAAATCGAACCTCACGTGGCTATCACAGTATCTTAAACCTACGTTCGAACTAAAACCCACGAGTATAATATGTTCATATCTGCACAAGTACCTTTCAACACTACACTCATTTCGCTATCAACTCACTCACTGCACTGGAACTACGACACATTTCACTGATTCTATCCTGATTTCACTAACACTTCAAAAACATTTCACTGTTCAAATACTTTGCACTGCCACTATAAACTATAAAGCTTCACTGACAGGAACACGTTTCACTTGCACAACATATGTCACT
Source organism: Periplaneta americana (assembly GCA_025594305.2). Taxonomy (NCBI): domain Eukaryota; kingdom Metazoa; phylum Arthropoda; class Insecta; order Blattodea; family Blattidae; genus Periplaneta; species Periplaneta americana. Next base: position 44,941,789 of record JAJSOF020000038.1, read on the forward strand.
GACACAACATAATTCTTCACTGATACAACACTTCAATAACAAAATATCATTTACACCCTTTAAATACCGTGTATAATTACCGTCTATTAGTAAAGTCCTTAAGCCTATTTTTAAATTCATTTTTGGTTGTTCGTAAAGCCTTTAGTAAGTCTGCAGGTAAAGCATTCCAGTCTCTGATAGTACGATTGAGAAAAGAAAACTTTCCAGTGTCCGTCCTCTGTCTTCTTTCCCTCAATTTATAAGAGTGGTCGTTCCTTGAAGAGTAATTTGGCGGCTGCAACCTATTTTTTATTTCTCTCCAGGCAGGCTCACCTCTGTATGTTTTGAACAGTGCGCATAATCGAATTCGCGTTCTCCTGTCCGATGTTCGATACCACAACATTATGGAATCGTATTTAGGTACATTACGCACACCATACTCACATCGAAGTTCCCTTTGAACTTTTTTAACACTCTCAAATTTAGCATACCAAAGAACACATTGTACCTGCTGTTGATTTGTCGTAGCCATTTTCATTATCTACGATTTTCATTTGTCCTTTCAGATTATGGTATTGATTGTCGTAGTATATGGAAGCTGTCATCTTTTAATCATTATATAATCAGCAAGAAATTTTTCATACTCTCGTAATAGCTTTATAATAATATATTAATATTATCCATTCCCAAACGGATCAGACTATATAATCTTTTCGCTGTAAGAAAAATCCTAATGTAAACAATAGCACGTGACTGAAGTGAGGCTTCATTGGCCGCTGTTTGGCGCCATAGATTCTCAGTACGTGTTCCCGCCTACTGTTGTACATTCTGTTTCATGTTAAACATTTCCCGTTACTTGTCAAGTAGGCCTAACCTCACTACTGTGCATTCGTTTGCTTAGAAAACATTTACTTTATAATTACTTTAATTAAATTATTTTACACTTAGGCGTAAAGTTAATCGCTGGCAGACAGAGGAGTTATTCCTTCCAATCGGAGTCGTCAGAACTATCGTGGGCAGGATTTATGACGAGACGGTCCACAACAGCACCAGTAAACCCTTCCAGCTGGAACGTTGGATTCAACTCACTTAACTTATTATTATATACATTTAAGACTATTTGTTTTTCTCCGCTTTTGAGAGGGTTTCCACTCTTATGATTAATAACCACACATACACCGAGGATGCAGAAGCCATACTTCAGTACCACGTGCTTACGTGAACACCTACGAGCTCAAGTGACGCCAGATTGTTACAAGAACAGACTACCTCGGTATTACCGTTGCATTGTATTGTATTGTATTGTATTTATTAACATTCCATGGTATTCATACATGCTTACAGCTAGAATATGGAACAAGTCAAAAAACTTAATACTATTATAAAATCTTAATTTATAGTCACAGTCTAGATGAAATATATACAGACGAGATTTACAATATAGTCTACTAGTGCAACACATAGTTTTAGTATCAATTTCATGAAGTGTTATTGAATGTCATGAATTCACCTACAGAATAGAAGGCGTGAGAAATTAGGTACTTCTTTAATTTGGCCCTAAATAATTTAATGTTTTGAGTTTCATTTTTTTATACCGATAAGGAGTCTATTAAAAATTTTTACTGCCATATAACGCACTCCTTTTTGGTAGCACGATAGACTTGCCGATGGAGTATGAAAGTCATTTTTGACGTGTATTTATGCTATGAACTGTTGAATTAGTTACAAAGTTTTCACGATTACATACGAGGAAGACTATTAATGAAAAGATATACTGACAAGCCATGGGCATGGTATTCATCCGCGTTCATAGTATATAACAAAATATAAAATTGGCTTTTCTTTTTAACATAGCGTTTTACATATGAGCGAAGTTATGTGTTTCATCGTATTTAACAACTAGAATTCAATTTTTTATTTTCAAATAATACAAGATTATGGTTTCCAAATACGAACTATATTTTCCTGCGTCATGTGAGTGTTTCGACTGGGAGCCAATCACGGATATGACAGCAACGTGCTTATGTTTACAATGGGATTTTTCTTACAGAGAAAACAGTATATATTGTCATCTTGTCCTTTTTCTTTACTCTTCTTTCTCCAGTTTCCTTCCTTTTACGTCATTTTCCACTCACGGTCATTATGATAGTCTTTTCGGTCATTCCCTCCAGAATCTGTCCTTTCATGTGCCTGTTCTTCTTCATGCCCTTGTCAAGAGCTTTTCAAACGAAACCCATGATTTCCCCTTTACCACAGAAGTCGCATAGACATGTCAGATCAGGGGGCGGCTCCACTTCGTTGTACCATTGTTACATTGCCCGCCCCATTCAACGTTTATACCCTTCGCTAGAATATACGACCCAGGTAGCACCTGCATGTACAACCTATAAAATACATTAAAATGATACCAGTGTGGGTTGAATGGAAATCGATTTCAACAACTTTGCCTTCACCTCTACACCGGTTTTCAGCCTCCATTATCTAATAATTTGTTCTGTTGTTCTTTTGTGTACGCTTCGATCAGAATTCTTTTGTTCCTAGAAATTTATACAGTATGGCAGAATTAATTCTTTTTACCTGTTACGAAAGAGTTATGCTTTAAATCTCTGCAAATCAATCACTATTTTATTATATACACAAATAGCGGTGACAGAGCAAATACTAATAGCATTTTTTTTTTTATTTCCAACTATGCAAATAAATTTATATGAGCAATTCATGTTAATGCATTTGTGAGTTGCATGATTTATTTCATTGGAATTACTGTAGGTGATATTTCTACTTCGCCTGGAATATTTTACTGGTGATATTTAATTATAAAATTGCTTTTCTAAAGGATGTGATGATTTGTCTATGATATTATTTCTGACATTCTTTTCGGTAGTCCACACCTGTGGAGTAACGGTCAGCGCGTCTGGCCGCGAAACCAGGTGGCCCGGGTTCGAATCCCGGTCGGGGCAAGTTATCTGGTTGAGGATTTTTTCCGGGTTTTCCCTCAACCCAATACGAGCAAATGCTGGGTAACTTTCGGTGCTGGACCCCGGACTCATTTCACCGGCATTATCACCTTCATATCATTCAGACGCTAAATAACCTAGATGTTGATACAGCGTCGTAAAATAACCATATAATAATATAATTCTTTTCGGTAAGTCATATATATAAGTATATGGCTCATGTGCAGAGACTAAAAGGAAGGCAGAAAATAGGAAAGATTGGAAAATGCTAGGTTTGCAGTGAAAGACCTTCCTTTTGGCAGAACTCTGTGTATGTATGTACTATATTGTCGCAATAACTCCTATGTGACAAATTTATCGATTTTCAGATTTTTCCTCCATTAAATACCTTTAAATAGTGATACAGAAAATAATTAAATCTCCTATATGTAATTATGTTTCTTTCTTTCGAAAATTTAAGAATTCACAGTCTCCTATGTACTACTGCTATGGAATGAATGTGTTTTTCTTCCTACTGAACAATTTTATATTTTGCACATAGGAGTTATTGCAGGAACAACGACGATATGTATGTATGTATGTATGTATGTATGTATGTATGTATGTATGTATGTATGTCCTCCGGCGTAGCTCTGTCGGCTAAGGCGCTTGCCTGCCGATCTGGAGTTACTTTCGGGTGCGGGTTCGATTCCCGCTTGGGCTGATTACCTGGTTGGATTTTTTCCGAGGTTTTCCCCAACCGTAAGGCAAATGTCAGGTAATCTATGGCGAATCCTCGGCCTCATCTCACTAAATACCATCTCGCGATCACGAATCTCATCGACGCAAAATAACCCCGTAGTTGATACAGCGTCGTTAAATAACTAAGTAAAAAAATATGTATGTATGTATGTATGTACAGGCACATCATTTTATTTTTACAAACATTTCTAATATTAACCTGACTATACCTTTGGATTAACGTTTGAGAGCCGAAAACATCGTTTGCTACCCCTTCCACGACTGGAGTTCGATGATGCTGGCGTAAAATACAAACAAATCACTTTACTAGGTGTAGCAGGGAAGAAATGTAGTTCATCCATTTACGTAAACTAGGAAATATCGCGATTTTGAGTTTGAGAATTTTCAATATGTTTTTGTTTAATCAAAATACAGTACTATATTAACAATACGTGTTTTACTCACGAACTGAGCTATCCATTCGGACGTATTCATTATGCAGTGTACATATATTATACTGTCTACAGCATATTAGCGTACAATATAGAGAATTAAGTTAAATTGAAAAATTATCATAATATGAATATTTAAACATACCTGAAAATGATGGCCGTTCATTTCGGTACAGGCTTCAGTTCTTTTGTGCATATTATCGCACTGTTATACCTAATTTCAATTACCAGTTTCGTCCTTCGTACTGGTAACTCATGTTGAAATAATTCTGTACCTATTCTGTAACAGAGTACCTTACGTACTGTAAATTCAATCTTCACTTCTGCCCGATCCGAAAAGATAAAATTACTCAGACATGCTATCTACTGTCCGTCCAAGTGGTTTTGTCGCAGTGTCATAGAAATGGGAGAAATCACGTAACGGATAATTACTTAACGAGGCCCTTTTATTTAAGTTATTTTAAACAGTTGTATATCATCACGTAGACGTCCAATTCCTAACAGAAATTAATGTATTCGGAAATGAGTTAAGACAGCCCAGCCACTACTAGCCTTTACAGAGGGGTGAGCAGAAGCGGGTGGGGGAAACTGGGATGTGACGGAGGCAAATGGACGACAGTACCTGTGCGAAAATATTCAATATCGAAAGCTCTTTAGCCACTGGAAAACGCGAACATATTTCTGGAACATACTATGCTCACTAACTCAGTACTGTTTACTGTCACTTTAATGCGACTTCGACTGTTTACGAGGCCTTGGTTCTGTGTGGAGGATGATTGGAAGTTTACTAGTAGAGGGATGGGAGTGAAGTATATTAAAAAACTCAGGTACAATAAAAATTGAATTAAAAATAAAATGATGTCCCTGTATAACATTATACAGGGACATCATTTTATTTTTACTTCAATTTTTATTGCACCTGAGTTTTTGAATGTACTTCACTCCCACTCCTTCTAGTAGCAAACTTCCACATACAACCAAAGCCGCAAAGTCGTCTTACTGTCAAAATAAACAGTACAGAGTGAGTGAGTATAGTATGTTACAGAAATATTATCACATTTTTCAGTGAAGAAAGAGCACTCATTCACTATTGAATCATATTTTCGCACAGGTACTGTGCGTCCGTTCAGTTACGTCGCATCCCGTTTCCCCCACCCGATTCTGCTGGCCCCCCTGTAAAGGCTAGTGGCTGAGCTATCTTAGCTCTTTTCTGAAAACATTTGCTGTTAGGACTGGGACTTCTACCTAATATTATACAACTATTTGAAATAATTTAAATAAAAGGAAATCGTTAAGTAAGGAATTGTCACGTGACTTCCCCCTTTCTAAGACCCTCCTACATAATCACATGGACAGGCAGTAATATAGCATATCTGAGCAAATTTTTATATATGCGGATCGGGCAGAAGTGAAGATTGAATTGACAGTACGTAAGGTACTCTGTTATAGAGTAGGTACAGAATTATTTCAACAAGCGTGGGATTATGGCTCCCCCGTGTCGCCTGATTTCAGTGTTTTGCATTATTTTTTCGGGGTTACTGTGAAACAGTTGTGTTTGCTAAACATCCTACAACAATAGAAGAATTAAATACAGTAATTAAATACAAGAAACCATACATTCAATTTCAGAAGATGTGCTTGAAAACGTTTTTGATAATAAGTACAAAAGATTTGAAGCCTGTATCGAAATGAACGACCACTATTTTCAATAATTTGTTTAACCCTGCGTTACTCATGTTATAAATATTCTCACCATTGCTCAGGTGGGGTTTCACAAACCCCATTTTAAATAACTAATATATTTTTCCGCAAGTTTCAGAAATCAGATAAACGCAATTAAATATACTATTCTTAGTTCACTTAAACAATTTCTTAAGTGAACTCTTCTGGATGTGATTGAAAGGTATACAGATGCACAGATTACACACTAGCTCCATCTCTTAGATTTTCGTTGAAATATACGCACCGGGGTTTACCACAACCCACCTGAGTAATGCAGAGTTAAATATCCAAATGCACTGTAAATATTGTATGCTAATGTGTGTAGACAGTATACTATACATTGCATAATAAATACGTCCGATTGGATAGTTCAGTTAGTGAGTAAAAACCTTTACTGTTAATACAGTACTGTATTTTGATTAAATAAAAACCCGACGAAAATGATCAAACTCAAAATCGTAACATTTCTTAGTTTACGTAAATGGATGCACTAATTTTCTTCCCTCCTATACCTAGTAAAGTTATTTGTATTGTATTTTACACTAGTGTCAAACTTGTGGAAGTGGGTAGCAAACAGTATTTCCGGTTCCCAATCGTTATTCCAAAGGTATAGTCAGGTTAATATTGAAAATGTTAGTAAAAATAAAATGATGCCCCTGTACGATGAAAACACTTTTCTTTCTGAGAATGTCTACTTGGAAATACACTGTTTTGATTCATCCTACCTTGAATTTTCCGTTATGCACATTATTATTTTCATGGGTTTCGTGCTAAGCTTCATATAGAATATGATTCAAGAAAGAAGTACGCTATATAGAAATGTCAGCAAATTTTCCATGGAACAGTAATGAGAACCTGAGGTCCGAATAAACGTCGGTACGATGATCTAGGAGGATAGCACAGCCGTGTAGTCAATCGACAAGTGTTTGCTCTGGTGAAACGAAGTGAAGAATGGAGCTGGCTTGTTTGCCATTCAATTCGACATAGCGTGAGCGAGTTTGTGTTATACAGGACGAGTGGGGTGTCCGTCTCGGAGGCGGGGGGCGGGAGGAGAAAGAAATGACGTTTCCACACGCAACTCTGGCGCTCCGTTTCCATGCAACATGTATGTTCTGAGTTTGCTTACTTTCGTAACTTCAAAATCAAAATATTTGTGCATGTACGATTCAAACATTGTAATCGTGTGCTGAGATTCTATTTTTCGTTATATTTGGTCAAGGTTTTACATCGAAATTCCTTTATAACGATTACGTAATGGGATTTTGTTAAATTTAAAATAGGTTTAAAGCAGCGGTGACCAAAGCGGGTGTCGTGATTACATCGTGTAATCACAGACATTCAAAGGGGTACGACGAGTTTCCTGTACATTGCTGTGTGTTTCATTCACGTACTGAAGACAAGCAGTGGCGGTATCATGTCGGTCTACAAACTCTGTCTCTACAAGCAGTAAGAGGTGGTTTCGTAAAGAATGAGAAGGAGATCTTTTTTGTTGTTCTGTCGGACAAAATGTAATATGTCTACTTTGCTCAACGGTTCAATTAGGAGTATATAGAATCATTAATGCCACGTTGAGTAATATTATTATTATTATTATTATTATTATTATTATTATTATTATTACTATTATTATAACTTAGTAACTTCTGAAAATGGTGTTAAAATGGTATATAGAGTTACACGATTTTATTCTTACGTGTGATTTTGAGTGTGTGAACATAGCAGTTACAGTACTGTAACAGTTTAAATAATAGGAAAACATGTAGAAATTATGACACCTATGAAAGAAAAAATGAGTATGACAAACTTTCTCATAATATGTTTTACACCTTTTGCAACATTTCGGTTCTTTTAACATTATTGTGAATGTTGTTACATTTGCAACTTCATTTTATTTTTTTAGCAGTTATTAAAAAGGCGTCCCGCACCGTGGCATCGTGGTCTAAGGCATCCTGCCTAGGACTCGCGTTACGGAATGCGCTCTGGTTGGAATCCATATGGGGGAAGAAATTTTCTCACGAAATTTCGCTCAGTGTATGGGACCGGTGCCCACCCAGCATCGTGATGCACTTGGGGAACTACGATAGGTAGCGAAATCTGGTTGTGAATGCCAGCTATAACGGCAGGGGGGATCATCGTGCTAACCACACGATACCTCCATTCTGGTTGGATGATCGTCCACCTCTGCTTCGGCATGTTGTCGTGAAGCCAGCAGTCGGCTGGTCGGTCTAGGCCCTTCACGGGCTGTAGTGCCATGGATTATTATTATTTATTATTATTATTATTATTATTATTATTATTATTATTATTATTATTATTTGACTACTAAGTATATTTCTATAACTCTCCTGTACGTGCATGAATATTGATATTTTTAGATCTTCTCCCTAGAAAGATAAAATTATTAGGTTTTATCTCAATTTTAATCTTCTTAATCTTTAGATGAGGGTAACTATTTATTAGTTATTTATTTAATAATAATAATAATATTGTAAGAAAACTGATTCAATATTATGTGCCAACGAACTGTTAAACGCCAGGAACTGACATGTCTTATATCATAGCCAGGAAGAGAAAGATGACATAAATAAATGTAAGGAAGTCAGCTACCAAATGGGGTTTGAAATATCTCGTGCTCTAAAGCCTTTTAATAGAACAGAATTTCTTAAAACAGTAATGATTAAAACAGCTTAAATAACTTGACCATAAGAAGTTTTTAATTTTGAAAAACTACGAATTTCTCGACCAAGTATCGAGAGAAGAATTTAGAAAATTTCTGATTATATTCAAGAGGAAGGTTAAAAAAAAAAAAAAGAAGCAAGAAAAATCGTATATTATTCACTGGCTCTTGATGACAGCAGTGACATTACTGATATACTGAGATTTTTATCCGCGGAACTGATCAAGATGTTAGTACAGGAACCACCACTGATTGTAGTTTTCATGCCAAGCACCTTTCCTCCATCTCCTTACTTCACAGGCTGTCTGTCGCATGTAATCACTGCAGCTCGAGTTTTGGTCACCGCTGGTTTAAAGAAACGTTGCATGATTTTACGACTGTGAAATAAGCCATTTTTACTTTTTCTTAAGGTTGATATGCTCCTTTTGAATATATCACTTAAAATTTTATATTTAAAATTAGCATTTCTTTAACTGACAAGGGAATCGTCTTAGGTCATATTTAAGCTAATTTTCGTTCGTTAAAGAACCTGGTGATAGTCATTCGTTTCGCTTTTTCCTCGTTTACGAAGTATAATGACTTGAAAATCGATGTTACTTATGCCGCTTCTTGCATTTTCATTAAATTCAAGCCCATAACCTGAGACAGTTCCCTTGTGAGAATGCAACGAACATAACTGGTTCGTAATAACTAGACTTCGTTGAATTGCCACACGGAGCATGCAATCAGGTTGCCGATGTATGGTAGTATAGAGGAGGTGAGCGACCGCCCGGTCGCGTAGTATAAGCAGTTCATGTTAAGAGATGTGACCGGTCCAAATAGATAGAGCAGCTACAGCTAATGTATACCTATGTAAGCACTTGTTTTTGCATTACTGTGGTTGGAATAGTCAAAGCTTAACATTTGTTCAGTGTAGACAAGAATTCAATCAAACATACTGCAATGAGAGTGTTGCTGTTCCAAATAATTGCCCCTGGAATACCCTTACCCCCGCAGCCAGTCTTGACCCTTTGGAAAACGTGGTTGGATGATGTTAATTATTATGCAAAATATTACGGAAAAATAGTGGAGGTAATTGATGCATTGAATAGCACAGACAGTTCCGCTGTTGCAGCTGTAAAATCATTGCCTTCTGAACAGCTATTGGAATATATTCTGTTCATTGATTCTAACTTTAAAATCGTGTCCAAAAGCATCACCCTGTTAGAATCGTCTAAACTACAACTCTCAGAAGTTCTTAATATAGTGTATAAGGTATCACAATCCGTTATCCAAAATAACAATTCACTAATTTCAGAAAACGTGAAATGTAAGTTGAGAAACATTATTGCTAAAAATTCTCATATTCACAACTTCGTATTATAAATGATGTGCTATCAGGTCACGACAAGACGTCTGAAGTTGGTGTACTAAAAAGTAGTGTCTTTCCGTTCTTCAAATATGCACCTACTACATCGTGTGATGTTGAACGTACATTTTCCCAATATAAAAACTGTTTGAGTGACCATCGGAGGAGATTCACTTTGCAGTCGCTCAAAATGTACGTAACTCTTCACTGCAAAGCACATATTCAAGAATGATGTGAGTATCTTACATTAAATTTTAAGAGTTAATATATCTCACTATAAAATAATTGTGTACTTACGTGTTTAGAAGTTTCCTACTTCAATGATCATTCATTACATTTCTTGAATGTAGGATACAGGTTTTATTGTAACCGTAGTATACTGCTCAGTGTTTACATCGGAGGCATACTCCAGCCGTTGCACGTCTCCTTCCCATACAGTCTATACTGCGTGCATAGTAAATCTTACGGTTCTCGTGGCAATTCCACGAAGTCTAGTAATAACAAATATTTTAAAGAACCCGAATGTGGGAGTCTAATTTTAAAAATAGAAGTGCAATAGGCTACTTTACCGCTTGTAAATTAATAATTGTTTACTCACATTGGAGATCACATTTTAAGTAAAGCAGACAGTAAGTTTCTTTCCCTCGGCCTCGATGTGATTAATGATTTTTATGTAATTACATATTTTTCCCGGGTGTGATTTATAAGTATTGTTACTAGATGTTTTATTAGAAATGGTATTCAGTTATTTATCAATACGGGTATAAGAAAACTTTTTAGTGAACATGGTAAATGAATCATAAGTAAATATACAAACTTGGTCACACAGATTTAGCACAGTTATCTCAATATTTCTTGCGTAAGAGGTTTTAGAACTACAGTATATACATACCGTACATTCATGTTGAAGTTCAAGCACAAATTAACATACCTGTTTCAATTCCATGTAGTATACAGTCTCTTCCACGACTCAGTGATATGAATTCCAAGAAATCTGCAGTGTTCATGTTTGCTTCGCATGTTCAGAAAATAGGCACCATACATAATCATGATGTATGTACGTACGTTTACATTATGGTAGCAAAGGTAAAACTGTGACATTCTATCACGAAATGCGTACGTGTAAAGGGCAAAATATGAACAGTTACTTTAATGCAAGCGGCGAATATTCGAGTACTAATGTGAAGTAGCCTATTTATTTATTTATTTATTTAATCTATCTGTCTATCTATCTATCTATCTATCTATCTATCTATCTATCTATCTATCTATCTGTCTGTCTGTCTGTCTGTCTGTCTGTCTGTCTGTCTGTCTGTCTGTCTGCCTGCCTGCCTGCCTGCCTGCCTGCCTGCCTGCCTGCCTGCCTCTGCCTGCCTGCCTCTTCCTGCCTGCCTGCCTGCCTGCCTGCCTGCCTGCCTGCCTGCCTATCTATCTATCTATCTATCTATCTATCTATCTATCTATCTATCTATCTATCTATCTATCTATCTATCTATCTATCTATCTATCTATCTATCTATCTATCTATCTATCTATCTATCTATCTATCTATCTATCTATCTATCTGTCTGTCTATCTATCTATCTATCTATCTATCTATCTATCTATCTATCTATCTCTATCTATCTATCTATCTATCTATCTATCTATCTATCTATCTATCTATCTATCTATCTATCTATCTATCTATCTATCTATCTATCTATCTATCTATCTATTTTCTCATAATTATGGTTAAATTTTTACTTTTCCTTAACATTACATGTTCCGAATTTAAATAAATCCCATTTTTCTTGTCCGTTTCCGTACATATTACAGTCCTCAGTCATCGTTAAAACTTTTGTGCAAATGCATTGGACATAGACACATACGACAAAACGTGAAGGATCCAATTTATCATAAGGAGTAATTTTATTCTTGTTAAACAGTAATAATAATAATATAATAATAATCCGTGGCGCTACAGCCCATGAAGAGCCTAGACCGACCAGCCGGCTGCTGGCCTCACGCCCACATGTCGAAGCAGAGGTGGACGATCATCCAACCAGAATGGAGGTATCGAGTGGTTAGCACGATGATCCCCCAGCCGTTATAGCTGGTATTCGCAACCGGATTTCGCTACCTATCGTAGCTCCCCAAGTGCATCACGATGCTGGGTGGGCATACACTGGCCGAAATTTAATGAGAAAATTTCTTCCCCCATGAGGACTCGAACCAGCACGCATTCCGTAACGCGAGTCCTAGGCAGGATGCCTTAGACCGCGACGCCACGGTGCGGGACCTTGTTAAACAGTAAGATCTATTAATTTACATAAAGGGAAATTGATTTACCATAATTATATATGTACTAGGAAGAGTAGTAGTACAAACTTTTGTTTGGTCATAAAAATTTGAATTCTTTATTCTATATAATTTTTTTAGAAATTTTGCATGTACTATGAATGTAATATTTTATAGGTTTATATATATGTTCAAATCAGTTTCCTAAACCACGAAGGAAAATATTGAAATCGATCGTTGTCAGTAAGACGTTTCTCTTTATCGGTATTATGCATAATATAAAATAATAAAATATGCTTTATCCTATTTTAATTCAGCATGTTTCAAATTTGACTAATTGACAACATATTTCAAATTCCTTTTTTTGCTCCTTTAAGGCAATAGAAAGTAGTTTCTTATTTTCGACCAGCTGTAATCTCTTTTCTCACTTTAGAGGGATTGCCAACATACCGTTTTCGCTAATTGAGAGGAGACTTTCAGGCTTGAGAAAAAAATGTCGAGATGTTTTACACAGAAAAGAAAGAAAATTTAATAATACCACGAAGATCTACCTTAAAAATGACGAGGTTCATACAAGCCTTAAGCATATTGATCAACACTATAAGACATCCTCATATAATATCAGGACAGAAGAGTAACGGGAAATTGGTGGTGGGGTGTGATTTGAAGACTTGTGATTTTGTCGCTGTCACAGGTTTGTCACTGGTTCCAACTGTGACTACAGTTACAAAATCACAATTCTTAGAAATTTCTATCTTTTCACGAAATGTATAGAATGTTTTGTTTTCACTTGGAAAGTTAAGGCGATAAGGCCTTTTCTTCCATTCAACCATGCAAGCAACTTAATCAATACATTATGACATATATATTTAAATTATGAATATTTACAATTTACTAAAGGTTCTCCAGCAATATTCTTCAGTTAAATCTTAACGACTAGTACATGTTTATTTAATTGATGTTTATGTACGTATATGTGACAGCTTAGAGTCCAGACAACTCCAAGTCACAAGATTAACTTGAACAACGTAACTGGGATCTAATTAATTTTTGTCCATTCAAAGGGTTAACGTCGGAAAATCTTGGTCACTGAAGCTATGCACTCGCTATATTCTTCTACGAATGATTCACTTAATCATTCGTAAACATTCTTGGACGAATATACGCGCCCAAACATTGTGATAACACAGCTTAAGCGTTACTTGTTTTTAGTGTATTCGCAGCGCTATCACTATTGTTGATATAAGACATGACAGCGGTAGGCCTATATAAATTTAATTCGTAGAAGAGCGATAAACATAAATATATGTCGGCACGTGATGAAATACATTGACAATACCCAAGATTCATCCGAACACAAAAAATCACACTGTGACAAAATCGCTATTATCTGTCCAGCGATTTTTCCTGAGCTGTCAGAGTCCGGAGGTTCATTGCCGCCCTCACATAAGCCCGCCATTGGTCCCTGTCCTGAGCAAGATCAATCCATTCTCTATCATAATATCCCACCTCCCTGAAATCCATTTAATATTATCTTCTCATCTACGTCTCGGCCTCTCCAAAGGTCCTTTTCCCTCCGGTCTCCCAACTAACACTCTATATGCATTTCTGGATTCGCCCATACGTGCTACATGCCCTGCCCATCTCAAACGTCTGGATTTAATGTTCCTAATTATGTGAAGAATGCAATGCGTACAGTTCTGTGTTGTGTATCTTTCTCCATTCTCCTGTAACTTCATCCCTCTTAGCCCCAAATATTTTCCTAAGCACCTTATTCTCAAACACTCTTAATCTCTGTTCCTCTCTCAAAGTTAGAGTCCAAGTTTCACAACCATAAAGAACAACCGGTAATATGCCTGTTTTATAAATTTCTTTCAGATTTTTCGACAGCAGACTGGATGATAAAAGTTTCTCAACTGAATAATAACAGCATTTCCCATATTTATTCTGTGTTTAATTTCCTCCCGATATTTGAACTTCTCCACCTCTTCAAAAGATAAATTTTCAATTTTTATATTTGCATTTCGTACAATATTCTCGTCACGAGACATAATCATATACGTTGTCTTTTCGGGATTTACTTCCAAACCCGTCTCTTTATTTGCTTCCAGTAAAATTCCCGTGTTTTCCCTAATCGTTTGTGGATTTTCTCCTAACATATTCATGTCATCCGCATAGACAAGCAGCTGATGTAACCCGTTCAATTCCAAACCCTCTCTGTTATCCTGGACTTTCCTAATGGCATACTCTAGAGCAAAGTTAAAAAGTAAAGGTGATAGTAAAATAATAATAAATTAAAACCAAAATATTAGTCTGGAAAGAAGGCGATTGGAAAGAGTGCAGATTTCCACAGCATGCCTAATACAATACCAGGTAGTTCGTAATTAATGAAACTAGTGTCATGTATTATTACTGGACTGTTACTGAATTTTCAAATATGTATGCGTTTCTGTTCACTTCTCCGAAGTTTCGTGTCACAGGAGTACTAGTGGAAGTGTTCTGAGGCTTCCCAGAAAGTGTAATGCACTGTCGTGTGTCTACTCATGTCTCCTTCGTTTCTTTACAACATCCGGCGTCTTTGTTTATGGGATATCGCCTAGGGACGCTGTTATTCTGGTTTTTACGATACAGACATGAATTCTGATCAAAACTTATTTATTTAGCGTGACAACCCGCCGTTGGTAACACACCATCTGAGTAAATCCGTGAGGATCAATATATAATACAGGACTTGCCTTTTTTTCCTCATATACTGCGCCATGACAAAAGTTTTGACATGCTTAGCACATTTGGTTTCGTTATCTTGAAGGCTACCTCTTTCTTCGTGTGCTGCTTGAGTTCAAGATGAAGACAGTTCGATTGTGAAATAGTTACTCCATTAGACATACAGGGTGTAAGGGTTATAAGTGTCATTATTTTAACTGATTATTTATTTATTTATTTGTGTATTTATTTATTTATTTATTTATTTATTTATTTATTTATTTATTCTGGTAGAGTTAAATACATAATGAAACAATGACAAAAATAGAAAGTCATACTTAACTATAATAGTACATTATGCAACGAGCCTATAGTTGTAGTAATTAAGACGTAAGTATGATTATTTATGAAACGAGCGCAAGCGAGTTTCATAATTTTCAAAATTTTCAGTGGAAGATGCTGTGAGGAATAAAAATGTAAATGTTTTATTTTAAATTGGGTTAGTTTGAGAATAGGGATGAGGGTGGGAGGGAGGGAGGGAATACTTTCTTCATAGTTTAACATTTTCGTCACCAGGTGCGCTGCTAAATGCATGGAGTAATTAGTTTTTATTTTCGCTACTTGGTGCGCTGCTAGATGTAATAAGTTCTCCTCCGCCCAATGGTGGCAGCAAGATCAATTTCTGCATTAGCGCCTCTAGCATGTGTTACGAGAAACTCAGTAAGTTTCGCACCCTATTATATATTTATCCATGGTGAAAGCCTAAAAAAAAAAAAAAGTCTAGGTAGGTATCTATAACACAAGTGTTGTCTCTTCTTTTCAAACACTACCATCTTGGTATGATTTATTTCATACTTCCATAGTGCTCAATATGGTGCGTGTATGGTACGTAATATACTTATATACATATACACACGCGGGCACGTATGGAACGTTCTATTTGCGATTTAGATGTGCAAGTAGATTTTTATTTTATTTACTTGGTTATTTAACAATGCTGTATCAACTACGAGGTTATTTAGCGTCGATGAAATTGGTGATAGTGACATATTTGGCGAGATCAGGCCGAGGATTCGCCATAGATTACCTCACATTTGCCTTACGATTGGAAAAAACCTCGGAAAAACCCAAGCGGAAATCGAACCCGCGCCCCCGAGCGCAACTCCGGATCGCAGGCAAGCGCCTTAGCCGACAGAGCTACGCCGGTGGGTTCTGCAAGTGGAGTGGTTACGCATCTTATAACATTGAGTTTAATGAAATTTTTAAGTACTCTAAGTAAATCGACACTTTCGGTAATCGGCATCCTTCTGCGTAAGGAATGGCCGAATTAGCAAGAGTTTTCTGTAGTCTACAATGTTCGTATGCCGATTGTAGTACTATATACGGTCCATAGCCTACATGTTAGGTGTGAGTGTAATATCTGTTTATATTTTTGTATGGTGAGTGCAATGTATTTGTGTATTTGTGTTTGTAAGCGTAACATACATGTATGGAGGTACATAACACACAAGTTCGTGGACGCATATTGTGTTTTCGCTCGTCCCTCGGGTGAGGAATTGCACCACATATAGGGGGGTTGTCCTCAGAGCTTTGGTAATAAAAAAAAAAACAATGAAGAGCCCCATTTCAGGAAGAGTGTAAATACTGGGTCAGTTAGAGACATTTGCATCACCGAACGAACCTCACTAGACAGTTTTATTGTATTGGTAAAATATATTATAATTATTATTGTTATTGTTGTTATTATTATGTATATGATTATGTCTTGTGACGAGAATATTGTACGAAATGGAAATATAAAAATTGGAAATTTATCTTTTGAAGAGGTGGAAAAATTCAAATACCTGGGAGCAACAGTAACAAATATATATGATACTCGGGAGGAAATTAAACACAGAATAAATATGGGAAATGCCTGTTATTATTCGGTTGAGAAGCTTTTATCATCCAGTCTGCTGTCAAAAAATCTGAAAGAATTTATAAAATAGGTATATTACCGGTTGTTCTTTATGGTTGTGAAACTTGGACTCTCACTTTGAGAGAGGAACAAAAGTTAAGGGTGTTTGAGAATAAGATGCTTAGGAAAATATTTGGGTCTGAAAGGGATGAAGTTACAGGAGAATGGAGAAGGTTACACAACACAGAACTGCACGCATTGTATTCTTAATCTGACATAATTAGAAACATTAAATCCAGACGTTTGAGATGGGCAGGGCATATAGCACGTATGGGCGAATCCAGAAATGCATATAGAGTGTTAGTTGGAAGGCTGGAGGGAAAAAGACCTTTGGGGAGGCCGAGACGTAGATGGGAAGGTAATATTAAAATGAATTTGAGGGAGGTGGGATATGATGATAGAGACTGGATTAAACTTGCTCAGAATAGGGACCAATGGCGAGCTTATGTGAGGGCGGCAATGAACCTCCGGATACCTTAAAAGCCAGTAAGTAGGTATTATTATTATTATTATATTATTATAATTAATAATTATTATTATTATTATTATTATTATTATTATTATTATTATACGATATGCAATTTCTTGGTCGTTGTCTTCTTAAAAAATGCCTCCCAGTTGTCCATGTTCCAAATTTTAAGTCACTCTCCAAATTTTCAAAGAATCGTGATTTTGGACGTTCTAATGGTCTTCCTGATTGCATTTTTTCGGTCATTGCGTTAATTAATCTCTCCGGCGTAGATATCATGACATGTCCAATCCGTTTAATGCATTTCGTGGAAGGCATTAACTCGAAAATTCAATAGCAGATGCACAACAACCGATAACCAAAATTCATATACAAATTCGAAGACAGAGCCTCGAGCGTAGTGGAAAGTAGTTATGTCTCGAACTGCAGCATAAACCTTGAACCTACACCGTGTTGATGATCACGAAAAACTACACCTCGCTGAGTCATCGCTAGTAAGTTCATAATTTTACCTTCATTTGTCTGTGTTCAGCAGTGCACTTCCCCATCTTAGTGATTATTGATCTGCTCTGTCCATTAGGTATTCTTCATAGTTGACTTTAGACTAATATCTTTAAAAAAATTGTCACTTTATGGAGGTAACATCCAGGTCACATCTTAGTGTAATGACTTTTATCGTGAGGCTTAATATAATGTGCTTTCCCATTGTCGCCTCTGCGTTTGTACACTAGTTGCTGGCTTCTGAGTGTAATTAAAATCAACCATGTTGCTCCAAATTCATCTCGCATGACAATCTGCAGTGAAGTCGTAGTATTGACCTAAAGAAAATTTATGTGGCATACGTCTGTCACGTAATGCTACAACCAGCATTTTTTGTTCCTGGTTAACATCGTAGTAGGGAGCACGGGAATATTCAGATGGGTTTGCACACAAAACGTACGAATTCACCTAACATCATCCGTCACATGAGTTCGGGTACCATAATATTTTAATTATATACGACAGTTCCTTAGTGTATAATAGTAATATGCGTTACAAGAGCGGTATGTTGAAGTTTTCATGTTCGAGGAAAAGTTTGAAAAAGCGAAATATAGTTGCGCTTTTTTAATTTCCGAGAATTGAAAGAAAACATACCGCTCGTGTATCATACATTATTTTGTGCGAAGATCGTTTATTACATACCTGAAAGAGGAATTTCTAATTAGATGCAATGAAATCTCCATCTTGGTTTCTGTTCAATGACGGCAAATTTGCAAAACAAAAATATATATCTTCAACATTTTTGCTTTAAAATGTTTTCTGTGTTTACTATACTCCAGCAGGCCGTGATATAAGTCTGTCTTCCCCCCCCCCCCAGTCTATGATGAGTCTGGAATCTTGTTGATTTTTTCACGGCTTCCTTCATTTTACTTGCATCACGAATGCAGTAACTTTAGTGGAGTTGTAGAGTTTACTTAATTTTTGCAAATATTTAAAAACAATAATTAACAGTGCAATTTAGGTGAAATTGCAGTGGTAAGTTTCCAATTTATAATTATTACTATATTGAACGTCTCTAAAAATAATATGTTAAAAGCCTAAAGCAGTAAAATCAATATGTCACTTAAGCGGTAAGAAGAGGGAAATTGTTATGTGTGTTAGGTTGGGAATACAGAATGTGGAATTTTAGACTTTCCGCGGATTGGTTTTGTGCGAAAACCAAGCAAATACGCACGATCTCGCACAAAATATTTTTTGGTCAGTCCATACATAGCTTAACAATAATAGAGTGGGTTGGGGTAATTTGAGTTCAAAAAAAGAGCCTTTTTTTTTTAGTTTAGAGACCCATAGCCTTTTTTACCATGATACAATTTTCCAGTTAGTTTTTTTTATGTTAGCAGTGTGACCTTGTAGAATGATTCTAATGCATTTTCAAGTATGTTGGCTTCTTCTTATCAATAGGTTTAACTGTAATAACGATAGTTTAAACTATACTCAATTTACCCCATGGACGGGGAAATTTTGGTATAATGTGCATAACTGAATTAAAATATCCATTAAAGTATTTGTAAAATCGAATTATTCCAACCATGGGTTAGTGTATATATCCTACAGCAGAATGTGTGAAATGAGACATACGAAAAAAAAAAAAATCTTAATATATAAAATTGAATGTGGGTATGTATGTGTGTGTGTATGTTCTCTATACAAATCTACACGCTTTGACAGATATTATGTGTCAAAGTTTGCACATTTAACCTTCATAACCAGGAGAAGAGCATAGGCTACATTAAAATTGTGCAAATGGAAGTTAAATTAATTAAATATATAAAAAATAAAAATAAATAGATGAAATATTCATGTATTATATTAAAATGCAAAATCTTCTACAGTCGATTGTTCTTTATTATTGTCTGTTGTATTAAACATAGACTTTCACGAGGCCTTGGAAATTTTAACACGAAATTAAATTACATTGTTGTTACACATCATGAAGGCTAAAACTAGATAATTCATGCAATAAGTATCTTTACGCAGTCCAGACCGTATTATGAATAAGGACCTTATGTATTATGAATCCCTCGATGCAGTTTTGTAGATAGTGAGCAGACTGTTTTATCCAATTGAATTCTAGAATTCTTTCAAACTACAAGGATTGCTACCACATAATTTACTTAATATTGAATAGCCATAGTAGACCTACTATTGCGAAATATTGACTCACCAAAATTATGCACTAACAAGAATTTGTGTCAAAAACTCATGCGAAACGTAATATGAGTGGCAATATTAACTGGAAAAACGAAAGAAGATGTTTTATCCCACGTATTGCTATTATAGCCATTCGATTTTAAGCAGTTATTATAAGTTACAGTAATATTTGTGATAATATTACAATATTATAATATTGCAATAATAATATAGAGCCTATTTTACTGTTACTGTTAACCCGTCTCTTATTAATAAGTTATGGTCACTAATGACTTGGCCGTTTATAGAAAAATATGATTTTCTGTTGTGGTAGTGTTCTACATTGCCTTCTCCAGAAGAGTGAATTCTGATGAGTATAGTCTCCGTTACTGCAAAACACCCTGAAATCCATGTATTTGATAGAATCCATATCCGTTACAGATTGTAGTTTGGCCTTGAAGGAAATTAAATATATTGTGGGCAGAAAGGCTTAATAATGCATAATGCCGTGGTACGATAAATATTATCAAATGTTAAATATCTTAAATATCCCTGTAGCATAAGGGCTTAATGTTGTTAAAACTCTATTCATAGGTGAGATGGAATTATTTCGATTAGTCAGTTTCTTTGGATATTAGTGGCACTTTCTTTAATATTCGTCACTAGGGAGGAGAAAACATACGTAAATATGGTTCGTTTTGGTTTTATATAGTTCCCTTGCCGAGGTCTGCGATAAGTCTAACAAACAGTTTATTTAGAAATAGACCAAAATTTAAAACCCGGGCAACGCCGGGTAATTTAAGCTCGTAATAAATAAACTGTAATGTAAATGTACGTGAAAGATGAATTAATAATTAATTCGAGACTAATAAAAGTAATTGGGAATTTGTTTACACAGAGAAGATAAAGTACGAATAATTAATAATAATTAATTCTCTGAAACTAGTAGCTGTATGTTCAGCGTAGTAATGCTCATGATGAAAACAATGACCGAAACCTCAACGAAAACCAACATGCATTATTTGTATATTATATTAATGTAGGTATGTATTTATTAACACTACAATTGGGTATACACCCAATATATATATATATATATATATAATATACAATAATACCATTACAATTATATAATAATTACAGCAATAAAAGAAAAATAGACTAAAATAAAATAAACCTAAATTTATTTCTAACTATAGATAACTAGATGCAATAAACCTAGGACTATAAATAAAAACTATTCTATAATAACTCCTAACAATAAGCAAAAATAAACCTAACTTATAAGTACTTCCATATCACCCAACTATTACCAATTTAAGTAATTACATATCACCTTAATTAATTACAAATCAACTCAATTACATATCGTCTTAATTAATTACATATCACTTTAATTAATTACGTGACACAACTTAGATAATTACACTGCACCTTCAACTACATTTTCAGTCTAATCTTCTCAACCTTTCCTTAAGTGTATTGATTTTGAGATATATCTTAATTTTTTTTTCGTATATCTCATTTTGAATCCACTTAGTTGGTTGGCTGGTTGTCACTGTATGAGAGTAAGTACCTTAGTACTGTCGATCTGTTTTTGGAGTAACCCCAAGTATAACGAGCCCAACAGAGTTCCAAAAGTCTACTTCCGAACTTTATTCCCTTCTTGCATTATCCGGTGTTTGACAGCTGAAACGTCTTAGCCTATATCTCACTCAAATCAGAATCTTGAAATAAATGCATGTTCTATTATGGTGTAAAAAAACTATCTGTGTACGACTAAATATTACAACCACAGAGTGAGAAATTTTAACTTAGTTAAAATGTAATTCATATTTATATTTCAGTTCTGTATCTGCGACGGTAGGCCTACGTATTATACATTACATCAAGGGAAATAATCCTGCAGGCTTTGAGAGCGAATAGCTCATGTTGATGTAACAAAAAATGTGTAATACCATATTGGTGGAAAGTTCATAGTTTTCGCAGAAAACCATTTTTTTCCAAATGTTTAACAATCGCTGATTCGGTAACTATTGCGAATAGGATGGTAAGTTTTGTCCATATCGATAGAAACTCTAATAAAGAATAATTTATTCTTCTGTCATATTTCAATAGCTTCGACAGTTTTCGTGTAAATTTAATAAAAGAAAATACTAATTTCAAGCCACTAAACGATGCCAGATGTAGCCAGAGAGGGAGGTGGGAGGTTGTTCACGTAAGGAGACAGACCTGAATTCGTTGACCTCTTACATCCGTACTACGAGAAGAAAGAGGACTGTGTTAGCGATGATGTTGACAAGCTGCTGAAACTTCTAATTTAATTTTCTAATGTATTTATTTTGCTAATAATTGTAACATGAAATATAATATAAACAGAAAAAATCTTTAGCTCGCCCCTGAAAGAGTAGAAGTCGTGCTCAGGGGCGGATTCCTGAATTGAAATTAAGTAGTATATAATACAATTTGTCTTATGTCTACTATACAATAAGAATATATAAATTTAAATTTACAATTTTTCAATTTTTATAAAATTCATACATAAATTTTTAAATTTAATACTAGAACTATTAGAATTGGCAATCTTAGGATATTTGAATATAAATTTGTTATATATTCTTGAGCCTAAATTACTACTATGATTAAATACTGTAGCAGTGTTGCATTTTGGTTCAAACAATCTTAAAGAATTCATACCTTTCGTTGATTGAGGTGCTTATTTTCAAAACGACACTTGTCCATTCCCATAACTTTGTAGGAAATCACGAAAAACGTTGTTAGGTCTAGAATTTCTTGCCAGCTATACAGGGGAAATTATGAAACCAAAGAGATTAGGTGCATTTAGAATCAAATGGGAGCATGCGAGACTTTGACTCCAAAGCTGGAACTAATATTTTGTCGCAATTGTGCTGTTTACAAGAGTCATTTTGATTCCAGTAGTCACTTTTAACGCAAGATTTTAGTGGTTTAGAGGGCGGGCTGAAGCCAATTCATGACAGTTCTATGTAGAGTTATATTTGAAGAATGCATAGTCACAGGAAGCTTATTTTCGTTACCAGATGGACAAGAGATGTTTTGCACATGAGCTCCTCAATTAACCGAGCATACGTAATATACCGGCAGATTTTCTATTCATGTAATTGTCCCTTTCAATCTGCAGAAGTATTTCACTTCCACCCTGTATATACTCGTATCATGTCTCGAATGTTTTCATTTCCACATCTTCGCCATACCACATGTCCTTTATTAATTTTTAATATGGAATTTTTTATCGAATAATATTTCCCACCGCATGACATTATTAAGTTAATATGTGTAAGCAGTATATACATATAACATTCTACCGCAATTTGTAATTTTATTTTGTGTGAAAGTTTTGCACCTCGCTACAGATTTTAATAACAGTATTATTAAAGTTTTTAATAATGTTCACTTGTATGAGTATAAGTGTGTTCATACATACAGGCTATACAAAAGAGGACAAAGAGATTGAGGGAGAGAAAAATTCACCCAAATGCAATATAAATTACATTTATTCATCCTTATTTTACGTGGTGAGTAAAAAGTATGGAACAATGCTTGTAACTTTATTACTGATTTTATGAAGCAGCTATTTATACAAAGGTTGTAGGGTATCAAAGAAGGAGTATTTTGAACATGTTTCAAGTACTATATAATGAAGTTCAACCGTCCTCCACACAGATCCAAGACCGAATATACAGTCATAGTAGCCTTACGGTCATAGTAAACAGTACGTTCCAAAAATATGTTCGCGTTTTCCAGTGACGAAAGAGCTTTCAATATTGAATCATTTTCGCACAGGTACTGTTGTCCATTTGCCTACGTCGCATCCCGGTTTCCCCCACCTGCTTCTATTCGCCTCCCTGTAAAGGCTAGTGGCTGGGCTGTCTTAGCTCTTTTCTAAAAACATTAATTTTTGTTAGGAGTTGGACGTCTACGTAATATTATACCCATACAACTCTTTAAAATAACTTAAATAAAAGGGCCTCATTAAGTAATTAATTGTCACGTGATTTTCCTCCTTTCTACGACCCTGCGACAAAACCACTTGGACGGACAGTAGACAGCATGTCTGAGTAATTTTATCTTTTCGGATCGGGCAGAAGTGAATATAGAATTTACAGTACATAAGGTAATCTTTTATAGAGTAGGTACAGAATTATTTCAACATGAGTTACTAGTACGAAGGACGAAACTGGTAATTGGAATTACACACATTAAAACTGAAACCTGTATCGAAATGAACGGCCACCATTTTCAAAAATGTGTTTAAATATCCATATTATAATTATTTTTCAATTTAACTTCTTTCTCTATATTGTACGCTAAAGTGCTGTAGACAGTATAACATACACTGCATAATGAATACTTCCGCAAGGAAAGCTCAGTTCGTGAGTAAAAACACTTATTGTTAATACTGTACTGTATTTTGATTAAACAGAAACCTAATGTAAATTATCAAACTGAAAATCGCGATATTTCCTACTTTACGTAAATGGATGAACTACTTTTCTTCCTTCCTATACCAAGTAAAGTGATTTGTTTGTATTTTACGCCAATATCATCGAACTCCAGTAGTGGAAGGAGGTAGAAAACGGTGTTTCCGGTTTTCAAGCATTGATCCAAAGGTATAGCCAGGTTAATATTAGAAATTTTAGTAAAAATAAAATGATATCCCTGTATATGTATTGAATAAAGGGAAATTTTAGTGATTCAGAACACCAATTTGAAGAGGCTTTGGATTAAACAATTGCAGACAAAGGCTAATAGGAACAAGTGAATAAAGCTAATTAAAACAATTCTTCCTTTAATTTTGACCACAATATCTGACATACTGTAAAAATAATAAATTTATTTTGTACTTCCCTTCATTTCGAAGCATCTGCATCTCGAATTGTTCACAATACTATTTTTTTTTTGTGTCAAAAATGTTCAATTGTCATCTGTTTTTGTACGTGTTTCACAAGCATAGACTAAAGTCTGTGTGATGTATCTTGTTGTCTCACTGTGAAAAGAGAGAGAAAGGAGATATGTCTTCCTTCGTCTGTATTGTTATGGCGATGGGGGAATGGAGCGATGCCGTCCATCCATCCAGTAGCGGAAGGTACTAGTTGATACATTCCATAGTGCAAAATAAAATAACAAAATATCTCTCTTCGTACTGTGTAGTTCCGTCACTGATCTTGTCTTTCAAGAAACTGAGTTCCGGCAGCCTGTACAATAACAAAGTTTTGAAAGGAATCCTGAAAATTTACAACCCTCCTATAATCTCCACCCTCATTTGAAGGGCCTTGGTTTTATTACTACTGAGACAAGATAAACCTTGCCAGATATAAGTAGGTATAGTATTTCAATTCTTGTATACACAGTATTTAATTTTTTTTTTGTAATTATTTACTTTTTAATATATCTGATAACGCATGCTATTAATTTCCTTTCAGTAAACGGACATTAATTGAAGAATGTAATCCCAAAACGCATTGAGTCCATTTTTATGGAAGGACTGGTCTAGCTTTTTTATCCACCGGACTTCGGACTCAAAATGAGATTTCAAGTGACGTGCACAATAACACAAGCTTTAAGACAAGGGTTTCCGTTATTTTTTAAGAAAAGAAGCTTAAAATATAATTATAGTAGTTTCAAAAAATCATATACAGTATATGTATTAACCACTTCCCTGATTAACCCGAGTTAACTCGGGTTGTTAACTTGTGTCAAAATTTATTAACCCGAGTTAACTCGTTTGAGTCCCACTTTCGCTGCTAAGGATTATATCCCGAATATATACGTTTCCATTCTTTCATTAACCTTTTCCTCATTAGATGGCTACAGAAGTTAGTGATATTGCTGTATCTGGTGGTGTTTTTTGTACTTCCTTGCGAGTGGAATTCTATGCTCATATAGCATTCACACACAGTAGTGAGTAGATGCTAGTTAGTTTTGGCGGTTTCTGTTTGTGTTTAGTGTTTTTTTGTGCTGTTTTGTGTAAAGATGGATCAAGTTAGTGATTCCGAAACTTTTGATCAGGAATATATTCCTGTAGAAGATTAGGAAATGAAACATCGGTATCAGAAGACGAAGTTATAGACCAACAAACAAATTCAGATCAGTTGATGTCGCGTCTTTTCGACAGTGGTTTGAATAGAAGACATCTGGCACTATATCTTCTGTACCTCCGATGTTCCCATTCCCTGAAATTTTAACATTGTTTTTCATAACGATAATTCTCAGTTTTTTAAATTATTCTTTAATAATGACCTCATCAACATTATATTCGAGGAGACGATTCGGCATGCTAATAAGTGTTCACAGATTGCTGAAAATAATTCGTGGCGGCCTACTACAGACTCTGAAATACGTGTACTTTTGGGCATAGTGATACTGCAGAACATTATTCACAAACCTGAAGAACACATGTACTGGTACAAATTAATATCCAATGACTGCTACACTATTCTTCCCAAAATGCTCCCATATAGGAGAGCAGATACTACTGTCCGGAATGCAATGTGCCACTGTGCGTAATACCCTGCTTTTGAGTCTATCGCACGACAAGCAACATTTAACACCTTGATAACAGCACTGGTATTGTACCTCATAAATTAATCCATAAAAAAAACGTAAGTTGGTAAATAGTTCAGGAGAAAATCAAAGTGGGACAACTGTGCGTAATACCCTGCTTTTGAGTCTATCACACGACAAGCAACATTTAACGCCTTGATAACAGCACTGGTATTGTACCTCATAAATTAATCCATAAAAAAACATAAGTTGGTAAATAGTTCAGGAGAAAATCAAAGTGGGACAACTACCAGAGCTGGAATCAAGGTGCACGAGATAACTCGGGATAATAATTCAGGTATGAATGTATGTCTATTTCATAGTGATTTTTTTTTAGGTATGTAAGAAAATTAGTGATGCGCAGTGATTCTGCAATATTAAATGACATCTTTACGAAAATAAAAAATTGACACATTTTTCACAAAACTGGTAAAATAATAATAAGGGAAGAGGTTGAATGTATTATTTTTGTCAGTGTTTGTATTCTTTGTATTATGTGTTCTATCTGATAGGATGGAAGAGAAGGCCTTAAGGCCTTAATTATGTCAGATTAAATAAATAAATAAATAAATCTATACTAATAATAAATCTGTAGCCGAAATTTTTCTGATAATTTTCGATTTTCCAAAAATAATTGGTCCTAATATATATAATTAACCACCCTGAAACCGAAAATCGCCTTTTCGAAATTTTTGTTTGTCTGTCTGTCTGTCTGTCTGTATGTTTGTTACCTTTTCACGCGATAATGGATGAACGGATTTCGATTAAAATTGGAATATAAATTATGTTCGTTGTAACTTAGATTTTAGGCTATATGGCATTCAAAATACATTATTTAAAAAGGAGGTTATAAGGGGGCCTGAATTAAATAAATCGAAATATCTCGCTTATTATTGATTTTTGTGAAAAATATTATATAACGAAAGTTTCTTTAAAAATAATTTGCGATAAGTTTTATTCGTTGAAAAATTTTGATAGGACTGATATTTAATGAGATACATGAGTTTTAAAATTAAAATAACTGCCATCTAAGGCCGTATAATGAAATAAAAAACAAATGACTTCGTCTATAAGGGGCCTTGGACAGCAACAATCGAAAGCTATGAAAGATAGCCTACAGGCAATGTTTCTGTGTTTATATGAAGTAATATCGGAAGCTAAAGTAACCGATTTGTATAATTAATTATTATTTCACCATTGGAAAGTGTAGT
Source organism: Periplaneta americana (assembly GCA_025594305.2). Lineage (NCBI taxonomy): Eukaryota > Metazoa > Arthropoda > Insecta > Blattodea > Blattidae > Periplaneta > Periplaneta americana. The sequence continues at coordinate 44,969,516 of JAJSOF020000038.1, forward strand.
TTCTCTAGATGGACATAATGCTATAATGTTATCACAGTAACTTCTGATTTAATATAATGTAATATAATATGATATAATATAATATACAGTAATATAATATATGTAATGTAATATAATATAATATAATGTAATTTAAGTTATTTGAAGGGTTCAGAACCATAGTGGGCCAAACGCCATTTACTGAATACGTAGAAAACAAGGGTTAAAATTAAGTTATTACCATAATTCAATGTAAACCTATAACAAGTAAAATAAAGTATACACATTAAATCTAAATGATGACAATGTTCATTAAACTATGGTTGCATGTAATAAAAATTAGAAACAGGTTAAAGGAATTGTCATTGCACCAATGAGTGGTCTCTGGACCAAAATGATCGCATTTTAATTATTTGGATGCAATTTAAATTAAGCAACATATTAAACGATTTATCCTGCTATCAAACACGAATGTTCCCTGGATAAAATGTCCTATTTTAATTATGTAATTACTTTATATTTATTTCTATTTCTAACGGGTGCAGCGGAGCGCACGGGTACGGCTAGTAAATAAATAAATAAATAAATAAAAGAAATCATACAAAAGACCAAGTTGACTGAGTGAGTTTTGGGATCACACTATTCAATTTCTTGTTTCATATTATTGTCATAAGTAATTAATGTAGTTAAACTCAGTTACTTCTTTCAAGTGTGTCTCTATGAATGCGAAGTTCTGTTATATGGCTGTAAATCTTGGGCTTTCTCTAAGAAAGATAACAAAAAGTGTACTAGTCGTTGTGATGGACTGGTTTCAAAGAGGAGCTAGAATATCTTAGCTAGATAGATAAACTAATAAGAGCGTCAGAAGAATGATTTATGCAGGTGAAACAGTCATAAAGAGAATAGAGAAACATAATTTGAAGTGGTACGGTCACCTGTTAAGAACGCCAGATGATCGGTTGCCAAAGAGATTATATAAGTGCACACCAGTTGGGGCTAGAAGTAAAACATGCCCACCAAGAGCGTGGAATTAAGTAATCATGTACGCTATAAACGCCCGAAAACTACTAATAAAATACTCAGGACAGATATGTAGGGGAGGGTCGGGTAGTATCGGATAATGTCTGACAGTGAGTTTCTTTCATCTACCACACGATGATAGTATCTGATTGAGATGGTTACGTTTCTGTGATGTCGGATAGAGAAACGTAACCATGTCATTCAGGTACTACCATATGGTGGTAGATGAAAGAAACCCACTGTCCGATATTACCCGATGTCAGATACCATATGGTGGTAGATGAAAGAAACGCACTGTCCGATATTACCCGATGTCAGATACTACCCGACTCTCCCCTATGCCGAATGGAGATGCGAGACGACTTTAGGCTGAAGTTATTTTACACATCATTTCAAGCGGCTAAGATTCTCGCTAAAAGTTTCACGGGCATTTCGGAGATTAACTTTCCATAGATCCAAGAGAAAAAAAAATATATCTGGTTAGCGTGGTGGCCAAGTGGTAGGTGCTACTTCTTAGATGTCATTTTTTATGCTAACATTGTTTTATTGTTTGTTGTTAGTAAAATAACATGTGCAAAAATACTGTCGTAATTCTTTCCTGAAGGAGTAAAAACTCGTGCTCAGGGAGTTGTCTAAACACATATAAAGATAATTATTTGACACAAAGTGGGTCAAGGAAAAAAAAATTATGGGAATAAATTAACTTAAAAAATACAATTTCAATTTTAACAATTCGACTCATACAAATACATAGGCCTATACATATTAAATCAATATATATTCTTTAAAAAATTAAATTTCTAACGCTATTTTTGAAATCTCTGATACTAAAATTTTCCAAATTTCGGTATTTTTCAATTATTTTATTATATAACCTTGGACCAAAGTAGGTACCATGGCCAAGAACTGTGCCTTCGAAACACTTTGGTTCCTCTAGCGGTATAAAATCGGATCTTTTAGTTCCATTTATGTTGATACAATTTGAATTTATTGCGATTTTTATGTATGAAATTTAATAAGGCAATATAGTAAATTTGTTTCATTTTCAAAACATTAAAATCAATGAACAAAAGCTCGGATGAGTAATCAATTGGTTTATTAAGGCATATTTTAGTTATTCTTTTCTGAATAAGTATTAGTGGAGTGGGATTAGTGCACATTGATATGTGCAACTCTTTTAAGAATATTTATCGTCGTGTGAAACATCTCTGGACATGGCTTAATTGGCAAAGTTGTACTTTTCAACATCTTTCATCGCACTCCAGAGCTTGTAAAAAAACTCACGCGGACAAACTGTATATTCATCTGTAGAGGACTGAGATTTATCTGGGAAATCTCAGACCTCGAGTGGCATTTATTAGGACTATTTCGTGAATAAAATAAAAATGTAAATAATATATATGCCTAAAATTCGATCGCAAAATGTTAATAATTATTAATTAACGAATACTTAACCTATTCAGACATTGTGAAGTTGAAATACTCGTAGATGAATATCGATTACTGCAGTAAAGAAATTCCATGTTATTATTCAGTAATGCCAACTGCGAAATACAGGTTTAACAATGTTAATTACATGTACTGCACTTTTCTTTCTTATTATTATAACATAAATACATTTTCAATATCTGCTGAAATCATAATTTAATTTAACAGTAACAGTGGGGACAGCTATATACGAATGCTTATGTATTCACAGCGAGACATGTTGCTACACAGTGAAGCCATCTCTGTATAGATAGGTCTAATTAAAACACGAATTTTATTACGCCATACAGAAGGCAGTTTGATCAAAGACCTTATTATTACTATGCAAGGTCTTTGGGTTTGATATGCGATGATGTTACATAAATTTGAACATCTGACTTTCTATTAATTGTTTCATTTCATTCACAAAATACAAATTTTATAGGCTACTTATAGGTTATGTTACCTGTGGTAGTAGGACCAATGTCGGCTGTGCCTTATTTCGACCGTTACAATCAGTGCTACACGAAAGCATTTTTATAGCTCGACAAACGCGTTCTCGCTGTAGTGTGTAACGGAACCTAAAACTGCATCTACATAGTTCAATATTCCAATCGCGTTTGCGTGCAATCTGATAAGAATATTGAAAGAATCAAGTTTAAAAGGTACGTTCAATTAAGATGCATGAAGATTGCACCGTTCTGAACGTCGTCTTCACTGCATAAATATATTAATTAGTATTAAATATCAATCTTGCATTCATTGCTTTAAAGTTGAAATAAAAGTTTAACCGTGTAGTTGCATCTTAATGTATTCATGATCATCAATTCACGGGGAAACAGTTCGACAACGACTAAACAAAAGAACGACCATGCGATAAATTGAAAGCAATAAATCTAGCTGCAAAAATTATCGCGAAGTGTGGCTGTGATTGGTTGGAATTCAAAATTTCATTACACTTTATTGGTTGAAAATGGAATGACGTCATATAAACGGAATATTCGGTGTATACTTTAAAATTATTATGCACCAGATTAAATAAAACCAGTCCAATGGTTAAAATGGATTATCAATATACACATTTTAGTAAAAAGTGGCGAGCCAATAGTATAATCCATGTTGAATATCACTAAGGAAGAACAAATGATTTAAGTCTGTAGGTGGTGGATCTTCATTAAGAATAAGTTGAATTAGTGGCCGTTACGCGATATTATTCAGACTATTCATACGTGAATGTTGGAATGTAGTGTACTTTGTCATGACCTATTTAAATGCAAAATCTCGTCATTCTCTCTCGGGGATGAAGGCAAACCACAAACCAACTGTGTCGGTTGGCGGTGTCACCCGGATACAAATGGGATACGTCAGCTATTTTCAGCTAGCTCAGTGTTAAATATTCTATAAACACTAAGTGCAATATCTCCCATACCAAAAGCCCAACTAAATTGCGTTCCCTCACACCACGTCATTTTTCTCAGTGCAATTTTGATTCTTCTAGTCAGTTCATGAAACTCCTCTAATAATTCAGCCTCCTCTGACGAATATCAGAGACGGAAAAGTTGATTATACGGTACGTAGGTCAGTACTTGTTAAAATAGTTATTTTCCTATATGTATAAAACAAATCCTTAAGGTATATGTACACCTTTACATACAAAAAATTTTGTTTTGTATAATTTTGCTCTGTAAAATTTTTATACTATTGAGAATGGTACCAGAAAGAGAATGAAGTGAATAGATCCCTTGAAATTAGGTCTAAATTGTTTTCAAAAATTGTTTTGTTTATAATTTTGACATGCAACTTGAAACATGATAGCTCATGCAGTTTTAAGATAGAGCCACAGTTTTTTCACTGTTTTATAGCTAAAACTATTCTTTAGCGCCTGACTTAGAGCTGTTTTTTTTATTTTTATATACATTAATTAAATATTACCATATATGTAACTTACAATAATATTTTATCTTGCATAAATCATGTAAAAAAATCCATAAATAATTATTAATTATATTAATGTTATTTTACTCATTGTCAGGCACTAGGGGACATTTCAAGCTTCAAAATGATACCAATATCTTTTTGGTATCACCATATTTCACTGAGATATCATGTTTGAAAGAATTAAATATTCTAAAATTACTATTTACAGGAAATGAGCCACAAACTTTCAGAGCCTAGAAGACTCCATCATCATATGTCACCTCTTAAGCAGCTTCATGCTTCAGGTGTTGAATTTTTTTTTGTCTCTATTTCCATTGCTGCAACAAATCCTGCGATGGTGTTTGTCCCAGGGCTTATGCCCATCCTCCTCAGAATTTTAATGTCTACTTTTGGACTCTTATTAAAATAACGTACAACATCATTGACACACAAATTTATAGTTTTATGACTAACAGTAAAAGATTATAAATTACTTCATTATGTAAAAAAGTTTTTTTCAATCTAATTATCATGCCCAGATATCTATGGATCTATTTCGCGAGTAGAAAGAAGTTTATTTTACAAGCAATGCTGGACGAGGGGATTGACCGCTACGAAGATCACTCCAAAAGTAGCCTAAGTGACCGTGGCTGATGATGCAGCATTTTGGAAAATGGGACTTGTGTGAAAAACCATAAGACATAAATCTAAAATGTTTATATCAAATTAAAGGGAACAAAATTCTCTATTAATATAGTTATATCTTGAAAATTCTAATTTTTTCATCATTTTTTGCGTTTTGTGGGTGTACATATACCTTAACAGTAGGACTCGTATCTATTGCGGTTATATACAGGAAGCGAAATAACTCGTGTTGTAGGATTTACTGCAATCGATTAATCTGGTCTATTAATCGATCAATTTCTGTTGTAAGAATAATCGATCACAAATATTTAATCGAATAATCAAGTCGATTAAAATTAATCGATTGTACTTGATATTAAGTATTATTTTGTTGATGCAAACTCAGACGAAAAACTTGACAACATTCGTCTCAGAAATTGCTTACTTCAAAGCACAATAGTATCGTTATTTTGTAACTGTGTAGCAGGTAGCAAAGGGCAAATCTTTGCACAAACAGTTCAGAAAGAGATTACGATATGAGGACAGTAACCTGGTCTACCCCTATTGAAAGTTGAAACACAATGCGAAATCGTTATTAAGTTTTATAGTTTGTCAAGAAAACTTTAACCTTGTTGTCAGCTCGTCTTTGTATTGTATTGTATTTATTAACATTCCATGGTATTCATACATGCTTACAGCTAGAAGATGGAACAAGTCAAAAAAACTTAATACTATTATAAAATCTTAATTTATAGTCACAGTCTAGATGAAATATATACAGACGAGATTTACAGTATAATCTACTAGTACAACACAAAGTTTTAGTATCAGTTTCATGAAGTGTTATTGAGTGTCAAGAATAGAAGGCGTGAGAAATTAGGTACTTCTTTAATTAGTCTTCCTATAGCATATGTAATATATATACTTTTCTGGGTTGCAGTTTCTGTACTGAGTTTGTATAGAAGGATGTGTTTGGTTTGCTAAAGAAAAAAAAAATCAGATTTCTGTGGTCTGTGAAAAGTGTAAACTCCATTATGTCATGTGAGAATTTGAGAGATAAACTCGATGAAACGTTTGGATTTAAATTGAACGATCGTGGAGAAGTGCTTGACAGAAAAAAATGTTCGTGTTCAGTGATGCAGGAAACACTGTTACTAAACGTAGAGCGGTACTTAATTCGGAGCATGTGAATGCTGTATTAACTAGGTGAGTCTTCACACGTCTTTTATTTGTGTTTCCTCAAAAATTTTCAGAGAAATTAACACAGTAAATTATAAGCCTACATAATAAATATGCTAGTAAATAATTAAAATAGTTGTTTTGTAATATAACGATGCAATATATACAGATATACAACATTTAATACTTATACTTATCACCGAACACAAGTTAAATTTAACAATAATTGTGTATATTACAGTATAGTAAATATTTTTATGCTCGACCATGCCGAAATGTAGTAATTATACACCTGGTAGCAGACCTTTAATGCATGTCATTAAAGTACACCTACTCATTAAAGGTCAGGTCTTTCAGCCAATGACGACTCAGGTTACAACTGTTCAGCCAATGACAGGTCAGCTTTCTACCGTTATAAAACCGCAAGTATCGATTATTCTCGGATATGCAATTGAAAGAGAATTAGCGAAAAGTCACGGAGGCTGGAAATCCAATACTGTCGCAGAAGGTTATGTTCTGTTACTATAATAATTAGCGTTAATTGTAAATAATATTCAAATAAATTCAATTTGTCATCTCGTTTTTCAATGTCTAATTTAATTTCAATGTTATCTCTGTAGGTTCTTATGGCCTAGCAAAGTCAATGTCGACATCTGTTCCTCGGAAAAAATCAATACCTTCGCGTCTGCGCACATCTCACAACATACGGGACATTGCTCCAGGTGAGATAATATAAAATTAATAATAACAAGTTAGGAATATGATCGAGCATAAAGAGTCGTATGAAACTCGCCTATAATGGTAATTAAGAAGCTCGTATGAAAATTATGAAACTCGCTTGCGCTCGTTTCATAAATATCCATACTCACTTCTTAATTACCTTCTTATAGGCTCGTTGCATAATGTACTATTTTTAAATCGATCACAACTCCATTAATCTATCCATTAATTGATTAAATTCAAAGGAAAAACATTTTTGAAAATTTACTAATTTTTACTACAAAATATCTACTGTTCTCGCAGGAAGTTTAAAAATGGCGTCTCAGCATCCGATAAGGACACAAATACCGACAAAATGTTATGCAATGCATTCCACACATATCACAGAGTATTTTAAGTAATAATTTTTTTAATTTATTATTTTTCACCAAAAAATACCATCCTCTCCCCTTATTAAATGTGATTTTTTGCTGTAATTAGTTTAATTAGTTAAAATTTAATTACAAAACGTGAATATGACAATTATGTTTACATTCCTTGATATAAATAATCATAATAATAATCCGTGTCGCCACAGCCCTACAAGGGCCCAGACCGACCAGCCGGCTCCTGACCTCGCGTTCAAATGCCGAAGCAGAGGTGGACGATCATCCAACCAGAATGGCGGTATCGTGTGGTTAGCACGATGATCCCTCCACCCATTATACCTATAACTAATAATAATGTGTTAAAATTTAATTTTTGTTGGTCCTGAAAATTTTTCTCTTGTGAGTAAGGGTACTTTTACATCGATGTGTTCATAAGGTGTTTTGTTTTATGTTGTAAATCAATCATTTCAATTGATGCCCATAGGAGCAAGCGCGCGCTTTAGAGCGGAAAGGAAAGAGACAGACGAAAGAGGTAGTATACTGAATGCCGCTTGGTCGAGCTATATTCAGGGATCGCCAGAACTGATTCAATAGATAAAGGGAAGAAAACTTATTAAAACTGTATCCATGTTAATTTTTAGATTTGTCTGAGAAGTATAAGTGCATTATAAGAATGTAAGTTTTAATTTTAATGCTCATTTTTCACAAGTTTGATTTTTTTTTATCCAAAAGAAATATTTTCTCAACTTTTTTTATAGAAAAGTGAAATTTTCAGATATAGGCCTATTTATTTAGTAGCCTTAAAGAATGTTTTCGTAAATCTAATATACGTAAATACGTATTACTAAAGATAGTGTATTGAAAAATATTTCGCATAAGGCTAAAGGTACCATCAATATCAATTCCAACTTATCATGTCATACTCAATCTCTTTTTTTTTTTTTTTTTTTTTTTTCTTTATCACTTTCTTTATTAATGATGTGTTTCATCCATTTAGTACAGTATAGTTGTACTACTATGGAATTTATGTGAATATTCCTTCTTAACTCTTTATTATGTTATTAACATTTAAAACACAAGTGCAATATTGAGAAATTAGTATTAGTACTTTTGTTTTACAGACAATATAGATAATATCAAACAGAAAGAAGCCATATAAAAATGACATAAAATTTCACGTTCCGTTTGAAGTTTGTGCACCACTGTTTTATTAATCCAACAGGCTGCTTATTCATATACACAACGCTTCCTCTTTCCATACTTAGCGCTTGATGCCCGCGCACGACGTCAAGGTCAGAAAAATGCGCTTGCTTTGACATCACTGTTGTAAATCTTCTCGAGATCCCCTTCAGCTCTTTACTCGATTCTTCTAGGGATCGCGACCCCCACTTTGGGAACCACTGGTTTACAGTGATTTCCTTCTTCAGTACTTCCATATTTTCACCTACATACTTCTCCCAAGTTTAGTTTCTTCATACAGATATCAGCACGGAAACCTAGTTACATTTCAACTTCACCTCTTTCAGTGTATAAATTCTCCGGACCTGTAAGGCCTGTTGTAAAATACACCAGCGTAAGGCAAAGTCGATCCCTCCCGCATGTGCATACCTCCTTTATATGCAAGTGTTTTCTTACTTGTGCAGTAACAGGAAATATCTTTTACTGCCACGTCTGAATGAAAGAAATTTATTTGCAACACGTTGGCCACCCTTGTTCTGCACGACAGGTCACGACATGGCGTGCTGTATGTGCAATCGATATCAATACAGGCACGCAGGAATTTTAATTTAAGAACCGGGGTAAAGTGATTCCATGGAACTGGTACTGGAGTGTTCTAAGAAAGCGTTTCTCACGTTTCTGAGAGATGTCGGTTGGGCAGATAAAATTGATTTCAAAGCAAACAGACCGTGCAGCTTTCTTTACCAAGTAATTGGATAATCATTACTTAAATTATGTTCTTTTCTTCTGAAAGCTTGTCTCGCGCTGTAATTTAAGCCTCAATTTGTTTCTGTGTTCTCAAAACTTCACTTTCAAAATATCTACTTTAATTTTAAAAAAATATACATGATATTCGTTGATCAGCATATTTTGAGCAGCCATATCGAGTAAAATTCACATTCTTATTAATCCAAAATAAAAAAAATAAAAACAGTAGGGTCAATTATGTTAATATGATACACAAAAAAGTCGCAAGTCATATTAGTACATTATGCAACGAGCCTATAATGGTACTAATTAAGTCGCGAGTATGTTTATGAAACGAGCGCAAGCGAGTTTCATAATTTTCATACGAGCGTCTTAATTACCATTACAGTCAAGATTCATGCGACTTTTTACGCTCGACCATATTTCTAACTTGAAATTATTCAGAAGTATTAATTTTATTCTTATGTGACTGAAGAGCGGAAGTGACCTTGTGCATAGCTCGCAAATTGTGAGATGTGCGCAGATGCGAAAATATTGATTTTTTTCCGAGGAACAGATGTCCACATTGACCTTGATATAATCTAGAGAGTAAAATAAACATTAGCCTAATCTTGATATAACCTTGAAATTGATTTAGACATTGAAAAGCGAGATGACAAATTGAATGTATTTGAATATTATTTACAATTAACGCTAATTATTATAGTAACAGAACATAACCTTCTGCGACAGTAGACTGCGACTTTTCGCTAATTGTCTTTCGATTGCATATCCGAGAATAATCGATACTTGCGGTTTTATAATGGTACAGTCAGTACACTGGAGATTTCTCATTGGCTGAACAACTGAATTATAATGAATAGGTGTACTTTATTGAGGTGCATTAAAGAGCTACTACCAGGTGTATAATTACTACATTTCGGCATGGTCGAGCATAAATATATTAAAAGAAGGACAGTTTTGTTTAATGAAAAAACTTTGATGTGATACTTAGTTACTTGCTATGCATAGACATTTCGCTAGCCTGCGCTACGAGCGTGCTAAACTAACCCCGGCTATCGACTGATTACTTGTACCGTATTCAAATATCATATATCGCTAACACTGGTTTATGAATAAGAAAAACGTTAGTTCGCTGATCATCCACCGGAAGCCTGCGCTAAGAATGTCTATGAATATGGCCCTTATGTTTTTGCTCTTGACTAAATAAACATACAAGGATTTTTTAAGTTTCCTTTTACTCAAAATAATGTCAGCTTCATTTTTCTCTAAAGGAAAGCTGTGATTGTTGTGCAATCTAGCAGTAATTAGTGTGTTAATAAAATAATATATATTAATAGACAAGAGAAAAAGCGTTTGAGAACTGGAGCCAGAAAAAAACATAAAGGCAAAGGCGTGCTCTTATACCAACAATATACCCCGGCCAATAAATGGATCCGGAATCACAAGGGTAACGTATCAGCTGTACGTAGTGTACCTGACAGGTCTTCGGGCAGTAACCTCTGTCGACGTTGCGACAGGGAGGTTGAAACCCTTGCCCATGTCCTGGGGGTCTGTCCACACGGTGAACTTCTACGAAATACGCGGCATCATACAGTAAGATCTGTAATAGCAACTGCCTTAAGGTACAAAGTATATGAAGAAGTATACGGCATATCCAGTGAGGGCAGTAATCGAAGAATCGACATAATTGCATTTAAACCCCCTTCTCTTGAAGGTTACATCATAGACCCTACTGTGAGATTCGAATCGCACGAACACCAGCCAGAAGAAGTACACGAGGAAAAAAGGAATATATATGGACCTTCCATCAGTTTTTATAAGGACAAATATCATCTGGAATCCATAATCATTACGGGACTAATGATAAGAGCTCGTGGGATCATACCCCGGTTCCCAGTCGACTTCTGTAAATCTTTTGGCCTGCATAAAAATATTTTTAGAGATCTAACAATTGCAGCACTCAAAGGCTCAATAGCTATTTTCAGGCATCATACATAAGGACCATGACTATTTCGCATCTCCTTGACGTTACTTCGTTTAATATCATATGTTTCAATATAATTCAAATTGTTATTTTTCACTCTAACAACAATGTATCACTAAGCCTCAAGGCATTTACTCTATTGTATCATGGTACTCTTTCTCGATGGCAACCTGTGGTGGTTACAGGAAGAAATTAAATTAAAATTACTGATTATTCTTTCTGCAACCAAAATAGAACTGATTGCCAATCAAACTCTCCTTGATCTTTGATTATATCTGATTGGTTTTTCTGCAAACGTGTCCAAGAAAGTTATGGAATCTAGAGGAATACTTGAAAATTTGTGGGAAGCAGGATCAGAATGGAGAATGGAATTAAAAGGTAACAGCTAAAGCCTTTAAAACTAAAAGTAAAGAGCCTTACTATTTTTCTCCACGTCATTTTCTGTCCCTTGTTCGTCAACCTTCCCTCTTCAAACACTCTTCATATTTTCTTTTCGTTTTTTCTCATCTCTTCACAACTTTTACATTCTTTCTTTTTTTCTTTCTATCTTTCTTTCTGTCTTATATTCCTGCTCTTCCACATTTGGTAAATTATTCTTCTTTATATCTTATTTTCTTCTAATATTTGTTCTTCTCATACGTCACTTCCAGTCTTTTTGGCAATTAAGATAGTAATGAGCACGAGAGCAAATCATCCCCTCACCGATGGTACTTCTACTTCTTTCCTCTTTTCATAAACTTCGATTATTGTGATTTTCTACTGACCTCAATGTCAACCAGTCGCAAAAATTACGTGTTCATAATTCTTGTGTTCGCTTCGTCTGCGATGTCCGTCGCGCTGACCACATTACTCTCATCCTTTCAAACTCTAAACTGGCTACGGCTTAACGAACGTAGAAATTTTCATTCTCTTGTTATCCTTTTCCAAGTCCTTCACACCTCTACACCTACCTACCTTGCCTCCCGTTTCAGTTACCTGTCATCATATCTTAATTTCTTCACACGCACGCAAAATAGCCGCATACTAGCCATACCAACACATAAGACATCATCGTATTCATCATCATACACAATCTCGCTCTCACTCTTGTGGAATACCCTACCCAGTGACATCAGAGACTGTCGGAATTTAACAGCGTTCAAAAGCAAACTTATTAAGCATTTTCTTACTGCATAGAGTAGGTTTAATTTTTACTTAATCAATAAAAGAAATGCTTCTGTCTTCTTAATTTTTACAATAAACTGTCTAGCTTTTATTAATCACCAGACTTTGAGACTTTGACACGATACAATAAGTTTACTGTGCATGCACTATAGGTTGTTGACTCGCTGCAGATAGATAGAGATGTGTTGAGGTAACAACGTTGCTATTTAGAGTAGAGTACGTTAGTATGGGGAAACACACATATGCACATTCTGAAAGTAAATATACATTACATAATGATGTCAAAAGAATGTGAAAAGCATTTATTTTCCTGTCTTTTATAAGCATTTGTGTTTAATTATACACAGTGTTAATGGTGGAAATGAGCATGTAGCGACTTTATTTTTTTCATTTAACCTATTGGTCGTCTTTAGGAAGTGCAGTTACAGTACCGAATTGCAATGTACTACAAGATACATTCTCAGTGTCTCAAACGTAAATATTTTTCGGTTATCTGCCGAAGTTTGTACTGTGAAAAGCTGCGCTTTACGTCGCATGACGTGATAGGAGCAAAACGAAAATACATAACATCATTGCAATCTCTAAGAGACAGTCCTTTATTCTCGGGTGACTCTATGTCCACTAATTTGCTGTTTATATTACACAATGTTCCATATCCGTTATTTTACATAAAATTGATTTCCACTTCAGTTTTACACATTAAATAACCGGTGTACTTGATGTATCATTAGTTCTCTGTGTCATTTCCTCAATTAATTTTCAGGACTTCCGGCATCTCTTGCTCTGAGTTTTCTAACCGTGTAATAGTTTCAGACACAGTTTGTATGAAAACCAAATTATTCGTCAGAACCTTCAAATCCAGAGCGTTTTCCTTTGCGTATTTGTTGACATCCATTCTACAGTGCCCCCACCCACTGTACGCTTTACCACTATACTCAGTACGCCGTTATGCGGATTTCCCACTGAACTGCTCTATTGAGTCCGAAGTCTCGAAGCCTGTTAATCACTTAATCTTTTAGTACTTTGATTTTTATTGTATTTGTAAATTTAATATTAATTATAATTATAATTGTAATTGTATTCTTAATATTGTAGTTGTAATCCCCTGGTAGAGAGGAAGAGAAGGCCTGCCTGATGGCCTTATCTCTACCAGGTTAAATAAATAAATAAATAAAAATGAACCTCGTTAGAGGCATGGAGGCCACAATATCATAAGTAGTGATCTTTATGAGCTAAACGTTTTCGTCAGTGGCTAAACGAAATTGTAATCGGAGAACCCGTATATTGTATCCCACGTAGTGTTGAAAGTGCTGCTTGTGTAGATTTATTTAATTGATGGGAAAAATGCAGCATTTTTGCGTGTTTTCCGCTCGCGTTCTCATTAAGGCAGGGGGCAGAGTTCGCTGTAGTTATTTAAACATACATGGTATCTACATTAGCGCCGGCTCGGTTTTGTAATTATAGCTTGACAGGTATCTGGTGCGCTTCGTAAGTTTGCAGAAGTAATAAAAAATCCAATGCACTGCACAAGCAGTTCCACTCATAAATAACAGTACTAATTTTAAGTAGTGCTGTTGATATATCGAAATATTAAAACGATTAACTATTTGTTTAATCGATTAATCGAGTTTTGATCGATTTGAAAAAAATGTTTTAATATACTGTAATACACAATTATTGTTAAATTTAACTTATGTTCGGTTATAAGCATAATTATTAAATGTTGTATATCTGTATATATTGTATCGTTACATTGCAAAACAACTATTTTAATTATTTACTAACATATTTAATGTGAGGCTTATAATTTATTGAGTCAATTTCTCCGGGAATTTTTGAGACAAACATAAATAACAAAAAGTATGAAGGCTCACCCAGATAATACTGCTTCATTCTTGATTTTAAAAATGTGAGTGCTTTCACATGCTCCGAATTAATTGCCTCTCTACGTTTAGTAACAATGTTTCCTGCATCACTAAACACGAAATAACTTTTTTTCTGTCAAGCACTTCTCCACGATCGTTCAGTTTAAATCCAAACGTTTCACCGAGTTTACCTCTCAAATTCTCATATGTCACAATAGAGTTTACACTTTTCACAGACCACAGAAACTGATTTTGTTCTTTATCATACTAAACACACAACCTTCATATACAAACTCAGTACTGCAACTGCAAAAGTACAGTGGTCGAAACAGAAGACTGGCCCCTATTGTAATCGAATTACCAGATTTTAGAAAGAGAAGACGATAGTTACGCTCTCACTTGCACACAGTGTAGACATGGCTATTTTATAAGGGATGAGGGGGATGAATCCCAGAAAAAATATGTATTTCATATGCTAGGAAGATGAAGCTGACAACAAGGTGGAAGTTTTCTTGGAAAACTATAAAACTGAACGGTTTCGCATTGTTTCGCATTGTGTGTTCATATCTTTCTCTTTCTGAAGTATTGGTGCGAAGATTTTTCCTATGCTACCTGCTTTGCAGTTAGAAAATAACAGTACTATTGTGCTTTTAAGTAAGGAATTTGCGAGAGAGAAATATTGTCGGAATTTTTAGTATCAGTTTGTATTAACAAAATAATAATTAATATCAACTACAACCGACTCGATTATTCGATTAAATATTTTTGATCGATTAATCGTATAACAGAAATTGATGGATTAATCGATTAAATCCCAGAACACAAATTTTAAGACATTTTTTATGATTAGTTGAAAATAATAACACATAGAATACATAGAATTGCTGCTTCGGTTAAAAAATTAATGTATCCTGGTTTAAACATATTTATTAATTTTATTAATTAATTAATTTATTTATTTATTTAATAATTATCATCATCATCACCTTCATCATCATCATCGCTGTTGTGAAGGAAGAAGGATTTATTCACTTAATCACTTAGGTATTACAGTTTAGAACTATTGCCGTATTTTGTTTTGATATTTTGTTTCATAACAAGAACCTTATTGCTTAAGTTATACATATGAGTTATGGTCAAAGTAAACTTGTATAATTATAATATTAAACATGTATTAGATAAGCCATCCAATGATGGTCCCGACATAACAGAACATACGTGTTAAGGGGTTAGGTACAGCTTACAGGAGTAAAAGTTATTGAAATATTCATTTTTTCCCTCCATTATTGTATCTTGTACAGTAATGAAAATTGGTGTGTGTAAAACATATATTTTTTACGATTTAAGGAAAATGTATTATTATTATTTTTTTTTTTTTCAAAATTCAAAGCGGTGATAGTTCACTGTGCAGTGAGGAAGCGTTTCCCTCATAACTCATAAACTTTTTAACTTTTTCATGTTCTCTCTCTTTTATTTTATTGCTGAAACTCATGTTTACAATATCATCCTCTTTCAATTACATTCCTTAATAAATAATATTATTTTTAATTTTGTGTTAGAAGAATATACTGATATTTGACCATTTTTTAAATGAATTTATTTTTTATTAAACAATCTATCAAATATAGGGAAGGAATTTTATATCACATTGTAGATAAGACATGCATAAATACACACAAAAAATGTCATCGCAGAATGTTGGATACTTTTTGAGTTATGAGGAAAACGCTTCGTCACTGCACAGTGAATTTTTAATTTTGAAAAAAAAAATAAATAATTAGTTTTTTTTAATCGTAAAAATATGTTTATTATATAGCAGAAGGACAGTGTTTTACACATACTAATTTTCATTATTGTATAAGATACGGTAATGGAGGAAAAAAAAAGTTAAATATTTCCAAAATTTTACTTCTTTTGCTGTATCTAACCCCTTAAGTCAATACTACAGTATTTCTTTTTCTTTTTAGTCTTGTCATTCGTGGATCAAGAGGGTAATTTTCAGGATCTTGACGAACAGAGGATTATCAAAACTGTTAAAAGTGTTGTGTAATCTTCTGTAGCCCACGCGATTCATACGTTTTTTAAAACTTTTGAATTCTTTTTACCAAACGATAATGCTGCGTTACAAAGTGCAGTTCATTAACGTAACATTTTAGCAGAGGCATAGCAGCAAATCAACATTGTGAAGAGTACTACTAAAAAGGGTCTTTTATGTGGATGTATTCATGGTAGGTGTTTGAAAAATCTACCAACTCTTCAAACCATTTGGTACTTCAGTGAATACTAAATAACATGCAGTGACGATTTAGCGTTGTTAAATATCCAAAGGATTCTGACCAATATTGAACGGAAGGGTGTGGTAGCTGGGCCGTTTATAATGCAAATGGAAATCGACTACACTTTTGCAATGATTGAAGAGTAGTCCGGCAACTAAAATTTGCACCATTCTTAAAATACGTTCATTGCTATCGAGCTTCGGATAATTAATTATGCCATAGCTTTGTCGGACAAAGTTACAGGCTATTTCACTTACAATTTCTCTTGGAAAATGCTGTCGCTCTAGCTGTGTCGAATATCGGCTCTTGAATAAATATTCCTACTGTCCATTATTTTTCATTGCAAAAATCAGTCTTAATTACGGCTATTATTAACATTCTTCCGCGAAAATTAAGGTATTGCACACAAAAGAAAAATGTATGAAATTCATAGGATTATTAAATATCGTAACATAATAAAATTATCACTTGCTTTCTATAGTCGATCGTTATGACTAGGGGGTGGATGTTGATGAAAAGTCATCTTCTTATTTTTCACATTAGGAAGATGTCTATTAATATAGAAATCCTTTCTATGTTAATATCAACGTAAAAAAGTAATTTCTTAAAATGCATTTTTTTGCATTGTTGACGTTTTTTAAGTAATAGTTCATTTTTATATTTTTTTCGGCATTTTTTAGCCATTTTTAATACTTTGAAGAACTTTTAGATCATTATGAATGCATTTTACTTCCTTCTTTACATATAGGCCTGTTAAATCTTTTTCTAAGCAGATGAATAATAGGATCTACTAATAATTACCTACTGAAGAAGTGAATAACAGTGAAGTTTGAGTTTTATAGTTTGGAACAAACTCTAAAATCCATCCCTCATTTCACTGAAGGCTTCACCTCACACAACAGAATGCTTGACAACAGCTTAGTTTAAGTGAGGGCTTTGATCGCTACTGTTCTTTCGTCGATACGAGAATGTATTTAGAATTTAGGCCTACATTTGGAAGGGGGAAACTTTCACGTTCGCAATAGGACATTGTGTCCCCAGTATGATTCGGAAGGGACAGTAGACAGTATTTTTAATACAAAGATTGCAAAAATGCATGGTGCGTCCACAATTTGTACTGTCATTTATACTCCCCATTTGGAAGGTCTAGTAACAAAAGTAAAGAGCAGAAGGAGAAGACGGAGAATGAAGGCACTGACATGGACCACCCTTGATTGAAACATATTAAAATCTATAGTTTTGCCTTAAAACCTTCATTTTGTTGCATGTTCTTTTCCTTTATTTTAGCCAATTTCCAGGAAGTTGCCTCCTCTCTCCGACATTTGCCGGGAAGTCACTGAAACAAGGTGACTAATTTTTAAGAAGTTGTGGTGCGGGTAGGCCTACGTTGATAATATTTAAACGTCATTTTCTTTTAATTTTACATCATTTTTCAATTATTTTAAGGGCATTTTATTGACCATTTTAAGTAGATTTTTAGGTCATCAAAATCCGCCCCCTAGTTATGACAAGAAATTGTGTGTTGAAAATATCCAACGTCTGTTTTGTATATCGAGTTTTTGCTAATTTCATGACGTATTGTATTCCGAAAATTGAAACATAATGAAATTTATAATACGAGGCTTCCCATGTTGCAGTTTATTTTGGGACATTACCGCTCGACTCCACTTCAACAGCACACCTGTAATTTATTTCCGGCATTGCCGTCAGCGATATCCATTGTTCCTCGCTAATTAAACGCGTAGAAACATGTGCTTATTTTAGTATCTATTCTCACAGCACTTCAATGGAGAAGGAAACTTATTTCTGTAAATTCATAGAGGTCTTTAAAATAAAGAACTGAGTTCAATAGACCAAAACAATAACATTTATTTAAAACTAGAGATTATACAGCATTTTGGATTTGGTATTGACATAAAAAACGGATAAGAAACGAAACACTGAGTAAAGTATTGCGTTATAAAAAAATCAAGTGTGCAGTGTTTTTTTAATGATGGTGAATTCATTTATATAATACAGTTTTTAGCCTAAGTAACTAGTAAGGACTCATCCTTATGCTCATGACTAGAGTCCTGCGTTTGGTTACCGAAAGCCTCAGAGCAACCCGTAACATTGTACGGAGTATAGCGCGAGGTACACACTTCAGGTCTGCTATTCGTAAAGCAAGTAGTCAGTGCAAATAAATATGTTATACTGTGATTTATTGTATTATTGTAATTTCTGTAATTTTATTTATGTATGTATATATTTATTTGTGTATGTATATATTTATTTGTTTATTTATTTATGTATTTATGTATCTATATAAGTATTTATTTATGTATGTATGTATGTATGTATGTATGTATGTATGTATGTATGTATATAACTAGAGTATGCCATTAGGAATGTCCAGGATAACAGAGAGAGTTTGGAATTGAACGAGTTACATCAGCTTCTTATCTATGCGGATGATGTGAATATGTTAGGAGAAAATCCACAAACGATTAGGGAAAACAGGGAAATTTCACTTGAAGCAAGTAAAGTGATAGATTTGGAAGTAAATCCCGAAAAGATAAAGTATATGATTATGTCTCGTCACCAGAATATTGTACTGAATGGAAACATAAAAATTGCAGATTTATCCTTCGAAGAAGTGGAAAAATTCACGTATCTTGGAGCAACAGTAACAAATATAAGTGACACTCGAGAGGAAATTAAACGGAGAATAAATATGGAAAATCCCTGTTATTATTCGGTTGAGAAGGTTTTGTCATCTAGTCTGCTGTCAAAAAATCTGAAAGTTAGAATTTATAAAACAGTTATATTACCGGTTGTTCTTTATGGTTGTGAAACTTGGACTGTCACTTTGAGAGAGGAACAGACATTAAGGGTGTTTTTAGAATAAGGTTCTTAGGAAAATATTTGGGGCTAAGAGGGATGAAGTTACAGGAGAATGGAGAAAGTTACACAACGCAGAACTGCACACATTGTATTCTTCATCTGACATAATTAGGAACATAAAATCCAGACGTTTGAGATGGGCAGGGCATGTAACACGTATGGGCGTTAGTTGGGAGACCAGAGGGAAAAAAAAACCTTTGGGGAATGCGAGACGTGGATGGGAGGGTAATATTAAAATGGATTTGAGGGAAGTGGGATATATGATAGAGACTGGATTGATTTTGCACAGGATAGGGACCAATGGCGGGCTTATGTGAGGGCGGCTATGAACCCGCGGGTTCCTTAAAAGCCATTTGTAAGTTAATGTATGTATTTATTTATGTATTCAGTCGTGCATGTATTTATTTATTATGTATTTATCTATTTATTTATGTACTTATCAATTTATTTATTTATTTATTGATGTATTTATTTTATTTGAGTAGGCTACATAGGCTGTGTCCTGTTACAATGCGCATGTGTAAAACAAGTAGGCCTATTCATAATTAATTTCTGTAATCTGGCATTAGAGATGGTATACCTTATTTTATTTCAAGGAGTGCAGTTCGATGTTCAAATAAGCCACCGAACTGCACTCCTTGAAATAAAATAAGGTATAATACCCTACATGGGGACAAAACAACCTACAGAGTGGGCCATAAGTCACGTTACCCCAGCCCCCAATTTGTTTATTTCATAACTACTGTAACTAACAAGTAATGACTCATATACACACACACACATACCTTATTTATCCAGAAGATCTGTTGTGTACCGTCGTTGTCATGACATAACTGAATACGACGCCATGTTCGACGAGAGGTTTTGCGAAGAAAATCTTCTGTTAGATTCCTGAATGCTTCTGCCACAGCAAAATTGCAGTTGATTAATTGCAAAATATTAAATATTAAATTATTAAAAATATGCAAATAATAAAATATTACAGCGGTAACGTGACTTATTGCCGTACCTCTACAAACATTTCTATATGGCCAAAGTTGAACATTAGGGCCGAAATATAATTTATGTATTTCAATATTAATTCATTTTAATTGTTAATATTCAAATTTCAATATTTTCAATAAATTATCATATTATTTATTTCTAAACTCATTTTCATTTTCATAAAAATAGCTATCTATTGATTTTAAAAAGTGAAAATTAAATATTCAAAACTCTTTAAACAGGAGTAAAATAATGAATATTGGTTTCTACTTTTTGGGTGAAAAATATATTGTGAAACAAAAAAGTGGACCTATCTAGAATCTAGATGCGTTTTACTTATTGTGAGAATAATCTTATGTTGCCCATAAAGTAGCTTTAAATAAATGTTTAGTTTGATATTAAATACACATGACAGTAAAATACGGTTTAATTTCTTGTTTAACAATGAAGAGAACGTTTGTTATGTTCACCTTGCAGCAGTATTTTAATTAGAAAATTCACAGATTTCGAATTAATCGATTGAAGAAACATTGGAAACATTGATCATCGAGTCACGGCAGACGGTGTGCGTAGTACTCGCAACTGATCAGCTGTTGTGATGTGTACATTGCATTAGTGTGCAGTTGGACGTAGAGCGTATTTTAAACAGTATTCGTAAAATTCGCGATCGAAATGTCGGCATAAAAGTATTATTGACCACCTCTGTAGTTTAGGGGTCAGCATGCTGGTCTCTTACGCAGAGGCCCCGGGTTCGATTTCTGGTCGGGTTGAATTTCCTGGTTGAGGTTTTTCAGGGGTTTTCCTCAACCGTATGGCAAATGCCAGGAAATTCGGGCCACAACATCCCTGAAAATCACCGGCCTCATTCATCACCGAAATCATATTCATAACAAATCAGTCATGCATATACAGTCGCCATCTAGTTCACAACAATAGAACCAGTCTCAACAATAGTACACAGGCCTTCGGATTTCAACCAAAGATTAACTCGCGATATGACCAGAGATGTTAAAGCGAGTATAAATAACAGCGAGGGGGGGGGGAAGTATCATTTCTTCAAAAACCTCGCAAAAACGAGCAAAATGATATTAGACTTTTTTGTTCGTTATATTTTAAGGAATCACATCCTACAATTGAATCCTATAGATTCAAAATCCCCTATATCCATTTTCACAAATTGAAGAATTTTGACAGTAACTGGTGGCAAATAGAGAGAATTTGCAACCTAACAATGACTTTTTACAAACCTTTCTCTTTAAATTTAATGGCTTTTCGTATTCGAACTATATAAATCATAAGAATTAATTCTTAGCAAGCAATATGTGGGCCTAACTAAATTATGAATAAAATGGTCTTTAGGGGGTTTTGAATCTAGAGGATTCAATTAATGCACTACCTTATTTTACACCCTGTATAGTTTTAGTACAACTGGTGTACATTGTTGTTTTTTTCCCCATTAGCTGAAAGAATGAATAGAATATATAATATTGTTTCATATAGAAAGTCAATCAACGCACAAAAATAAACATAAATCAAATTTATATTTATGAACTTCTTCCATTAATTTTAATTTTCCACTTTTGAACGACGAAAAAAAAAAAAATGTAACGTAGAAGAGAGTAGGACAAAGGTTGGAACCGATGAATCGTAGGGGTGCGTTAATAATCACCGGACCACACGGACAAACTCGCATTTAACGCGGTGTTTATTATTAACGTCCTGGCTTTAAATCCGCATTGTTGTGCTTATCAGCAGCGCGGCGTAATCTGCGAGGAATAATAGTATAATTATACATTGTTAGGATTGAGCGTATGGTTCGCTGGCTCCGAACTAGTGATAACTGGTACAATTTACATCGCTTTGCATGCTTCTAGTCTATTTGTTCACCTGATTGGAAACCCTATTCATTCAGCATATCGAATATCATATAATAATTACTCTACCACCATTCCCGCTTGTTTAAAGGGACACCAGGGCTTCTGTCAAGCACTTATTTCACGATCAAAAATTCGATATTTCAAACTCTTATACTTAAGCACCACAGTTTGTACCGTAGCATATAGTTGGCTAGAAATCCAAGAACCCGGATTCTGTTCCCGGCATGGAATCTTCCTTCCGAATGGACTGACAAGCAAACGTTCTGATGGGGGCAGATAAATAAGTTAAAATTTTTTTCTTCCATCATGTTAATAATGTCAAAAGAAGTGCTTATACAAATTTTGGCCACTCGACCTCAATTGCGAGAGCCGTAAAAAATAAGTTCGCCAGGGGCCACTAACAGAAAAAAAAAAAACACAACTTCATTGGACAAATTTATTGGAACTAGCATAGCAATTGTTGAGCTATTTTTCAACATATTGTAACTTTAAAATTCAAAACAATAATGTAGTTTTATTCTTACAACAATAACTCTTCACTTTCTACAATTTAATTCTACTCCCCACAACAATGGGATTTCCACTCCAAACAGTATTCGTTATTGCACTCCACAGACGACAATGACAATTTACTTGGATTATTGAGAACAACAATGAACTGTTAATTTTAACTAATGTTCAGAAAGCACTATTTACAAATCAGAACTGTCAGTTCTCAGTTCGTTTGCCTTGTCTAGTTCTTCTAGCTCAGTCACTCAAGTTCACAGTATCTCGAACCACAGGCCTTCAGAGACAGTCCACTGAACCTCGAACTCAGGTTCCCCAACTGCGGTCCACTGCACTCGAACTCAGGACTTCGGACGCTCGCACAGCTGCGGACACACTCAAGTCGAACTCCGGGCTCGAAGCTGGCTTCACTGCTACACAAGACTGGCTGGCTTGCTGTTCACCGACTATACAATACTGCAACTAACTAAACTGCTCAAGTTCACTCGCGTGTCGTAATTTATACGATTGCTCGAAATTTCCGGAAGAAGCCACTCTCGAATTCTCTGGATTTCTCTCCTCAGTCACCAGCTGCTTTACTCCCCCCTCTCTGCCGCGGACTAGAGTGCCGTCGCTCCTCTTACGTTGCGGCCATCCAGACCCTAGCGGCTGCAGCCTTCTTCGCCGCGTTTTCTCGTGCGCCCCGCCATCTGCGGGACGCGTGATCGAGCCTCGACTTGGCTGTCACAATATTTTCCATCGGAATTGAGTCATTTCTCATATCATGGGATCGACAGAGAGAGGTGCAGACGCAGTCAAACTCTGGTTCCGATCTGAGACGGCTGACTTCTACGACACAAAAATTGATCCCATGGTATGACAAATGTCTCAATTCCAGTGGGGGATATGTTGACAAATAGCGCAACAATTGTTGTATCTGTTTCAATAAATATTTCTATGCAATTGTGCTTTTTTCTATAATCGGCCCCAGGGCAAATCACTTTCTGGACGGCCTCGTAATTGCGGTCGAGTGGCCAAAATTTGCATAAGCACTTATTTTGATATTATTAACATCGTGGAAGAAAAAATTTTAACTTTTTTATCTGCCCCCATCAGAATGTTTGGTTGTGAGTGTAACGTAACCTTAGGTATAGGTCATTCGTTATCTTGTGAAAATAAATGCATTCGTGCTCCATAGCTCATAGTAAGAACCTTAGAGAGGGGATAACGGAGTTATAATATCTGTAGCTGCAAGTCGAAGCGTAGCGAGGGAGTGAAGCTTCTCAGTTCACTTTTCCGTCCCTTCACGCGCAGGTAGGTTTCCCGAGATCCCGAATGGCTTATATTTCCTGTGTTGCTTAAATCCCTGATCATCAGGGAACGGATTTATATGGACTAAAAATATATGAAATATGTAAATATATATGTAGTTATTTTTACCAAAATATGGAATTAAATATGGATTTTTACCAAAATATGGAATTAAATATGGACTTAAAATTATAAAAAAATGACTATGTACGTTAAATATTGGACATTTTAATCAAACTAAACAAAAAATATAATGGACGATCTTATCTTCCAATGTAGTTTCAACAAAACACAATTTTTATTGTCTGTTACCATAACAATAGGTTACAAACATTTCTTTCAAGTGCTGAAAAGTGAATCTTCTTCTATTGTCAAAACGAGGATAGATTTATACTGACTAAAAGAGCGTTCGACGTCACTAAAGAAGTAACTGGTACATAATTCAATTTCACAATGTCTGCTAAATGGGGATAAGTAAAACATTAATCTTCACTGTTGATTCACCACTCATCACAGCAACAACCTAGCGGGAAAGAGTGAAATAGGGATCTTCAGGGTGGGATCCAGTGGTTTTTGAACAAAAAAGTACAGTGTCCACGGAACTTAGCTCTTACTGCATCTGCAACTTTACCTCTACCACGATTCAGTTGTTCCACAGTACTAGTTATAATTTCAAAACTTTCAGATAGTGAAAGGTGCCTATTTTGGAGACTTTTGAGCGTTTTTATGATGCATGAAAATGTATGCTGAAAATGTGAGCTAGAGTCATTCTTCACCTTATGTCACAGGATTAACTGTTTTCGCAGTATCAATTGAGACTGCATCTTCAGAGTCCAATGCAAGGAGAACATTGTTAATAGAGTCTATTATGTTCGGAACATAATATTCAATACTTCTAGCCATTTCTCCCATCTAGTTAAAATTGGCAAATCGACATGGCAATGGAATTTCATACATTTCAAAACAGGCTTGTGAAAACTTATTTCCCTTTTCTACTGGCAGCTTTGAGAATTAATTTTTCACTGATGAAATCAACAAATCTACTTTGGAAATTGTCTACTGACCACTTCTGCCACACGATGAAATGCATGCTAAGCCACACAAGTAAAATGAGTCAATTTAGGATATACAACAGATAATGCTTGTCCAGCTTTGACCATATAAGGGGCAGCATCGCTAATAAAGAATAACACATTATCGTACATAATACCCTTTGGCCACAGGATACCCATAGCTTCGTTGAACAGTTTAACTATAGTTTTGTTATTGCACTTTTCTAGAACATCACAATGTAAAAGAATTCGTTCAGAATATTGTTCACTTAACAAACCGATAACTACATTACCAACAAGTCTACCTTCTTTGTCGGGAGTCTCATCAATGGAAACCCAAATTGAACTATCTTTAATTTCATCTCTTATCTTCTGTATTGTCTCATCGTAGATGGATGGAGCATACGTCTTCCTAAGTGTTGACTCATCCGGGATTGTATGTTGAGTATATTTTTCAAGGAATTGTCTGAAGACCTTATTCTTTAGTTTGTAGAGAGGAATATCAGCAGAGATGAGAGAACGGCACAGGTCGATGTTAAACTCAGATCTTACATTCGATGTTGTTGGTTGTGTTAAAAACAATTGTCTCTGCTTGGAATTTAGTTGTTTGTTGGCCTGATGTTTACTAGTTGTAATGTGTTGTTGCACCAGGAACTTTTGTGTAGATGATACTGCACACTGACACAAATTACAAAATAATATTTTATTGTCAGTTGATAAACCATCTTCTTTAAATTCTGAAATGTAACTTGTTAGTTTTGATTTTAAATTGACTGAATGACGTACTTTTGGCATATTTACCGTCTTTATAGTATGATTTACAAAACTGAACCTATGTACTCTGACTGGCATTTAACTGTTGAGCTGCACAACTGAAGTCTGTTAAAAATTTTAAATTAAATTAATACAGTTTTGTAACTTACTTTCCCATTGTTGATAGGACTGCTAATTTTCAAATAACTCTGATGTTAAAGGGATTACTGAACATGTGTTTAAATCTCTATTGTTGAAATGTATTTTTAAAAGTTAATGGAATTTTGTTTTGTTTTATTGTTAAACCTAATATAATATGGACTGTTTTATATGAAATATGGAAAATATATGGAAATTAACGAAAATATGTACTAAACTCTAAAATATGGAAAATATGGAAAATAAAAGTAGGATTTTTCAACCCTACACATTGTGAAACATAAAGATAATGCAAAATATAAATTATATTAGCTTTATAAGTAAATATGTATTTACATATAAATCCTTTCCCTGCTGATCATATATAACAGATTGATCAGCCTTCTGGGCTTTGAAGGCAACAACTTTTTTCAGTTTCACTACAGTGTCATATTATACACTATACAGTAACTCTCATATGTATTGCATATGCGTGACATCCAGTGGACATAGAGTGACCATGTGAGACTCCAGGATCGGGAAGCGGAGTGCAGGAAGACAGAGAACCAGATGGACGGATACATTCACACAGAGAGCAGGGATACAGTGGACGAGGCATGCAAGAAGCAGATCTACGTGAGAAAAACTGTCGAAGGAAACGTCAATCTAATATGTTCTAAAGTACCAGCAGCAACGCGAATATTTGAATAGTGAAATGACGCAAAGTGCGCGGCAGATTCAGTGAATAGTGACCGAAAACCAGTGAAAGTGCTTCATACCCAAAACGAGAGACGATGAACAAGAGAACAAGGTCAAACACTCTTTAGGCTAGCTGACCTAAAGAGTGAAAGAGAGCTACCCTGCCTACGTGCAGGAGGCCTTAGCCCTCAAGGGATGCCATAGGCTAAATGGGCAAATCGTAAAACATCGAACGCTAAGCTCCGCCCACGACCCCTTTCCACTTTTCTCCTACAAGCTCACCACACAATCTAGCGGGAAAGAGTGGAAATAGGGTTTAGGGTGGGATGACATCTAGTGGAGGAAAGTGGAACAAAAAGAGTGAATGCGGCATCTACGAAGCAAAAGCGGAACTTAGTCCTGTTTCCCTCTCCAGCCTTCCAGCCTCTCCTTCTCTCTTCCTTGCTTTATATAATCTCTTTTTTTTTTCTTATGATTTAGCAGAGAGTAGTATTCGATCCGGTGATCTTCCTAACGAAACGCACGCACGCTTTTTGGTCACGCTTTAGACCTCTCGGCTACTGATACGAGTTGGTGGTAGAAGGGAAAATGAATCTACAGTAGAATCCAGATTATCCGTCACCCTATTAACCGATTGTTGGATTATCCGACTGTCTTTCTTTCGTTTTTTTTTCTTTGCTACAGAAATATATGAAGTTCTGTACATATATCTGTAGTGCTCAGGAAAAGTGACACAAGTCAGTTTCCACAAACCTTTTTTGATAATTTATTGACAACTTACGGAACATCTGTTCGCTTCGAAAAAAATACATAGGTATTCCTCCCATTACAATAATTCATACAGAAAAAAATCAAATCGACATAAAGCAGTGTAAGTTGTCAATAAATTATCAAAACAGGCTTGTGAAAACTGACTTATTTCGCTTTTCCCAAGAACTGCAGATATTAATACGTTACTTCGAGACTTTACCCTCACACAGTATGGTATATTGTTCAAATTGTTGTACTGTAGCCTATAGCATCTGTATAAAATGTCTTCCACGAGTATCAAAAGAAATCGTGTTGTACTAAGTATCAAAAAGTACAAATAGAGTTGTTTGGGGAACGAGAAACTGTGGCTCATGTCAGAATACGAAATTGGAATCACAACTGTATGCAATTTAATAAAAATCAAGGATAAAATGTATAAAGTACGTGAATCTACAACATGAGACGTCCACTCTTCCTATCTTTCAACAGAACAGCCATTATAAAGAGTTTCCTTGCAACTTAAGAACTCGTTGTTAACAACGAGACTTAAATCAGTGAAGTTCTGATCCACCACCCAGCGTATTCAATACAATACCACAGAGGAGCTTACGAGATTGCAAGCATTATTCACTAAATTTACCAAAATCTTTTATGGTACAGATTATCCGATTTTTTCGATTAACCGTTCAGTTCACCCCCTTAATTACAACGGATAATGGAGGTTCTACTGTGTTTATGTTCAAGGAAACTGCCATAACGTACTGCAGAAATGTAATGTGTGTCGTTGGATATGTCTTTGTACGTATGTGATTGTCTAATGCACATCAATTTGGTTGTATTGTGTTGTGTTGTGTTGTAAAATATGAAATACATGCGAGGCGGTAGGCAGTGATCCACCGAAGCGGGGCAGATAGTAGAGAGAGAGAGAGCAGGCTAGCGAGGTGCCGAGCGGCGAGGGTGGGGATAACTTCCCCTACTGGCGTTCGCTGTGTCACGATTTATCCGGCTAAATTCTAAGAGCCTTATTCATAGACATTCTTAGCGCGGGCTTCTGGTGGATGATCAGCGAACTAACGTTTTTCGTATTCATAAACCAGTGTTAGCGATATGATATGATATGAATCATGTACAAGTAATCAGTCGATAGCCGGGGCTAGTTTAGCACGCTCGTAGCGCGGGCTAGCTAAATGTCTATGCATAGCACCCTAAATGTATTGCATGAAGCAACTGTAGTTCCACCTAGCGGTCGTTACCAATCTACAGTGGCAATCCTGTTGGTTGTTTTCTTCCACATATTACCGTTTTTAACAAGGGGATGGCCAATCTGTTATACTGTATTTATGTGTTCAGGGCTTAAACGTTGGTCTTTCGACAATGTGAACACGTGATTAAGAATGGAATGGAATTTTCGGAAGGGGTACACTATGACCCAACACTGCGATATTTTACGATCTATTATTCTAACTCTCAAGGTAAGTGCATTCCCAAAACCACCACGGATGACAACACTAAGGTTCGCTACGTACCCAGGTTTCGAGCAGCCACCCCACTCGTCCCTAAGCAACCCCTCGCGTACAATACTCAATTTTTAACATGCTTGCCTGGCTTTAACCTCTTCCCTTACTATATATTTTACCAGTTTTGTGAAAAAAAGTGTCATATTTTTTTTTTATTTTCGTAAAGAGGTCATTTAATATTGCAGAATCACTGTACATCACTAATTTTCTTACATACCTAAAAAATCCCTATGAAATAGACATACATTCATACCTGAATTATAATCCCGAATTATCTCGTGCACCTTGATTCCAGCTCTGGTAGTTGTTCCACTTTGATTTTCTCCTGAACTATTTACCAACTTATGTTTTTTTTTTTTTATGGATTAATTTATGAGGTACAATACCAGTGCTGCTGTCAAGGCGTTAAATGTTGCTTGTCGTGTGATAGACTCGAAAGCAGGGTATTACACACAGTGGCACATTGCATTCCGGACAGTAGTATCTGCTCTCCTATATGAGAGCGTTTTGGGAAGAATGGTGTAGCAGTCATTGAATATTAATTTATACCAGTACATCTGTTCTTCAGGTTTGTGAATAATGTTCTGCAGTATCACTATGCCCAAAAGTACACGTATTTCAGAGTCTGTAGTAGGCCGCCACGAATTATTTTCAGCATTCTGTGAACACTTATTAGCATGCCGAATCGTCTCCTCGAATATAATGTTGATGAGGTCATTATCAAAGAATACAGTAATTTTAAAAATTGAGAATTATCGTTATCAGAAACAATGTTAAAATTTCAGGGAATGGGGACCTCGGAGGTGAAGAAGAAATGGTGCCAGATGTCTTCTATTCAAACCACTGTCGAAAAGACGCGACATCAACTGATCTGAATTTGTTTGTTTGGTCTATAACTTCGTCTTCTGATACCGATGTTTCATTTCCTAATCTTCTACAGGAATATATTCCTGATCAAAAGTTTTGGAATCATTAACTTGATCCATCTTTACACAAAACAGCACAAAAACACTATAAACACGAACAGAAAACGCCAAAACTAACTAGCATCTACTTACTACTGTGTGTGAATGCTATATGAGCATAGAATTATTCCACTAGCAAGGAAGAAGTACAAAAAACACCACCAGATATAGCAATATCACTAGCTTCTTGTAGCCATCTAGTGAGGAAAAGGTTAATGAAAGAATGGAAACGTATATATTCGGGATATAATCCTTAGCAGCGAAAATGGGACTCAAACGAGTTAACTCGGGTTAATAAATTTTGACACTAGTTAGCAACCCGAGTGAACTCGGGTTAATCAGGGAAGTGGTTAAGAGGCCTACCTTAACGAATAGCTGTCTTAAAAATATAAATTTATTTTTTCTTTTAGAATAATGTTAGCATACATATTTGAATCAGAGTTTGGCAGTCGTGACAAGTGACTCAAAGTGACTGTATTGTGAGATAGAATGTTGGCTTTATTAATAAACGAGACAGACGTTATGTCGTGCTGAAAGAAATATAAGGTAATAAAATCAAATAAATTCCATTCAAAGGCCTAATAGATTTGTATTTGTAACAGCCTCATAATTTAGTACGGAACTTAAAGCCGCTGTAGATAATATTTCTTTTAATGATTTATGTTACAACGAAACACATCTAAATCGATTCTTCCTTAATATTTTATTTGAAATAACGTTATTTGCCATTCCAACTGACTGTACTAGCACGCTAAGTATTTTTTTTTCTCGCCAGGAAGTACGAAATGTATAAAATGCTTAATTGAATTCCACGTTTCAACGAACAGTTTGGAAAATGCTATCCAATTCAGTTCCGTTTTCGTCTTTAAATCCGAAAGAGGATGATACTAAAAAAATGTATACAACTAAGTAAAACGTAAAGACTTTATTTGTAACTAATTTTATACCAGATAAGGAGGATTATTTGTTATCTATTGTCACATAAAACCTAGTGTTAAATAAATTGTAGTAGTCCAAGTAGTATGACTCAAAAAGTGAAATTTTAAAATAGTTATCCAGAAGATATTGAACTTTCCCTTTTTTGTCAAGTATAGAAAAATTCACAAAATCGGATCGACGAACGGTAAATAAAATGGTAATAACTCGTTGTAGTCTTGAACCTTCCCATTATTTTGCTGTCTAGTATAAAAAGTCAGAAATTTTCGGGTTTTCTTTCTACAGTTTTTAACTTCCTATGTTTTAATATATTCGCTTTTGCTGTCACTATCCAGCCGCTTTAATTCCGTTACATTCTCTTATTTTATTCAGCATTATCTCTGTTCAATATTTACTTCTATTTTCTTTTCTCACGTATCACTGTATTTTTATATTCTTTGGTTTGTAAGTCCTCGCCTAATCTTTCCAGTCGTCAGTAAGTCCATGGATTTAGCTCTGATCTAATCACCTTTGCGTAAGGAAGACTCTTCTCGGCTTTTGCTCTCCTGAAGATGAAAGATTTAACTTCGAAATCTTAAGAGTTTTATATATAATTATGTAAACGATAATCGAATTCATACATGTTTGCGTTATACTTCTTTAGAACATGTTTTAAATAAATGTTGTAATATGTTATTAATAGTTTCTTCGTAAATTACAATTTACAAACGTGGGGTAATTTGGGTATGATTGTAGGTTAATTGGTAACTAACGTAGTTTTCGTTCTAGATCATGCTACACACACAAATTATGGACTGGTGGAAGACAAATAAATACTAAATTGTTAACTGCCCCCATTGGAGGTAGCCCAGAAGGACTCAGTATATTCTCCTACATGAATTTTAAAATATTAAATGTTTACATAAATTTGACAGAAAATTAAAATAAGAAAATTAAAATAAAGTCCAAAATGCAAAATTATAAAGGTTTAATGATCCATCCAAAAAAAAATGTTAGTAAAAGTTATTTTGAAGGTAAAGTGATATATTGGTTTTTAATATAAAATTATGTCTTAAATTTTCACAATGCTTGGAAGCCAGAATGACTTGGTCACTTTTACCAAGAAACCGACGATATATTTCAAAACTGAAGAAAAAGAAATTAAACAGAGTGAATATGATGTCAGAATTTGGCAAGAGTAAGTTATGATGTCAGTGTAAGTGTCTGTGGTAGTTCAAAAGTCTTCCTGAAGCTTCCAAAGAACTTGGGAATCACACCACGAGCTCCAAGAAGAAGACCAATCACCTCAATGTTTTCAAGCTGGTATTTTGCTTTGATGTAATCAACTGTTGGCAGATAAATGTTCATTTTTTCTTGATTGACATCCTCCGGCTGGCTACTCCCCGTTTCAATCCTTATGGTAGGATCAATTATATATCCTTTCTTGGTAGTCTGGGAATACGCTATGATGTCAATACGTCTAGAGGAGCCATTAGTAGCAAGGCAAAAGACTTCCTCTTCTATTGTCCGAAGAGTTTTCTGTCCCGGATTGTAGTAGGAACTATTTTAAATTTACAATTTATCAATAACTTAAGTATTGACTGAAAATTTTTATATTTTAAAGCTAATTAAAAATTTTATATGCCTACGTAACCTCTGCATTCTGTTCTAGAATACACACACTAACCAGTGTTTGGGATAATTTGATTTCATAAGTACTTTGATGCGTGTTTTATTTCAATGATACACATTATACCCAAATTTCTCCATCCATGGGGTAAATCGAGTATTGTTAAACTTAGGGTTATTATGATGCTAAGAAGATTCTATCATACTTGAAAATTGAATAGAATCATTCTAGAAGTTCCCATTGCTAACATAGAAAAAAAAACTGACTGGAAAATTGTATTATGGTAACAGGCTATGGGTCTCTAAATTTAAAAATGCTGTTTTTCATACCCAAATTACCCCAACCCACCATATGTTGGCGCTTTAGTTATGTCGCTTATAATAACCCTTATTAGCAATAGTTGGCGCAAACTTAATCCACCGTTAAAACTTGGCCTACAATTGTGTGACACGCCTTATTGATCGGTTACGATTGCTCCTGTGTAACTTTGGTGGCAAACAATAATTGACAATCGACGCGAACAGTTGAAAGTCAGTGTTAAAATTACTTTTCGCACGCTAGGGTTTACCGTAATAGTAAATTTTTAACACGCTAGCCTTGCGTTAAAGGTCTACCTATAAGAGTAGTTTGACTAAAAAAATAAATTACATGCAGTAGATACAAAGCTCTTGGATTTACTACAGGGACATCATTTTATTTTTACTTCAATTTTTATTGTACCTGAGATTTTGAATGTACTTCATTCCCACCCCTTCTACTAATGAAGTTCCAACTGTCCTCCATACAGAACTAAGGCCGCATATAAACACTACTGAGTTAGTGAGTATAGTACGTTCCAGAAATATGTTCGCGTTTTCCAGTGACGAAAGACATTTCAATATTGCATCATATTTTCGCACAGGTACTGTCCGTTTGCCTACGTCGGATCCCGATTTCCCCCACCTGCTTCTGCTCGCCCTTCTGTAAGAGCTCGGCTGTCTTAGCTCTTTTCTGAAAACATTAATTTCTGTTAGGAATTGGACGTTTACGTAATATTATACAACTGTTCAAAATAACTTAAATAAAAGGGCCTCGTTAAGTAATTAACTGTCAGGTGATTTCCCCCCTTTCTATGATTCTGCGGCATAACCACTTGGACGGACAGTAGATAGCATGTCTGAGTAATTTTATCTTTTCTGATCGGGCAGAAGTGAAGACTGAATTTACAGTACGTAAGGTACTCTTTTATAGAGTAGGTACAGAATTATTTCAACATGAGTTACTGGTACGAAGGACGAAACTGCTAATTGGAATTAGGTACAATAGTTTATAGTGCGATAATATGCACAAAAGAACTGAAGCCTGTATCGAAATGAACGGCACCATTTTCAAAAATGTGTTTAAATATCCATATTATGATTATTTTTCAATTTAACTTCATTCTCTATATTGTACGCTAATGTGCTGTAGACAGTAGGCCCTATAATATACACTGCATAATGAATACGTTCGCATGGATAACTCTGTTCGTGAGTAAAAACACTTATTCTTAATACAGTACTGCATTTTGATTAAACAAAAACCTAATGAAAATTGTCGAACTCAAAATCGCGATATTTCCTAGTTTACGTAAATGGATGAACTACTTTTCTACCATCCTATACCTAGTAAAGTGATTTGTTTGTGTTTTACTCCAGTATCATCGAACTAAAGTCGTGGAAGGAGGTAGCAAATGGTATTTCCGGTTCTCTAAAGGTATAGCCAGGTTAATATTAAAAATGTTAGTAAAAATAAAATGATGTCCCTGTACATAGCCTGTAGGTTTAGTGTTGCTTATCTTGTAACCTAGAGGTACTGAGCTACTGGCATTTAACGATCCTCCTTGCCAGCGTGACTTATGTTTTCTGTCTAGTCCAGCATCGCAGATATGCTTTAATCAACGTTAAAAAAACTTACGTTTCACGCATAAAACAACGAAAATTCCTGTCGCATAACAAATCAAACAAATAATGTATATTTAAATAATCCTTTGACTGTTTCTTTTATTGCGTCAATGTACAGTTCTCCTGATTATGACATTTGTACGAAGAATAAGTTTTTTCAAAAAGTTAGATGGCGGATTAACAAAATGCGTCTATACGAAACACGTATTTCGAGAGAAGAAGAAGACACGACTATCAAGTTTTACTGAATTTTCAGTAGAGTTTTCAAGAAATATTTTGTAGCCTGTAATGTTTGTCTTATTATTCCCCTTCTTATTCATTTCAATGATTAGCGCATTGATGTTCATATTTTCATGATTACATAAGTTTCTTTTGCATCTGTTTATATTTTTAGTTTTGTTGCTTTTTAGCTTTCTTCGAATACACCCAACTCAATTATTCTGTACATTTTAAATTCCATCAAGTACCTATATAGACCTAGGCCTAATCTTGCTTTTTTTTTATTTTGGCCTAACTTGATTTTCTCTCCTACAGTAATTCTATTATTTTTCTATCTTTATTTTTTTCCTTCGTAGTGTTTAACCTCATCATTAATATCTAATGTGGTGTAGGGTAGTAAGTCTTTAGATCACTGGTTCCCAAACTTTCTGAAGACGCGAACCACTTTTGGGCGACACTTCCGATTGCAACCCTGCACTATCATATAGGTAATTCGTCATCGCAGGGTTTGGAATTGAACGTGTTACATAAGCTTCTTGTCTATGCGGATGACGTGAATATGTTAGGAAAAAATCCACAAAGCATTAGGGAAAATACGAGAATTTTACTTGAAGCAAGTAAAGAGATAGGTTTGGAAGTAAATCCCGAAAAGACAAAGTATATGATTATGTTTCGTGACGAGAATATTGTACGAAATGGAAAAATAAAAATTGGAAATTTACCCTTTGGAGAGGTGGAAAAATTCAAATATCTTGGAGCAATAGTAGCAAATATAAATGACATTCGGGAGGAAATTAAACACAAAATAAATATGGGAAATGCTTGTTATTATTCGGTTGAGAAGCTTTTATCATCCAGTCTGCTGTCAAAAAATCTGAAAGTTAGAATTTATAAAACAGTTATATTACCGGGTGTTCTGTATGGTTGTGAGACTTGGACTCTCAATTTGAGAGAGGAACATATGTTATAGATGTTTGAGAATAAGGTGTTAGGAAAATATTTGGGGCTAAGAGGGATTAAGTTACAGGAGAATGGAGAAAATTACACAACACAGAACTGCACGCATTGTATTTTTCACCTGACATAATTAGGACCATAAAATCCAGACGTTTGAGATGGGCAGGACATGTAGCACGTATGGGCGAATCCAGAAATGCATATAGAGTGTTAGTTGGGAGGCCGGAGGGAAAAGGACCTTTTGGGAGACCGATACGTAGATGGGATGATAATATTAAAATGGATTTGATGGAGGTGGGATATGATGGTAGAGACTGGATTGATCTTCCTCAGGATAGGGATCAATGGCGGGCTTGTGTGAGGGCGGCAATGAATCTCCGGGTTCCTTAAACGCCAGTAAGTAAGTATGTTAAACGTTGTTTATGTGTATGTTTCTAAATACAAAATAAATGTAAGTTAATAAGCGTTTTTTGTTTTATTTTGTAAATTATCTCGC
The DNA here is from genome assembly GCA_025594305.2 of Periplaneta americana. Classification (NCBI taxonomy): domain Eukaryota; kingdom Metazoa; phylum Arthropoda; class Insecta; order Blattodea; family Blattidae; genus Periplaneta; species Periplaneta americana. The sequence goes on from JAJSOF020000038.1 coordinate 45,005,562, forward strand.
GACCCCCAATTTGGGAACCACTGCTTTAGATCAGCACTATATCTTCGCACAATGCGGGCCTCTCTGAACGTGTGGTGAGCACGTTGTAGCCACCGTGTAGTCGTCACAGAATAAGTACAAGACCAACATCAAACACCCAGTCCGTGGACTGGAGATAAATCTCCCACATACCGGAATTCGAACCACGAGTTGCTTGGCTGAGAAGCGCGTTATGCTCTGTCATATGGACAGACCAGCCCTTAATCTTCGGACAAATGTAATCATCGTTTCTAAATCACTACTATAATGCATTTCGGAAATCACCTGTGGCTCGTTTCCTCATTAAAACCGGTGAAGCCTTCGTTTTATAAATTTCAGTTTAACGATTGTTAAACTATACCTACGCAGTAGTGTAACAATTACATTTAATACATGCATATAAGCTATTTTATGCAGTAATATTTATCAACATTAATGTCACTAGAGGTTTTGATTTATCTAGAGAAAATCAAAACTCGAGTGGTATTTAATTGACTATTACACGATTAGAAGAAAGTATATAAAGATTAGAAGTAACAAAGTACTCCAATACAATAAAATATTAATTGGCTTTTGAAAATACAACTGTCTTCAAATGTATCAACTATCGAACCTGACGATGTCATATCCAGGCCTTGTATACTGGTTTCTGACAAATAAGTATTATTATTATTATTATTATTATTATTATTATTATTATTATTATTATTATTATTATTGTACCATCTCAACATTACGCTAGATGGCAGTAGTGTTTTATGATTATGTTTTCTTGTTACCGGTATCAGTTGTGCCAACTATGGAATCATCATTGAACTCTGTGGACTGTTACTAGTCAAGAAGGCATTGTTGATTCAGTTTCATTTTTATTAAAAATGCAACATTCCACTTCTATTATCCGAATCCCAGTAATCAACGTCCCTTGACAGATGATTTTCAATAAATCTTAATATTAAACAATCTCTGATACGTGACTATCCATAATATCATATAGCAGAAGCTATAACATAACCTAACTAATATACTGTACACAAGTGTTAGAAAAGTTTTAATTAACGACGATGACATAAAAAATAAACGTGAATAATTTTAAAAGGAATAATTATTGAATGTACAATTTTCAAATTTGAATGTGGTTGGTGGTTCAATTGATTTATATTGGACGTGTGCGTAATAGAAATGGAACTCGTTGATTTAGGCCTACATGGTGTATTCAACTTATTCAGGATTTCCGAATGGTGCTCCTCATTTATTTGTAAATCGGATTTCAGAAGATGCATAGGTATGATCAGTGATTTTTATTAATTCTTGTTCTTGAATGCCAATGCGAGTCATATTTGAAACTGCTGTGCATCGACTGGAGTGATTTGTAATTTTATATATATTTTTTTTGACGTCCAGACCAGCGCAGTTTCAAATGTTGGCAAAGAAAGAAACAAATGCTAGGGACGCGATAAAATTAAACAAATGCTAGGGAAGCGATAAAATTGAACAAATGCTAGGGACGCGATAAAATTGTGCGATAAGCAGCCATGATTGGTTGAAATACGTCCTTTCGTACCGTTTTATTGGTCAAAAGTAGTATGACGTAGTAAGAGTGTAATAGTCATGATAATGGACGCTTTATCCAAATATAAAATATTGATTAAATGACATTGGATCTATGAATTTTTATGGATAACAAAGTAAAAATAATGAGTTTTTAGTCTCTATTAAGTTTCGTAGATATGTTCATATTCTGCCTGATAATTCCATCAATTTGGATACCATTAGACGAAAGCACCGTGAGCGTTCATAATTATCGGGAATTTAATATCCCCATTAACAAACTATCGAACTTGCGAAAGATCTTTCCCGAACAATAATCAACTTTCGAACAACGTCCTCCTTTCATGTATCTCGGAAATAAATTGCAAAGTTACCGTGAGGTTCCTTTCTAATTATGTTAATCAACTTCACACTCTTTCATCCTCATCAATCTCCATTTATTCAAATCCTCCATGCAACACTAAATTATTTCACTCTCATATAATTGTCTGTTCTCCTTTCCTTTTCATTTTTCTGAATAAAAAAGTGACAGTATTTCATTTTTATACTTTATAATATATCATTTTCGTTGTATAGTGATCAGAATGCTTAGTTTTGTTTTACGAACTTCCTATTAATTCATTGATGTTTGTAATGAGATAGACTTGATTTAAAGTATTAAGTGAAAAATGTTGCAATTGGACCTCTACGCTGCGTATTGTCTGGTTGAAAGATTCGGATGTTTTTTTTTTTAAACTCTTATTTATTTATTTTATTTATTTATTAACTCTGGTGGAGTTAAGGCCATCAGGTATTCTCTTCCATACCACCAGAAATGCAGTACAACTGCAAGAAAAATTATACAGGGACATCATTTTATTTTTACTTCAATTTTTATTGTACCTGAGTTTTTGAATGTACTTCACTCCCACCCCTTCTACTAAGGAAGTTCCAACTCCACACAGAACCAAGACCGCAGATAGTAAGCAGTACTGAGTTACTGAGTATAGTACGTTCCAGAAATATGTTCGCGTTTTCCAGTGACGAAAGCGCTTTCAATATTGAATCATATTTTCGCACAGGTACTGTCCGTTTGCCCACGTCGCATCCCGATTTCCCCCACCTGCTTCTGCGCGCCCCTCTGTAATAGCTGGGCTGTCTTAGCTCTTTTCTGAAAACATTAATTTCTCTTAGAAATTGGAAGTTTACGTAATATTATACAGCTGTTTAATTTAACCTAAATAAAAGGGCCTCGTTAAGTAATTAACTATCACGTGATTTCCTCCCTTTCTACAATCCTGCGGCATAACCACTTGGACGGACAGTAGATAGCATGTCTGAGTAATTTTATATTTTTGGGATCGGGCAGAAGTGAAGATTGAATTTACAGTACGTAGAGTAGGTACACAATTATTTCAACATGAGTTACTAGTACGAAGGATGAAACTGGCAACTGGAATTAGATGCAATAGTCTATAGTGCGATAATATGCACAAAAGAACTGAAGCCTGTATCTAAATGAACGGCCACCATTTTCAAAATTGTGTTTAAATATTCATATTATGATTATTTTTCAATTTAACTTCTTTCTCTATATTGTACGCTAATGTGCCGTAGACAGTATAAAATACACTGCATAATGAATACGTTCGCATGGATAACTCACTTCGTGAGTAAAAACACTTATTGTTAATACTTTACTGTATTTTGATTAAAGAAAAACCTAATGAAAATTATCAAACTCAAAATCGCGATATTTCCTAGTTTACGTAAATGGATGAACTACTTTTCTTCCTTCCTATACCTAGTAGAGTGATTTGTGTTTTACGCCAGTATCATCGAACTCCAGTCTTGGAGGGGGGAGCAAGCGGTGTTTCCGGTTCTCTAAAGGTATAGACAGGTTAATATTAAAAATGTTAGTAAAAATAAAATGATGTTCCTGTACATCAATGCAATTAATCTACTGTAATATCGAGTGACAGAATGAATATGACATAAAAAGCAACTATACCTACAAGTAGAAATTGAAAATAATAGAAATTAGTCTAACATATTAAATGATGCAAAAAAGAACAAACAAGAAGTAAAAAGATATACAACAAATAGAGACATAAAATAACAGTGACACTCAGCATCACTGTTATTACCAAGGGACAATAAGCTGTTCTAGTATCCTGGCACAAAGACAAGAGAAAGGATTAATCTAATAAATGAAATTATTGCCAAAATACTAAAGATAAAAACTTCGGCATAAATGTAGCAACTTCTCATAAACTGATTTCGTGGGATAAAACATACTTTTATTGTTTACTTTTAAACTGTTACACGCTCTGACCGCCTTTCCCCCCCGGGAAAGACCCGGTACTCAATTTTATAGGAGGCTGAGTGAACCTCGGGGCCGTTCTGGAAGTTTGGCAACGAGAAAATCCCGTCACCACCTGGTATCGATCTCCGGACCTTCCGGTCTGTAGCCAGCTGTTGTACCAATTGAGCCACCTGGCCGTATAATAATAATAATAATAATAATAATAATAATAATAATAATAATAATAGTAATAATAATTTATTTTGAATAAACTTTATTTATTCAATTTCCTCGAAGTGGAGACAGCATAAAAGACAAAGCTCACCATAAAATTATAAAAAAATAAAAGGTAAACAAAATAATAATAATAATAATAATAATAATAATAATAATAATAATAATAATAACAATAATAATAATGATAATAATACAGTAGTCTCGTTAATTGGGATCAAGACCTGTAGAGGGTCCACGCCTGTGGAGTAACGGTTAGCGCGTCTGGCCGCGAAACCAGGTGGCCCGGGTTCGATTCCCGGTCGGGGCAAGTTACTTGGTTGAGGTTTTTTCCGGGGTTTTCCCTCAACAGAATATGAGCAAATGCTGGGTAACTTTCGGTGCTGGACTCCAGACTCATTTCACCGGCATTATCACCTTTATCTCATTCAGACGTTAAATAACCTAATATGTTGATAAAGCGTCGTAAAATAACCTACTAAAAAAAAGACCTGTAGATGAAGACCTATTCAGATTACAAGATTTTCGGATTAACCGAAATATTTCATGTAATACAATGCATGCTATTCACTGGCGCTGAGAGACGGTGGTTGCTATTTTTAAACCACAACCAACAGGTTCACTTCATTACAACAGAAAATTACTGATTTTATGAGCATAACATATGTGTTGTAAGTACCCTTGAATGTGCTATTTTCATAATTTTTTAAGTAAAAGAAATTCAGTGAATTTATACATTTTTTTTTCTTTTCGCTACTTTGTACTATTACAATAAATTTAGTTTTTTTTTTTCTTAAAATAATTTTGTTCGGATTAACCAGATTTTCGGATTAGAATAGTTCGATTAACGAGACTCTACTGTAATAATAATATATTCTACCAATTTTATCACAATGTAAGATGAAAAATAAAAGCATCCAGTACATCATTACACCCTCCTGTCAATGAGCTGGAAAGCATCCACCTCGAGTTATCCAGGAAACGCAAACACGTTAATTGAAATTTTAAATTACCTACCGAGAATATACCGTTGGTTCATTTAGGTATTTTCTACTGTGTAATAGTGTTATTGTTTCAAATAGCGTAATAGAAAGTTCGTACAAATTAAATAATTTTGCAGAAGTTGTTCTTTACCTTGCTATAGGCAGTCTTGTCGAGCTGGTAAGCGAATATTTTCGAAAACATCGGTTGTGCAGATGAAAGCCAGCCCAACTATTGTTGATAATGAGCATCGAAAGCAGAACTCAGAAATTTTATTCAAGTTGGTAGTTAGAGCGCCAAAAGTTCAACCAACCTTGTTGCTAGAATTAGCAACATGGAAATCGAAGTCCCGCCTCCTGTTATTAACTTTGGCGCATTAGCATTTAAAGGCGGACTTAATTCATTCATGTGCTCTGTTTCATTCCGAAGCTTAGGTTGGCCCCGAAAATATTTACATCCTCCCCAGTGTTTGCTGTGGGCCCGGGGTGCAGTGTATTGGACCGCTTTATGCAGAGTTGTAAGTCGTTAAGTCCAGGAAGAACAAAACATGTTGACTGTTTTTCCTTTGTTGTGGTGTCACATGTGTGGAGCTGGCGCGAAAGAGATGGAAAACTGGAAAAGGAAGAAATGCCATTTCACTCATCTGGCGTACGGTTTCCGTAATCTTCCGGTTTGTCCACGCTGTAGAACAGGGATGTCCAAGTAGGTTTTTTTTTCAATACACAACTTTTATAAAATGTTATATATTTCTTACAGTCTTTATTGTGATGCTGGAGAAATATTAATTCCGAGATTTTCATGAATATACATTAGCGTGCAAATTAATCCGAACACGACATATTTTTACATTTTCTGTCATTGTTGGCCTCACAGCTGCTCATACCGCTTTAATTGGCATCTGTAGTACGTGTAATTCCATTATTTAAGATCTGTCGTTAATATTTTTTTATAATATGTGACCATTTGCCTGTCGTTTTGTACTTATAAGCATTTCAGTTGTGTTAAAGACTTAATACTGCAATCCTATGTACATTCTGTTGTCTTCACAAATGGATACAACTCCACGAAAACGATCTAAAATTATAACATTAGAAGAGCATTCTTCTATGACACAGAGGCAAATTGCTGCAGCATGTCACATCGGTTTGGCTACTATTAATTGGACCATAAAACGATACACGGAGATTGGATCCATCACACCCCAGAAAAAAGGAAACTGTGGCCGGAAAAGGAAGACTTCACCTGCAGATGATCGTTTAATTGTCAGGAAAAGTAAATTAAATCTTAGACTAACTGCTGTCGACTTAACCCGCGAGATAATGGCTACCACTGGGGCGAATATTCACGTCACAACAGTGCGGCGTATGCTTTTGGAAGCTGGACGAAGGGCTCGTAAGCCTATTAAGAAGCAACTGCTAACCCCTGTTATGTGCAAAAAACGCTTAATGTGGGCAACATTACATCAACACTGGACAGTGAATGACTGGAAGAATGTACTTTTTTCCGATGAGTCTCATTTCGAGGTCCACGGCCACCGCGTTTCTTACGTACGGAAAGGATCCGAAAAAGTAACAGCAGCTCCTCTCCTACAAGCACCCAAATACCCCCCTAAAGTAATGTTTTGGGGTTGTTTTACACATGAAGGGCCTGGAGCATTAATACCTATCAAGAGAATGATGAATTCTGACAAATATATTCACTTATTGGAAACCAGAATCGTACCCCAGCTGCAAAAATCATTTCCGGATGGCAGAGGTGTGTTCCAACAAGACCTGGCACCATGCCATACGTCTCGAAAAACTACAGAATTCTTCAACAAGAAGAATATTCAGGTACTCCCCTGGCCAGGCAACTCACCCGACATCAACCCCATTGAGAACTTGTGGTCAATTTGCAAAAGAAGAATGCAAAAAATGGATTGTTCTACAGAGGACAAGATGATTTCTGCCCTCATTGGTGTATGGTTTCGCGATGAAGAAATGAAGAATATTTGTGGGAAATTAGTGGAATCCATTCCAATCGTCTCAGAGCTGTTATTAGGAACAAGGGAGGCCACATAGATTACTGAGGCATGTCTTAGATCCTTTTTTTTTTATCCCGTTTGAGTGTTTTTGCATATGTAATTACTTGTTCGGATTAATTTACACGCTACTGTACACCATACAAAGGAAGTGTCTGTGCCTGAAAAGCTCCTTTTTAATATTATACGCACGATTTTCGATGTAGTAACAACCTGTTTATAATGCTAGGATGGCATTTCCGGACATGAGGTGATATGAACTTTTGTGTTCTATTTTCAATCAGGAATCACTCCCTGAAGTTTGTCGGTGGACTTCAAACTCACCCTATGTTTACAGTGACTTGAAATAATGTAGAATTTGCAATTCAAAAATTTAACATAGCTTCTGTTATGTGTAATATTGCAATAATAAACACTAAATTATAGGAATGAAAATTGGTTAGTATTTTCCAAGGAAATTTACGCAAAAAAAGGTATATTGAAGGGTTCATTTTATTATTATGGTACATTCATTACAAAATCGTGACTTAGAAATGTTTCGTTTAGCGTCATACGATAAGGCTTCGCTTCTGCCCGTATCTAGGGTGAAGCCGTGCTCTTGACTCTGTTGTAATTATTGATGTCTTTAAATGAGATTCCGAGGAATCCTTTAAATTTCCAGCCTTAATTAATTCATATCAGCACGCGTACATCGAGCAACTTCCAAGATAGTTCCCATTATTGATGCTTTGTGTTCAGGAGAGTGGTTGTGTTTTATCTGCACGGCTTGTGTTAAACAATAGAATTAGTTCACTACTTCATATAGCGACATTAAACATATAAATGAGGTATCGTAGTTCACATGTTCGATAGACAAATAATCATATGTAGGCCTATTTGTATTTGTTAGTGCGTTTTGTGCTCGCTTTCATTAAGATTAGAATATCGGCACGTAGGCCTACGTTAAATTAACTAATTAGCATGACTGGCATGCTAATTATCGCAGTCATTAATAATTTGTTTACGAATAAATCAATCATGGTAATATGTTTCCCCATGTACCACGTCAAATATTTCTTTCATGCCAAAATAAAATAAATATTTATGTGGTACGAACAAAATTGCATTGATGTTCTTTTAAGTGTCATCTTTCTGATTCTTATTATTCTTATTATTCTTCTTCTTTATTATTATTATTATTATTATTTTATTCACCACCATCATCATAATCAAAGTTCCTTAGCAAATACAAAGATCTTTTATACTGATCCTACTAACAATTTTTTTAAACTTTCTTTAAATGTTTTTAGTAGTCTGTAATTTATCTAATGGGAACCTCCACTCCCATTAACAAATGTTGTGAAATTAAATTATAGATTTTTATAGAGACATATAACTTGTTTGTTGGTACCTGTACTGATCCTAACATGAGATATTTTTTTAGTTAACAATTTCTCTTCCGAGTGGAAACCTCTAATTATGTAATGGGTACCTGCATTGTAGAATCTATAATTTATCTAGTCCTGTACTGTTCTACTAGCATTTATGTACTGTATTTAAATTTTAGGTTTTTATAGTAACGTGTGTTCTTCTATTAACATATATTTTTAAATTAAATTTATGTTTTTATAAGAATGTATTAAATTATACATTCCTATACGAACCTAAAATTTAATTTAATTAAAAAAATATATTGTAGAACAGTACAGGTACAGTATGGAATGAAGAGAAATGCCAACAAGACGAAGATCATGGTCATAGGAAGAAAAGTAAAGAAGGTAATCTTGCGTATTCTAAATAAGGCAGTACAGCAAGTGGACAACTTCAAATACTTGTGGTGTATTGTAAGCAGTAACATGAGCTGCTGCCAAGAGACAAAAGGAGAATAGCAATAGCAAAGGAAGCTTTTAATAGAAAAAGGAGCATCTTCTGCGGACCCCTAGAGAAAGAACTAAGGGCGAGACTAGTGAACTGTTTTGTGTGGAGTGTGGCATTGTATGGAGCAGAAACATGGACGTTACGACGAAGTGACGAGAAACGACTAGAAGGATTTGAAATATGGATATGGAGAAGGATGGAGCGTGTGAAATGGACAGACAATAAGAAATGAAGTTGTGTTAGAAAGAGTGGGTGAAGAAAAAATGATGCTCAAACTGATCAGGAAGAGGAAAAGGAATTGACTGGATCACTGGTTGAGAAGAAACTGCCTTCTGAAGGATGCACTGGAAGGAATGGTGAACGGGAAAAGAGTTCGAGGCAGAAGAAGATATCAGATCATAGACGACAATAAGATATATGGATCATATGCGAGGCTAAGAGAAAGGCAGAAAATATGAAAGGCTGGAGAATGCTGGATTTGCAGTGAAATACCTGCGTTTGGACAGGTACATATTGGATAAATTATCGATTTCTATAAAAATCTAAAATTTAAGTATATTATTAGTAGTGTTGATGATCGATCAAAATATTTAATCGATTAGCCATTTGAATTTAATTGATGAATCGATAGATTAATCGAGATTTGATCGAGTTGATAAAATGTTTTAATATATTGTAATACTCAATTATTGTTAAATTTAACTTGTGTTCAGTGATAAGCATAAGTATTAAATATTGTATGTCTGTATATATTGTATCGTTATATTACAAAACAACTATTTTAATTACTTACTAACATATTTATTATGAGGCTTATAATTTATTGTGTCAATTTCTCCGGGAATTTTTGAGGCAAACATAAATAACAAAAAGTATGAAGTCTCACCTAGTTAATACTGCTTCATCCATGATTTTAAACATGTGAGTGCATTCACATGCTCCGAATTAAGTGCCGCTCTACGTTTAGTAACAATGTTTCCTGCATCACTAAACACGAAAGAATTTTTTTGCTGTCAAGCACTTCTCCACGATCGTTCAGTTTAAATCCAAACGTTTCACCGACTTTACCTCTCAAATTCTCATATGTCACAATTGAGTTTACACTCTTCACAAACCACAGAAAACTGAATTTTTTTTCTTTATCAAACTAAACACACAACCTTCATATAGGCCTACAAACTCAGTACAGCGGTCGAAAGAGAAGACTGGCCCCTATTGTAACCGAATTACCAGATTTTAGAAAGAGAAGAAGATAGTTACGCTCTTACTTGCACACAGTGTAGAGATGGCTGTTTTATAAGGGATGAGGGGGACGAATCCCAGAAAAGTATGTATTTAATATGCTAGGAAGATGAGCTGACAACAAGGTGGGAGTTTTCTTGGAAAACCATAAAACTTAATAAGGATTTCGCATTGTGTTTCAACTTTCAATACAGGTATAGTAGATCACTGTCCTCATATAACCATCTCTTTCTGAAGTGTTTGTGCAAAGATTTTCCCTACACTACCTGGTTTACAGGTACTATTGTGCTTTTAATTAGGCTAAGCAATTTCCGAGAGAAATATTGTCGGAATTTTTAGTATGAGTTTGTATTAACAAAATAATAATTAATATCAACTACAACCGATTAATTTTAATCGACTTGATTATTCGATTATATATTTTTGATCGATCAATCTTACAATAGAAATTGATCGATTAATCGATTAAATCCAACAACACTGGGATTAGATAGATACCTATTTACTAATACATATTTTAAAATTACATTTTTGGTTTTTATACAAACCTATAATGGTCTCATGTTGTAAAAGATTCATAAATTACGAAAGAGTCCGGCTACTATAGATTTCCAAGTTTGGATGACGATGATACTGGCAGTTGATATTAGCAGTTATGCATTTAGTTTGTAATGATTATTTATAACGTTACATCAACTGTGAATTTCTCTAGGCGATAGTGAGATGTTATTGGGAAACAGGAATGTAAAGCTTCTCCAATAAAATTATACGACATTCGGATTATATTTTAGGAAACGACCCAACAAGTTAATCATCACGAACGGGATTCGTTCCACGCACAGATGGAATCGTCTGGTATATTTATGTCCAAGTTAACATGTTATACGAACTAATTGTTAATTATTAACATTAGCTATTTTTACGTATGTTATAATCAGAGTTCAAAATAATAAAATAAGTGGCATTACTTATTCAAATGCTTCAGTTTATGAAAAATCACCCCGATTTATCAAAACGCAGTCTAATCGTTTGAGTAACGAGCAGTGATACACTTTTTAAAAATATATTTGTGCGCAAAATGGCCATAAGATACTAGTACAATATCACTTTTTTTTTTTTTTTCTAAACGATATGGTCTCTCTATTGTAGTTTTTGTAGAAATGAAATGAAACGAAACTTCCTTTTTTTTTATATAGCACTCGGTGCGTGCAGGGCACAAGTATTGACTTCTGTACGAGTGAGAAAGTATGATTTTGTTTGGTTTTTAGATTAAGAAAGTTTGGAAGTCATACATTGCATCAACTAGGAACACCGTGTTGGCGTAATTAGCAAGTGTTGTATTCCTGGAAGCACATACAGCATAATTTTCGGTCCTAATGTAATTAATAAAGTGCCTTACCCAAGTTGGATTCCGTCCCTCTACCCCGCCAAGCCCCTTCCCCATTGGATCGAAATATGATTTTCACCTTGGCAGCTTCTATTGTTCTGAATACCATTGCATTCGATGGCACTCTCTAGCGTTCATAATTCAGTGACAATACAATTACACGCCTCGATCTCGGCCGTGTTTACTCCTCCTGGCACAGAATATGACGACGAAATACAGGATGCTCGACAACCAGTCCCGATATGTAGTTTGCCGTTTCTATATAGTAATGCTCTTATAAAGTTCAGAATGTATTTACGTATGTTAACACGAGGATTTTTAATTTTGTTATATCGGTTTCCCAGTTGAATTTAATATAAATGGTAAAATAATGGAAGCCTTACTTACTTACAAATGGCTTTTAAGGAACCTAAGGTTCATTTTTAAGCCCGCCATCGGTATGCAAGATTAGTCTCTATCATTATTTCCATTTTAATATTATCCTCCCATCTACGTCTCGGCCTCCCTAAAGGTCTTTTTCCTCCGGTCTCCCAACTAACACTCTATATGCATTTCTGGATTCGCCCATACGTGCTACATGCCCTGCCCATCTCAAACGTCTGGATTTCAAGTTCCTAATTATGTCAGGTGAAGAATACAATGCGTGCAGTTCTGTGTTGTGTAACTTTCTCCATTCTCCTGTAATCATGCTTAGCCCCAAATAAAACCTTATTCTCAACCCTTTATGTTCCTATTCAGAAAGTCCAAGTTTACAGCCATTAGAAGAACCGGTAATATAACTGTTTTATAAATTTAACTTTCAGATTTTTGGACAGCAGACTGGATGATAAGAGCTTTCAACGAATAATAACACGCAATATTTATTCTGCGTTTAATTTCCTCCCGAGTGTCATTTATATTTGTTACTGTTGCTCCAAGATATTTGAAATCTTCGAAGGATAAATTCCAATTTTTATATTTCCATTTCGTACAATATCACGAGACATAATCATATACTTTGTCTTTTCGGGATTTACTTCAAACGATCGCTTTACTTGCTTCAAGTAAAATTTCCGTGTTTTCCTAACCGTTTGTGTATTTTCTCCTAACATATTCACGTCATCTGCATAGACAAGAAGCTGATGTAGCCCGTTCAATCCAAACCCTGCCTGTTATCCTGAACTTTCCTAAAATATTCTAAACCGAGAATAAAAGTAAAGGTGATAGTGCATCTCCTGCTTTAGCCCGCAGTGAATTGAAAAGGATCAGATAGAAACTGACCTATACGGATGTATGTTTCACTGAGAACATTTTAATTAATCGAACTAGTTTCTTGGGAATACCAAATTCAATAAGAATATCATATAATGCTTCCCTCTTAACCGAGTCATATGCCTTTTTGAAATCTATGAATAACTGATGTACTGTACCCTTATACTCCCAATTTTTCTCCATTATCTGCCGAATACAAAAATCTGACCAATAGTCGATCTATTACGCCGAAAACAATGGAAGCCTTAGCTAATTATTTTTAGTATTTAGTATTTATTTATTTAACCTGGTAGAGATAAGGCCGTCAGGCCTTCTCTGCCCCTCTACCAGGAGATTCCAACAATAATATGAAAAATAAAATTACAATTAGTATTAAATTTACAATTACAATTACAATAAAAATCAAAGTACGAAAAGATTACCTGACTAATTAAAGCTAGATAATTTATCAACAGTAATCTCAGTAGACGTTTTGATTTATCTAGAGAAAATCAAAACTCGAGTGGGATTTAATTGCTATTACACGATTAGAAGAAAGTATATAAAGATTAGAAGAAGTACTCCAATACAATAAAATATTAATTGAGAAAATACAACTGTCTTCAAATGTATTATTGTACCATCTCAACATTACAAATATTACGCTAGATGCATGCTAGATGGCAGATGTCTTTATACAGACACTGTAATGATTACTATTCAATAAATCTTAATATTAAACAATCTCTGATACGTGACTATCCATAATATCATATAGCAGAAGTTCTTTTATCCTCTCAGAGCAGAAGCTCTAACATAACCTAATATACACAAGTGTTAGAAAAGTTTTAATTAACGACGATGACATAAAAATAAACATGAATAATTTTAAAAGGAATAATTATTGAATACAATTTTCAAATTTGAATGTGGTTGGTGGTTCAATTGATGTTATATTGGACAGGCGTAATAGAAGTGGAAGTTGATTTAATATGGTGTATTCAACTTATTCAGATTTCGAATGGTGCTCTTCATTTATTTGTAAATTAGATTTCTGAAGATGCATAGGTATAATGAGTGATTTTTATTAATTCTTGTTCTTGAATGCCAATGCGAGTCATATTTGAAACTGTGGTAATCGACTGGAGTGGTTTGTAATTTTATATATTTTTTGACTCCAGACCAGCGCAGTTTCAAATGTTGGCAAACAAAGAAACAAATGCTAGGGACGCGATAAAATTAAACAAATGCTAGGGACGCGATAAAATTGCGATAAGCAGCCATGATTGGTTGAAATACGTCCTTTCGTACCGTTTTATTGGTCAAAAGTAGTATGATGTAGTTTTAATAGTCATAGAAAAACGAAGAATATTTTATATTTATGAATTACAAATTAAACCTAGAATAACAAAATTGTATAGTGATGAAATTACCGGATATTGAAATTTTTGTGATAGATTAAGGAAACTATTTACAAGAAATCAATTACTGACCAAGTGCCTAGTAAGTTTGCGTTTGAATTCAATTTTATTTCGACAGTCTTAGCAGGTAATAATTCCAGAGTCTTGGCAGGGCTATTTGAAAGAGGATGAGTGAGGAGGTGCGATGGGAATTTTGTATTGTTTCATGACGAGAGCGTGTGTTCAGATTATGGTGGGAAGAAAGGTAAGTGAAGCGAGACGACAGGTACGAAGGAATAGAAGAGTTCAAGTTTTCGAAGAGAAAGAGAAATATTATATACCAGCTGGTGATAATCGTTGTGGGAAGCTGGATTGTGGAGCTAGAATCGGTAAATTTTCACCGACTCCAAGAGTGACGGTTCTGTTTGGTGCACTTGAATCGCCAAGTCACCTAATTTTTAAGTATACATATAAATATATATTTCAAAGTTAATGTATTCATTATATCGTACATTATAAATTATAATTTGTAATTTTGATTTTATGTGTCCCTCTGGAATATGCCATTAGGAAAGTCCGGGAAAACGGAGAGAGTTTGGAATTGAACGGATTATATATATATAATAATAAAATGTAATATTAAACATGATACACATTAACTGTAAATGCTCGATATATAATATATTCAATTAATTCATTTAATGAAATCAACTCCGTTACAGTGAACAAAAACATATAACATATATTCTGAGATTATGAAATTCATATCTTTTACTATAACTGCCAGTAAAACTTTTTTTAAGCTAAGAAAATGTTCTTCCTACGTCACATGACGTTACAGGGACAAAATAATAATAACAAAAATCAATATACAAATTATCAATATTTATATTTTACACAATATATACAAATAATTCGTTTATCAAAACCTATCCCGTTGCAGTGAACGAAAACATATATTCTGAGGTCATGAAGTGCAAATCTTTTACGAACATCACATAACATTTGTTTAAACTACGAGAATGTTGTTTCTACGTCATATGACGTTACCGGGGCATATTTATAATGTATTACATCATTATTATTTAATGGCCCTATGCCTACCTGCTTGCAATTCGACTTTTCTTACGTATCCACATGACGTAACAGATGTAGCTACCAGAGGAAACTACTCGATCGTCTATACATTTGGGAACGAAAATGCGCTGCCTAAATATGAGAAACAACGATAGTACGCCAAGTAAGACGACTCTTCAACAATATATCTTTGTTTTCAAATTACAATGATCGAAGACAAATATTTGACATATGATAAATTAACACAGTACTCTATAGTTAATAAATTACTAATAGAACTGTAACGATAGTAATATACGTTACAAGAGCGGTATGTTGACGTTTTCATGGTCGAGGAAAAGATTGAAAAAGCGAAACGTAGTTGAGCTCTTTTAATTTCCGAGAACATGAAAACAAACATACCGCTCGTGTATCGTACATTATTTTGTGCGAAGATCGTTTATTATATACCTGAAAGACGAATTTCTAATTAGTTGCAATGAAATCTCCATGTTGGTTTCTGTTTAATGACGGCAACTTCGGAACACCAAAATATCTTTCTTCAACATTGTTGCTATAAAATGTTTTCTGTGTTTACTATACTCCAGCAGGCCGTGATATACGTTTGTATATTTTCCCCAGTCTATAAATGCGAACTTAAAACAAACGGTAAGGTTATGTAATGATTTATTTTTCATTTTAATGTTTTAACAATATTATTTATATAACATATTGCAGTAATAACATCGGCATCTGGAATCTTGTTGATTTTTTCACGGCTTCCTTAATGTTACTTGTATCAGGAATGCAATAAGTTTCGTGGAGTAGTAGACTTTACTTAATTTTTGCAAATATTTAAAAACAATTATTAAAGTACAATTGAGGTGAAATTGCAGTGGTAAGTTTCCAATTTATAATTATTACTATGTTAAACGTCTCTAAAAATAATATGTTAAAACCCTAAAGCAGTAAAATGAATGTCGCGCTTAAGCGGTAAGAAGAGGGGAAAAAGCCACCGGCGTGGCTCAGTCGGTTAAGGCGTTTGCCTGCCGGTATGAAGTTGCGTTCGGGAGCGGGTTCGATCCCCGCTTGGGCTGATTACCTGGTTGGGTTTTTTTCGAGGTTTTCCCCAACCATAATGTGAATGCAAGGTAATCTATGGCGAATCCTCGGCCTCATCTCGCCAAAATATCATCTCGCTATCACCACACTCATTGACGCTAAATAACCTAGTAGTTGATACAGCGTCGTTAAATAACCAACTAAAATAAATAAAAAGAGGGAAATTGTTATGTGTGTTACGTTGGGAATACTGAATGTGGTATTTCACACTCACCGCGTATTGGTTCTGTGCGGAAAACAAGCAAATACGCACGATCTCGCACAAAATATATTACAGTAATTAAAATAATAAGGATAGACAGTTATAATTACAGTAAATTACATTCTTAAATGAATAAAAGCGAAGTATCTAATTGAATGCTGTAACAAAATATGCACCAAATATCAATATTACATAGTTTAATGTTTACGCAATACAAAATACCTATTGAAATTACATAAGCTCATTATACGCATATTGATGAGACTAGATATTTTGTCTAACAAAGTTCACATTATGTACAAGTGTTGATATTTTATAATTTTAACTTATAACCATGTATTTTATTGTTTTAATATTCAAGGATAGTCAGATACGTGTGCAACATCCGACGGTATGATCACATATCACCGTCCTTCGCAAGTCTCTCGTGGCTCCGACTTAAAGAACGTAGAACTTTACACTCTTTGTCTTTACTCTTTCGAATTCTGCACACTTCAACACCAAATTACCTTTCGTCTCGTTTCTCTTATCTATACTCTAACCACGACGTAAATACCAGATCACTTATCTGTGGCACGCTAAGTATACCTCTTCACAGAACATCTTGTTATTCATCATCTTTTACAATATCCACCTCGCGTCAATGGAATTCCTTGTCACAAAGTATTAAGGGCTGCAAGACAACAAACACCTTTAAGAACAGCTTAAAAGATAACCTTATTAGCATTTCACTCCAATCATACTGATTTAAACTATCACTGACTACATTGTTACTTTTTTCTTTAGACATCATCCTGATTTTGCTGTATTTTAATTGTCTCGTAATAATCTCTTTCTATTACCTAATATTATTTGAAATATATTAACATTCTATGTATTTTAGTTTAATTCTGCTACACAGTTTATTTCAGTGTTTAATTAATAGTTCATAGTATTTTGTTGTTTAATTTGTAAATAACTTTTGTATACATGTAACTCTCATCTAAATCAAATTGTTGGATTCTTTGTAAGTTCATGCATATGTATATACACTTTTTGCTGGTTGAGTGGAAGAGAAGGCCTTACGGCCTTAACTCTGCCAGCTAAAATAAAATAAATTATTATTATTATTATTATTATTATTATTATTATTATTATTTATAATCAAATGTAACCATTGTTTTAATAAGTTATATTTAAATTATTGGTTGATTTGATTGCCAATTATTCATATGTATTTGCTGAACATTATTGTAACCAAATATTCAATATGTACAAACATTTAAATATTGTAAATTATGCCTGAAGATGCCAATTGGCGAAAACTTTCCCATATGATATAGAATAGAATAACAAGTTATTATGTGATATAATATTTGTTTTATGAAACTTATATATCATTAGACGGAAATACATATTTAATTGTTCAAGTACTGGAGAATATGTTCATATTTCTCTTCACACTACTTTGTATGTGACGAATGTGACGTGATTTTGATGAGTAGGCCTATTACCTAAAGCCTTGTTTCGTTTCTGTTAATCTTGCACAATCTATATTCTCTAATCGAACTTCCACAGACGTCTCTTGCATTTCCCTAATCCCAGAATACATCGCATTGTTTCTCAAAATAGCATTAACAGAACAAAAGCGTGAACCATTAAATTATTATCTCAGTAAGTCCCAAAACTTCGGATTCCAACTTTTTAAAACGCTTGAATATTTTACGGAAACAGAAGGAAATGTACTCGCTAAGATCCTGAATAGCTAATGTGTTACTGAATTATAATTTCCTGCTGAAAGTAGGAGCTTCATGCATAGAAGGTAATCAATAATGGCTTTCTGAGAATGTGCCTCATAATTGCATTTACTACTGTTCAGTTTTCTTGAGACTCGCTTGCCAATAGCAGGTTAAATAAGCGAATACGACCCACAACTTTTTTTAAATGCAAATGCCATTATTCATCATTCACTGCTGAGTACTTCTCTCTGATGGCAGGAACAGTTCAATTCAAGACAAAGCAGACGTATAAAAACGGCAGTTTTAATAGGTCATTAGTTACATTAGAAAATTCCCTCGTGATGGAGGCATTTTATTTTAACTTGCATTTTTATTATCAGTCACCCTATTTCTGATTATACTGTCACTCTCCCCTTTTCTTTCACTGAAAAAATGTCCTTATACAGGGACATCATTTTATTTTTACTTGCATTTTTATTGTACCTGCATTTCTGAATGTAATTCACTCCCACCTCTTCACTAATGTCCTTGCTCCCGTCAGACACACGGCCGCTGTTGCATTCAAAGTCTTCAAGCAGTGAAGTAAACACTGCAGTGTATAGTGTGTTTCAGAAATATGGTTGCGTTTTCTATAGAAGAAAGAACCTATATTAATAATATCGTACTAAAAATTATATTCGAGAAACGATAAATTCAATTTCAGAGAATATGCTTCAAAATGTTTTTAATAATATGCGTAAAGAATTGAAGCCTGCATTGTAATGAACGGCAACTATTTTCAGCAACTTGTTTAAAAATTCAGATTAGCTTATTTTGAATTGAGGTGGCTACAAGCAAAGGAATGCTAGTGACATTTGTAATAACATGAGTTAAGTGCATCCAGTTTAAGCTAAAGTATCTAAAATTTTAGTGGCAATGGGATATTTTAATCTCATCACACATTAAAATTTAAATAAAAATTTCACCAATTTTACGAAAGTTTAAATATTTAAACCCCATTTTCTCAAGAGTAACTTAAGTGCACTTACAGCCTTTTACTTATGACCCCCTCAATTTAAATGCACTCTCTATATTGATGTTAACATCAATAATTAATATGCTAAATAAAGTAGACATTACATAATGAACATAGCCGCCTGAAAAGTTGAGTTTTTGAAAAAAAAAAATGTTACTACTCTACTGTATTTTGATAAATTCCATAAAAGTGATGATCAAACTGAAAATCGTAATATCGTATTTCCCTACAACATAAATGGACACACTACTTTTCTTTCCTCCTATACTTAGTAAAATGATTTGTTTACATATTGCACTAGCAACATCAAACTCCTGTAATGGAAGGGGGCAACAGTGTTTCCGAGTATAGCCAGGTTAATTTTAAAAATGTTGGTAAAAATAAAGTGATGTCCCTGTATTATTACTTATTTTTTCTAGAGTGTATTATTACATCGCACTACAGCCAGCAAAAAGAACAGTTACTTGAAGGTGTTTTTCCCAACTTGTAAAATAATCACTACCTGCCTTCAAAGAAATAGTCCCACTTCCGCACAATTTATACCAAATCCGTGCACCATTCAGTCCTTGTCCTACTGTTAGAATGCCTGTACTTTATATTTTCAACGGAAAATATCTTCCACGGGTATCAAAAGTGTGTTGCTGAGTTTCGAAATAAAACTTCAAATAACTGAGAAGTTTGGGAAAAGAGAAACTTCGACTCATTTCGCATCAGAATACGAGATTGGCGTTAAAACTGTACGCAATTAATTAAAAACAAGGATAACGTGTATAAAGTATGTAAATCTACAACAGGAGACCTCTACTATTCCATCTTTCCGCGAACAAACATCACAAGGAATTTTCTTGGCCCTTATAAACCCATCATTGACAACCGACTTAAATTAGTGAACTACTGGTGCACTATCTAGCATGTTAAACACAAAACCACAGAGGGAATTACAAAACTGTAATATACACTTAATTTATGAAAACATTTTATGGTACGGATTATCCGATTTTTTCGATTAACCGTCCAGTCCACCCCCTTCATTACCACGGATAATAGAGGTTCTACTGTATGTATAGTGTCCCTGTATAATCATATCCTAACAATTCAATTGTAATTTTTTATAATTATAAACATGTCGACTGTGGTTTAAGGTATGGTTTCTGACTACAAATCAGGCAAACATTGATTCGATTCCGAGCCGATATGTGGAGATTTACCTTCCTCCTAATAGAACTGGGTTCTTTCATTGAATTTGTGGTGTATTATGCCCGTGCATCCTGCCGATCGCATGGTCAGGAGATCCGTCAGCAAGGAAATGTAGCCTCTATCATTTTGTGTCGTAATTGACTCGGTTTTTTTAGAAAACCCTTAAGTCACGAAATAAGACAGGTCTAAATCTCGTAAGTAATAAGACGACACCAATAAGTAATCACTCATGAGGCAACTAGACCAGGACATACTAGGATATGGTGGCCAGTTCTCTTCCCCTTCCATTGCATACATCGCCGAATAGCTACATATTACATTAATCAGACTTCAGATGTATACAAACAATTTTTGTTCTTACTCTGACACATATCGTCAAGTGAGATGTGCAGTCTAATGATAGATGTACATATTAATCGCCCTCGGTAACGTAGTTGGTATAGTGCTGGCCTTCTATGCTCGAGGTTGCGGGTTCGATCCCGGCCGAGGTCGATGGCATTTAAGTGTGTTTAAATGCGACAGGCTTATGTCACTAGATTTACTGGCATATAAAAGAACTCCTGCGGGACAAAATTCCGTCACACAGGCGACGCTGATATAACCACTGCAGTTGCCAGCCTCGTCAAATAAACCATTATTATTTTTATTATTATTATTATTATTATTATTATTATATTATTATTATTATTATTATTATTATTATTATTATTATTATTATTATTATTATTATTATTATTATTATTATTATGTACATATTAGAGTCGTGCACAACCGGTTACGAAAGATAGAAATGATATATTGTTACTGAACGCCTGGCGCTATAGACAATATGCGAAACTCTTCCGTCTCGCAGAGTGGTCCAATGTTCGGTTTGACGAATGTCCCAGTGTTTCTCGGATTTACGGCTCTAGATCATGAAAGACAGATAATATTGAGCCATCCAGGAGTGCCAAGAATCGTAGCAAGAACACCATTATCATAATGTATCTTTCATTTGATATTTCCTCCTCTCTCCCCATCGATTCATTGATACAGCAATCTAGGTATTGCAACAGCACGCATCATGAAGCTACAATCATTAGACTTCAGAGTGCTTTTATTTTTGTTAATAATTTTTATCTCCTTAAAAATGATTTAGTAGTGAAATAATAATACATCCACTTAGAATAATTGAACTACAGAGGCTACATTAACAACAACATTTTTCAGAGGTAGCGTATGTATTTTGAGTTTAAAGTATGAACGTTACAATAGTAAGTGAGTACATATTTGCTCTTCTATTTTGTAAGTAATTGTAATTTATTTTATTCTTGTATTTGTTTACATGTCAGATTTCATCTATGCAATACGCTGATTTCCTTTGTTGTTATCGATGTCCATTAGTTGATTTATACATTAGTTATGAAGATAAATGTACCTAAGTGTCCAATCAATTATAATCTCATTTCAAGCCAACATTTTTTTAATTAGGAAAAGTAAATTTCCTTTCAGTAACAAATATAAATGACACTCAGGAGGAAATTAAACGTAGAATAAATATGGGAAATGCCAGTTATTATTCGGTTGAGAAGCTTTTGTCATCTAGTCTGCTGTCAAAAAATCTGAAAGTTAGAATTTATGAAACAGTTATATTACCGGTTGTTCTATATGGTTGTGAAGCTTGGACTCTCACTTTGAGAGAGGAACAGAGATTAAGGGTGTTTGAGAATAAGGTTCTTAGGAAATATTTGGGGCTAAGCGGGATGAAGTTACAGGAGAATGGAGAAAGTTACACAACGCAGAGCTGCACGCATTGTGTTCTTCACCTGACATAATTAGGAACATTAAATCCAGACGCTTGAGATGGGCAGGGCATAGCACGTATTTAATCCAGAAATGCATATAGAGTGTTAGTTGGGAGGCCGGCGGGAAAAAGACCTTTAGGGAGGCCGAGACGTAGATGGGAAGATAATATTAAAATGGATTTGAGGGAAGTGGGATATGATGGTAGAGACTGGATTAATATTGCTCAGGATAGGGATCAATGGCGGGCTTATGTGAGGGCGGCAATGAACCTCCGGGTTTCTTAAAAGCCAATAAGTAAGTAGTAGTAAGTAAGTAAATTTCCTTTAATTGTTACTCAATTTGTGTAGTTAGAAAATGTCATCAGAGTCCCTGTTTGGTGAAATGCGCTTGGTATTCTGTCCTATATATCTGTAGTTCTCTGAGCAAAGACATCAGGCACAACCGCTTGAAGGTCGGATATTCGGTTGGATTCTCAAGCTCGCCTGTTGTTCTGCGACCGGTCGGATATAAACCGGTTCTAAGCGCTGTTCTGCAGCTCTGTGGTACTTATCAGCCAGGCTCTCAATCACAGAAACAAAATAAGTTAATAACATTAAATTATGTAACTGGCTTGTTCCTAAGACTTTAAATTATATAAAGATAAAATTGGTTTTAAATTATGTGAAGGTAAAATTGGTTGGACAAATTAAGGATTTATTTAAACAAATTTTTATAATTCGTTTCTGAGGCAAAATTAGTGGGTTAATGTAAGTTGAAAAGCAAGTGAATTTCATGCCCAAATAATTACTTACTTGATTATATCGGGTCTCTATTCCTCGGAGTAAATGAACATTTGACCTTTATAAAAACACGCACACTCTTCGTGAAGAACGAAAATAGTATTATAGTTTGTAATATTTCATCCCAGAGAGCAAGGTTGTTCTTTCGATGTCACGTATGATAGAACAACATTGACAATAAAAAGTATTGGAAAGACCGTCCTCAACAAAACCACCAACAACAATGGCTAGATCATTTCCGAGAGGAACTTGAAAACAAGTAGCTTCAGTTCTTACATTAATTTTTCCGTCTCGTTTCTGGGCTTCTACGGTTACGACTTCCTCTCAGGTGTACTCTGAAAAGACTCGCAATTTTTCCTACTTCTGCTCGCAATTTCATCTCTGCCATCTCACTCTCTCTGAATCGAATATCCTGAAACTGGAACAGACATTACCTTGTAGTTTTTTTTTTTTATATTCCCTTCAAACTTGTAACATGTATATCATGTTCTTTCAAAATATAATTTTTCTTTTGTATTTTTCTGTATCTTTTATGGACCTGGGATATCAGACAGTCAACTTTAATAATTAATATACTGGGTGTTCATTTCAAAGTGTGTCATGACGTCACTGTTGTGAGTCAGCGATTTGAAGCGAGTTTCACCTTTTATGTCGGAGAAGTTGCCTATTAATCAAGGCGTTCAATCTGAACTTGAGAACGTGTACGGTATAACTTGAATGTCGCAGCAACAGATGGCGGTCTGTAAAGTCTGTGTGCTACCACAACCTCTTTCGAACTGTATTTTGCGCGGGCAAGTCGTACGCAGGGTATTTGTTATCATCGATTGTGTACGGCAACATTCCACAGTACAAATCAAATGCTCCGTGCCATGTTGACCGTCGAAGTTAATGTCAACAAATACGTAAGTAATCGTCTTAACCCTCTCCCCATATCCCGACAGTAAGAAAAAAGAACTCACTTCAGTACGTGTTTCCAAACAGTTCACATTCTTGCCACTACTGGCGTTACCGTACGTATCGGTAAGTAATCTTCAGAATGAACGCTGTACTTGCTAGGCAACTTCTCTCGCATTTAGGTAATATGCCTCTGCGGAAGTGTAGGAAGATTGAATTCTCTAGGCTCATCGGATAGCCACATGACGACATACAGCGAGCCATGACACATTTTGAACTGATCACCCAGTAGTGTTAGTATCGTTTCTCTAAAAGTTTCGGAATCATCTGTCTAATGACTCCAACAACTTCTAATTTTACACTATATTGCTGCATGGATTATAGCTTTCTTGTTTGTCCCACGAAGTGACGTGAATCTAACCAACACAATTCTTTGCTTCAAACACACAGGCCAGACACTCATTTGACCAAAGCTTTTGGAAATCCTTTGTGCGGACAATGTAGAAAACATGCTTACTTTATACCCTGATAATGCTGATACGTGATATGTCAAGAATCTTCCAATAAGAGTGTCACACTTTTAAAATGAAATAAATAGTGTAAAAAATAGGTTTATTTATTTAATTACTATTATTTTTAAACACACTTAATGCCATTACGTGTGGAAGAGAAAGTCAGTTACGGAGTTAGGTACAGCTTACAGCAGTAAAATTTTCGGAAATATTCAACGTATTTTTCCTCCATTACTGTATCTTGTACAATAATCAAAAGTGGTATGTGTAAAACACTGTGTCCTTCTACTATATGAAAAAATATTTTTACGATTTAAATAAATATTTATATATTTTTATATTGTTTCCCCCAAATTCAAAATGGTGGGAATTTGCTGTGCAGTGATGAAGCTTTTCCCTCACAACTCATAAACTTGTTAACTATTTCATGTTCTCTCTTTTTTATTTAATTGCTGAAACTCATGTTTACAATATCATGCTCTTTCCTTAATAAATAATATATTTTTTTTATTTTGTGTTAGAAGAAAATACTAATATTTGGCCATTTTTTAAAATGACTTTATTTTTTATCAGACAATCTATCAAAGGTAGAGAAGTGATCTTGCATCATATTGTAGATATGACATGCATAAATACACACAAACAATTTCATCACATATTGTTGAATACTTTTTGAGTTAAGAGGGAAACGTTTCATCACTGCACAATGAACTGAATTTTCAAAAAAAAAAAAAAAAAAAAAAAAAAGTAAATAATTTTTTTTTAAATCGTTAAAATATGTTTTTCATATACCAGAAGGACTGGTTTCACACGTACTAATTTTCATTATTGTATAAGATACAGTAATGGAGGGAAAAAAATGTTGAGTATTTCCAAAATTGTATTGCTGTAAGCTGTACCTAACTCCTTAAATGACAATCGCGGCTTCGTTGGGTTGCACAGATACGGTCTTCCAATTTTCAATAGCAGACAAATGTAGAGCGGGTTAAATTTCACGAATAAAGCGTGTGATATTGTTCCTTAGATCTTCAACTGTTTCTGGCTTGTTGACATAAACCCGTTATTTAACATAACCCCATAAGAAGTAATCCAGTGGCGTTAAATTACATGATCTCTGGTGCCAGTTAACATCACCACCACGCGAAATGATGAAGCCTCTGAACTTCTCCCTCAAAAGGTAGACTGTTTTGTGAGCAGTATGACAAGTGGCTCCATCTTACTGAAACCAGACATTTCTGAGATCTATACCTTCCATTTGAGGCCAAAAATAATCCCTTATTATAGCCCGGTATCTTATACACATCGTACACTTCACGTAATGCACGGAATGCTTGGCGAACGGATTACTTTTTTTTAAATACGTTTTAATAATTTCTACACGTTGTGGAATGGTGTAACTTTTCATTATTATTTGCCAACAGCAACTGTAATCATAGGAAAAATATGACTGCTATAGCTTCATAAACATAAGCTGTTATATGTTAAAAGTAGGACACTTGGTGGAAGACCCTGTATAAGCAAAAAATAAAAAGGAACAAATTTTATACAGGGACATCATTTTATTTTTACTTCAATTTTTATTGTACCTGAGTTTTTGAATGTACTTCACTCCCACCCCTTCTACTAATGAAGTTCAACCGTCCTCCACACAGATCCAAGACCGCATATACAGTCATAGTAGCCTTACGGTCATAGTAAACAGTACGTTCCAAAAATATGTTCGCGTTTTCCAGTGACGAAAGAGCTTTCAATATTGCTTCATTTTCCATTTGCCTACGTCGCATCCCGGTTTCCCCCCCACCTGCTTCTATTCGCCTCTTTGTAAATGCTAGTGGCTGGGCTGTCATAGCTCTTTTCTGAGAACATTAATTTGTTAGGAATTGGACGTCTATGTAAAATTATACCCATACAATTGTTTAAAATATCTTAAATAAAAGGGCCTCGTTAAGTACTTAACTGTCACGTGATTTCTTCCCTTTCTACGACGCTGGGACGTAACCAATTGGACTGACAGTAGATAGCATGTCTGAGTAATTTTATCTTTTTGGATCGGGCAGAAGTGAAGATTGAATTTACAGCACGTAAGGTCTCTTTTATAGAGTAGGTACCGAATTATTTCAACATGAGTTACTGATACGAAGTACGAACCTGGTAATTGGAATTACGTACAATAGTCTATAGTGCGATAATATGCACATTAGAACTGAAGCCTGTATCGAAATGAACGGCCACCATTTTAAAAAATGTTTTTAAATATCCATATTATGATTATTTTTCAATTTAACTTCATTCTCTATCGTATACGCTAATGTGCTGTAGACAGTATAATATACACTGTATAATGAATACGTCCGAATGGATAGCTGAATTCTTAAGTAAAAACACTTATTGTTAATACTGTACTGTATTTTAATTAAACAGAAACCTAATGAAAATTATCAAACTCAAAATCGCGATATTTCCTAGTTTACGTAAATGGATGAACTACTTTTCTTCCCTCCTATACCTAGTAAAGTGATTTGTTTGTATATTACGCCAGTATCATCGAACTCCAGTCGTGGAAGGGGGTAGCAAACGGTGTTTCCGGTTATTAAGCGTTAATCCAAAGGTATAGCCAGGTTAATATTAGAAATGTTAGTAAAAATAAAATGATGTCCCTGTATTAAACGTAACATAGGCCTAATACATTTATTCAACAACTTATTTCGCGAAATATCCACCGAAATAGTGGCAAGTGTAACATCAGCCATTTTATTTCACAAAAAAATACAGTCCGTATTAATAATTTCTCCAATATCTTAATTACGTGTAAAATGGTCTCATCAGTCTTTGAACGACCGCACAGTGGTCTAGAATGCAAATTTAGCGGGACATATCAATAACTTTTCAACTACCTAACAGATTTTTTATGAAATTTTACACAGTAGTTACAAGTAGCATATATGTTTTGTATGCAAGCTCTCGTTACGTTGGTATAAGGGAACTACCCCTTATAGGGGGGGCGCATTTAGACAAAATTAGAAACTTTTCTCCTATCTGACAGATTTTTATGAACTTTTACAAAGCAGCTACAAGTAGCATATATGTTTTGTATACAAGCTCTGATTACGTTCGTATAAGGGGAACTACCCCTTATAGGGGGCGCAATTAGACAAAATTAGTAACTTTTCTCTTATTTAACAGATTTTTTATGAAATTTTACAAAGTAGTTACAGGTAGCATGTATGTTTTGTATACAAGCTCTCGTTACGTTGGTATAAGGGGAACTACCCCTTATAGGGGGGCGCATTTAGACAAAATTAGAAACTTTTCTCCTATCTGACAGATTTTTATGAACTTTTACAAAGCAGTTACAAGTAGCATATATGTTTTGTATACAAGCTCTGATTACGTTCGTATAAGGGGAACTACCCCTTATAGGGGGCGCAATTAGACAAAATTAGTAACTTTTCTCCTATTTAACAGATTTTTATGAAATTTTACAAAGTAGTTAAAGGGAGCATGTATGTTTTGTATACAAGCTCTCATTACGTTGGTCTAAGTGTAACTACCCCTTATAGGGGGTCGCAATTAGACAAAATTAGTAACTTTTGTCCTATCTAACAGATTTTTATGAAATTTTATACAGTAGTTACACTTAGTACATTTGTTTTGTGTACAAACTCTGTTTACGTTGGTATGAACAGAAGTGCCCCTTACAGGGGGATGCATTTAGACAAAATCTTATGGGGGGAAAAATGTAACATTTTAGGTACTATTGCACGTTTTGGACACTCGGGAAGCTTATTTGGTACATAATTAACAAGCTGTCATCTTGAATTCCCTGAATTATACTGCGGAAGCAGATTCGGTTCACAGATATTGAAATAACTGCAACCGAGAAAAATTGCACTACTGCACCTCGAAAGAATAGTGCTCATAAATTATTACTTCCGCAAATCTGCGCACCTTAAGACTAGATTTAAAATAGAGGTAAATAGTGGAGGAAGTGAAAAAAAATCATTTTGGACGAACCAAAGGGGTTTTTTTTTCTCTACCTTAGCAAAGTCTGCACTCATTGGTTATATTTATATTTTGTCCCGTGTCCATTCATGCTAATTTTACATACTATAATAACATTAAATGTAACAAAAACAAACAGTGTTACATACCTAAAGAACTACGTACTTGACATGTTGGTACCAAATATGAATGGAATCGACCACTTACAACAGAGTTACAGCACAAGGAAAACGGCAGACTCGCGGCGCTTGCGGAGTAAGAATGCTGGGTGGCGAAATGTGGCATGTTACCGGCTTCTTATCTCGCTATGCAGCCACCTCCGCTGATTAAGATAATCAATTCAGTGTTACTCAGGTATATAGGAAAAATAATTTAAGGTTTAATTTCATTTTTTACATGTCATTTTTCTGCATTTGTTCTCCTAAATATGGATTTTAGACCACTGTGGACCGGTGTAAATTCAAAAGAGGTTAAGTAAAGAATCACATTACATTTTTCCAGTCAACATAGAACATTGCTCTGATTGGGTTTGCTAGCTAGCAAAGCGTACTGGGCACAGGTTGATGTCCCCGGATAGGACGGTTATTAATATTACGATCTTGATGATAATAACGTTGACGAAGACTTGATGTGCTGGTTGGTGCAAACTATGGTCAAAATGTATCATTGTCAATATTAGCTGTGTTGTTGGAGCTCTAACTTGGTGTTTATAATTGTCCCCCGAGTACACAAATATTCATTAACAGAACCAATATATGCTAGACGCGCGCAATATCAAAACCGTGCTGTTAGTCGTAGTGGAGTGCTTGCTGTACGGGAGCTTGTAGGGGTGAATGAACCATCAACCCTGATAAAAAGTCCATACGTTAGGCGGGGTTATGCAAAGAGCAGAAGAGGGGGTTTGTGTTTGATTTTGTTTGAAAGCTTCGAAAATAATTTAAATACCTCTTGGCATGAATATGCCTGCTTCGCACGCGTTAAAACAGCAAGTATATTTATTTATTCCTGCTTTGTTGCTGATTGCATAGCTACCCATTACGCTGTAACTTAATTAAGACACCCTATGCATATCTGTATGTGTTTGCGAACAGAGACACGTTGGAACTAATGTTTCTCCCACGCTCGAAATATCTGATATGTCTACACACATCTGTTATTAGCAGATGGAATGGAAGGTGGGAACAACAAAGCGCGTTACAACAAAGCGTGTGGAATTAATTTCCATATCAGTTACAATTACCAAGATTTATGAAATACAATAAATCATTTTTAAACGTATCAGTTCTGTTTCATCTCAAACTATAGATGCAATTTTACGGATTAAGTTTTTACTTTTTTATTATACATGTGCAGACTCTCATTCAATCCTGAACAGATGGAAAAACTATTTTGGGCAACTACTAAATATACATAGGCCAAATAGAAATGATCGGGACGAATTTCCAATACAAACTAGTGAACCATTTATACCGGAACCCACACTTTCTGAAGTCGAAATTGCGATAGAAAATTTGAAAAAGTACAAGTCTCCAGGTATTGATCAAATTCCAGCAGAATTAATACAAGAAGGTGGAAGCGCGTTATCTAGGGAAATTTATAAACTTGTAGTTCAACTATCACCTTTACTTTTTAACTTCGCTCTAGAATATGTCATTAGGAAAGTTCAGGATAACACAGAGGGTTTGGAATTGAACGGGTTACATCAGCTCCTTGTCTATGCGGATGACGTGAATATGTTAGGAGAAAATCCACAAACGATTAGGGAAAACTTCGAAAATTCTGCTTGAAGCAAGTAAAGTGATAGGGTTGGAAGTAAATCTCGAAAAGACTAAGTATATGATTATGTCTCGTGACCAGAATATTGTACGAAATGGAACTATAAAAATTGGAGATTTATCCTTCGAAGAGGTGGAAAAATTCAAATATCTTGGAGCAAGAGTAACAAATATAAATGACACTCGGGAGGAAATTAAATGCAATATCATTATGGGAAATGCCTCTTATTATTCGGTTGAGAAGCTTTTGTCATCTAGTCTGCTGTCAAAAATCTGAAAGTTAGAATTTATAAAACAGTTATATTACCGTTTGTTCTGTATGGTTGTGAAACTTGGACTCTTACTTCGAGAGAGAAACAGAGATTAAGGGTGTTTGAGAATAAGGTTCTTAGGAAAATATTTTGGGGGGCTAAGAGGGATGAAGTTACAGAAGAATGGAGTAAGTTATACAACGCAGAACTGTACGCATTGTATTCTTCACCTGACATAATTAGGAGAATTAAATCCAGACGTTTGAGATGGGCAGGGCATGTAGCACGTATGGGCGAATCTAGAAATGCATATAGAGGCCGGATGGAAAAAGACCTTTGGGGAGGCCGAGACGTAGATGGGAGGATAATTTTAAAATGCATTTGAGGGAGGTGGAATATGATGATAGAGATTGAATTAATCTTGCACAGAATAGGGATCGATGGCGGGTCTGTGTGAGGGCGGCAGTGAATCTCCAGGTTTCTTAAAAGCCATTTGTAAGTAAATAATATTGTACAATGGACGATACCGTTTCGACACTGCTTTCTGTGTTTTCGTCATCGCTTGTTGAACTGCTGCTGTATCAGATCGTCTTGTTTCTAGTTTCGATATTTACTGTCCTCTTTGGTGGGGGTATGCTGTTTTGGTGGTGGTGGAGGGAAGCAATAATGGGTTATCGTTTCATCTCGGAGTATGAATACCCATTTTCAATTTGTTATACGATTATATACAGTGTGTCACTGAGAATAAATTATGTATGCTGTTAGAAAATGAGATTTGAAAGCTGACCTGTCAAGAAAGAAGAACGATGAATAGCTAATTGTAGGCCTATATCAATGCATATTTAAAAGATGTTAAATTAAATTTTTATCTCATACTTAAATAAATGACAAGTCGCCAGCCTTGAATTAAAACATAGCATTTTGTAGCAGCTATACTATTATTATCATTATTATTATTATTATTATTATTATTATTATTATTATTATTATTATTATTGTTATATATAAGCTTTCGTTGTCACAATGTCAGCTAGGATAAATTTTGTGAAATATTCTTGAATACTTCCAAAGTCCATTAAATATCATCCTAGCCATCATAAGTATCGTGAAATACTCTGTCGTAAATTAATTTGTGAAGAGCATAACGACTGATATTTATTTCATTATTTCTATAACATAAATAATTTGTCGTTATTTATTCACATATAATTTTATTGGCATTTTTATTCTTCCTCTTGCGAATATTAGGAAGCCAATTTTATGTGGCTTCTAGTGAGAAATCGTCGATTTTTTCAGGAAAAAATTGTTTATTTCCCAGTTATTATTATGTTGTTTACGAAATATTATTTATTAATTAAGACCAATGCTATAATATTGCTTATTAGTAATGAAAGAGCACAATTTATTGTACTACTTTTTCCATAATTTGGCCTTGAGTTTGCTATTTTCGGAAGATGGTGCGGCGAAATGATCTCCCGTTACTTTGTACATTTTAGGTGGGTGGCAGGATAGAAGAATGGTTTTGGTGGTGTTACCACAGTCTAGTATGTACAGTTGTGAGGGTGCTAGGAACAATAGACTGTGCCGGTACTATTTCGCATTGTCTGTAATGAGGTGATATTAGCGATCCTAGTGGTTAGCAACTATCTACGGATGCTTATTTACTACATATTCAGCTTCGTGATTGTATATACTAGACTGTGGTGTTACCGTGCAATTTTGGAGAAATTTGGAGTGATGCCATAAAATACGGAGGAAACCTTCTCCGATACGGTCTTCATTAATTCCAAATTTTACACGATCTGTTCGAGACTTGAAACTGGGTAAATGGAGTATGCCTTGTTGTAGGAGTATCGCCTTACTGACTCAAAATACGAGTAAATAATAAAATTATAATCTATTTACAAAATCATTCGTTATTAGAGGGCTGCCACATGTATATAATGATACAGACAACTGAATAATTTATAACATGACAAAATTCTAATATGAAAATGCATGTAATAGGCCTAGTTCTAATACATATCAACAAAAGTAACAGAAATTGTAGATTGTGTTTTTCCTTTACGCAAAAATATTAAAATTTATAACTAAGTGCCAAAAATTATCATCATCCAAACAAGTATAAGGCCCGAGGTCCGTTAGGATCTCGGTGAATCATTCTCGGTCTACCTTTTTTTTTTTTTTTTTTTTTTTTTTTGGCACTGCCAAAAAAGATTTGTTAATATGGAAATAAACCCCATAAGTGCAGCAATTTCAATATCTGAAAGATATGACTTCTGTAGATCTTGAAGTTAAAAAAAAAAGGTATAGTCTCTCGCGCTCCAGCCACACTATTACCACAGTCTAGTATATACAGTCACGAAGCTGAATACGTAGTAAATATGCATCCATAGATAGTTGCTCACCACTAGGATCGCTAATATCGCCTCATTACAGACAATGCGAAATAGTACCGGCACAGTCTATTCTCTCTAGCACCCTCACAACTCAAGCTTCGTGACTGTATATACTAGACTGTGGTATTACTGTGAAATATTTTATATTAACAATTCTCTTCTAAGAAACTTCATCCTTCTACTACGAAAGAATACGTATTTGCATTTAATAAGCATACTTTGTAATATAAGAACGGGTATAATCTTTCAAAAGAAGACTGGTTTGTTAGGAGTTATTAAAAGTTTAAATTCTCGTATTTTTTCCGCTGAACTTTTTCAGCTCCATGACTGGCTAATCAGTGCTGTCTTCATTTAAAGTCGTAACGCACTGTTTCTTCATTTCTGAAGCTAATGAGCCCCCCAAAAAAGAATTGTAATACAGCCATTGTGACTTACGAGTATTATGTTAGTTAAATGAATTGGGACAGGTGTTTGGTTTTTGCAGAAGTTGAACATCACTGCATTTCATTGTCGCCGTTACAAATGTTACTAATATTTCTGTTTCGTAATATGTCTCCATAATAAGTTACTTACCAGTTTTTGAGACAGTAAATGTTGTGTAGTTCTGGAAAGTTGTTACTCACATTCAAGATAGAATTTTAAAACAGTTACGGAAATCCCAGATGTGCGTAATGTTCTTTCTGAAAGTTGTCTCAAGTTATAAGCCTACATCAGTATGTTTTAACAAAATAGTTTAATAATTTTTCTTAACTTTTTCTTAATATAGGCAAAAAAGATGAATAATTTCTTCGTTTTCATCATCATCATCATCATCATCATCATCATCATCATCATCATCAATAAATAATTTGAAGGTTAAGTCCTTCAATCTTGTTCCTGGTCTGTCCTCCTCCTTGAACGTTATACGCCGCATTGTCCGCGACGTCTGTAATTTAGATAGACGACGTCTGTACTATGCGTTCAGTGTTTCATTTCATTTTTTTTTTCATTTCATTTATTATATTCCATAGATCTTACATGAGCAATGAAGCTTTAAGATGTGGAACAAGTCAAAAATTTTACAATATTACAATGTTACAATTTTTACAAATTTTTACAATATTTTACAATTTTTATAGTTTTACAATTTTGTAATTTTCTACAATTTCTTAACAAATTTTGGCGAGCTGTAGAGATGTGAGGCCCGAGGATTCGCCAAAAGATTACCCGGCATTTGCCTTATGGTTGGGGAAACCTCGGTAAAAACCCAACCAGGTAATCAGACCAAAGGGGGTGAAATGAAGTGAGGCTGAGGACTCGCCATAGACCATCCGGCTTCAGTCCCACGGCTGGGGAAGACCTCGGAAGAAACCATTCAATGAGACCAAAGGGGGATCCAACTCAAGCAGCTCCGAATCAGCAGGCCAACGGTCTGCCGACTGAGCTACATCGATGGCTCTACTAAAAATATAAACATAGCCATTCAGATTAATTAAATTTACAAAAGCAAACGATTATTCATCAGTTGATCTATAACATATAATACAAAACAAGTAAGTTAATTAAATTTAAGGCATAAACAATTCAGTCAGTTGTGATATACAGAAATTGATAATATATCTTGCAAATTACTTCAAATTACAAACACAATTCATCAATAGAGCTATACAGATTACTATTCAAATTAAAGCACATACAATTCATCCACCAATACTATAGTAACATATACAATACAAAGTAAGCAGATTAATTCAGTTTACAAGCATACTTCATGAAGCTATATAAATTTGTACATAAGCACAAACATTCATCAGTTGAGCTGTACAGACTATTCTATGCCATTTACAGACTACTATTCATTTTAAAAGCATATACAATTCATCAATACAAGCTATACAGACTAAACAAATTATTCAATTTACAGCATATGCAATTCATTACCGACGGAAGGAAGAATAGAGCTATGCAGACTACTATTCATTCGGAAGAGAAATGAAGTCATAGAATACACGACTTTAGTTTGTTCCATCAGCCAAACTATACAAATTATTATTATTATTATTACAGAGTAAACAAATTAATTTAATTTATAAACATATTTTCCATCGGCTCGCACCCCTTCCCCTCGGCGTGTTACCATTGCGGTATACAAGCTATAATCATGACCGCTGAACGCTGATGTCGCCACTGTCGTATACAAGACATCGGAGCTCACGGACGAGCAAGAGTGACTCGTTGTGCCACTAAGAGATGACGTAATGTCTCCCACTACTTTCGTCAATAACGTTAAGCTATGGTGAACGAACAACGTCAGCTGAGGTGTTCCCTTTACATAAGATTACCACGACAAGAAATTCTATAGGAGGACATGGAATCTGAAGTAAGAGGACATTGCTGAAAAAAAGGAGGACTTTTAAAAAATTGATATGAACTAAATTAAAGATAAAAACAATGGCTCACCTTAGTTTTCTCACTAGTTGCTGGATCAGTATTACATCTGTACCCTACTTATCGGTGGAGCCCACTTTGTGCACAAGAGCCTGAAGAGACCAACTTATATCTTGTAACAAATAACTATGGAACTGTTCACAGGACAAGTCCTTGAAATTATATCTAATTATGATTATACCTCTGACTGTCTCCGTTAGCATGCGATTTCGTTCTTTTGTCCATTGAGCAGATATTAGGGAAAATATTCTCTCAGCACTTCCATTGTGACTTGGGATAAATAAATAAAATTGACATATTTTTAAGTTCTGAGAAAGTTTCAGTGCTTGCAGAACTATTGGAATTGAAGAATTTTCACCATTGTTAATCTAAACTTAAATCTTTGTCAAAATTAACTTGATTGGCATATCTTTGTACATTCCAGAATAAAATAGCTTAGAATCATGAATAGTGACACTTTTTAGAATGTAAAGAATTCAATGCATGTCAATAGGGCATCATATTTTGTTTTTTATGTGCTCCAGTTTCAACCATTGAAAGCAGTTAAATTCTTTCATAGGTTTTCACCATTTGTTTAGATATTCTATGCATAATATCGCACATTATTCAATATTCATATTAATTCTAGTTGAAATGCGAAATGCCGGACATTTAAATATTTTTAAATATCTGCTGGACAGGATAAAATTATAAAAAAGACATGTCCTCCTTTTGCCTGACGGATGGTAACCCTACCCAAATCACCGAAAACATCGTCGTTTGCGACCGTTAATGGAATACGGAATGCCATCAGAAAATTATAGAATATACCAGATAAATTCCTTAGAAAAGAACAGTATTAGGGCATCAGAAATTTGTTAAAGGTAAAAGAGAAGATGGAAACGATACGATAAAAGAACTTAAATGGGAAACTTTGGAAAACAGACGTAGGAAAACTAGAATAACATCATTGTATAAAATATCTAGGTATTAAGCCATCAGAATAATTAGAAAAGTCAACGTACTGTAGAGGAACGATCATGATTTTAAAATCAAATGTTAATCAGAAAACGGATTAGGTAAACTCATTTTTAAATATAACTATAAATGATTGAAAATACAGCGGTCTTTGAGGGCTGTCCTTCAGAAAGGAGATTCAAGAATAAGTAGAGGCAAAAGTTGTATATAAAGTGAAAATTAAAATTAAGGTGACATTCAACATTTAATTTTTTTAGATGACATGTATTTATCTAGGCTGACGAGTTTACTTCCTTGGTTTGAATTGTAAATTATTTAAAATTAGATAGTAAGAGGGCCTTAGACTATTGAAAATGTTTAGTTTAAATGTAGTTCTGTTTATAAGTATGCATAAGGATGTAATTATTTGACTTATTTGAACTGTTGTATCAGTGAAGCGAGGTGAGTCAGTGAAGTTATGGTTTTACAGTGCAGTGAACAGTTCCGATCAGTGATAAATAGCGTCAATGAAATGTGTTCCATCAGTGAAAAGTTAGAGTGTCAGTGAAATGAGGCAAAGTGTCAGTGAAATACGCGTCATTATGCCATCAGGGAATGAGATGAGCAGTAAAGTGAAAGATTATTAAAATACGCGTATTAGGCCATCAGATAATTAGATAGGTTGTATTGTAAAATTAGGTATTTTATTTTATGTTTTATTATTATTGTGAAAATTGATAGTATTATTATTGTATTGTGGTAAAATTGTAATTGTGATGTAAAATTTAGCGTTGTGTATTGTACAATTTTATTGTGCTTATTTTTTTATAGAGAAGGAATAAGTAAATAGTACCAATGAGATACATTGTTGTGATTAAAATAAAAATTATACAATCCAATTGACAAAGCATTCTCATTGATCTGTGTATTACTTTTCAATTTGATCATCGTAGTCATAACACACGCCGCATTCAGTCACCTACCCACACCGGCGTCGCGTCTCAGGAACACCAGCTGATTAGTCGTAAGTATTCATTCTGTACGATGGCCGTTTTCAATTTGAAACGCATTATTAAACTTCAATTTCAACATTGTAATTTTTGAGTAACATTATATGAAGAGATTACTCTCCTAGTAGATGACCACTGAAGATAGGACCGCACGTCCTGAAACATGTATGGTTTAAACATGATTTTCAATGTAATACTGTAATAATTCTGTGGCCGGGAGGAAAAAGATTTTAATTAAAAATTGTGTACTTTTCAGGAGAGGAATAGAAAGATTGAAATTGGTGTCAATTATAGAGTTTCTTTAATTAAGAGGTTTTTCCTGGATATTATTTGTTTATATTTCTTCTAAAATGGAAAATGTTGCTCATTTAACAATTTTCTTGATTATTTCCAAAAATAACCGCACTTAAGCCCTTTTAAGACTAGAACCCAAACTGAGTAGAAGGGACTATGTAAACATAAGACCTTTTCATGTCAAAATAAATCAGAAATTTAAATTATTAGGAATGCAAAATAGGTCTAAAACAATTATAGGACTGTTTACGTAGTGCTTAAAGTTTTAAAAGGAAAGGGCATCAGTAGCTATGTGATAAAATGGCTAAAATAAAAGTTAGACTTTTTAATAGGGAAGCACGGAAAGTAAACATGTGATGTTTGTAAGGAATAAAGTATTAAATATTCTTAAGTCCTTTATTCTGTGTGTGCTCGATTCAAAAAGTACTTAGGACATTGGTAATGCTCTATAAATCCAGTCAGGAGTCTTATTTGACTTTAACAGTTTTAGCAGATTGTAGAGAATTGTTTTCGCTTTCAGAATATATAAAAATCTCATTTTCAGAAAAAATTGACTTAAGACCTTTTTCTTCCCGGCCACAGAATACCTTTGTATGTTAATTTTTTTAATCAATTGAATGAAAACATTGTCCAATTAAGACTAGGTTTTAACGTGTCTGTTACAAGCATGTTCAACGTTTGTACATTGTTGTACTTATGCCACTTTTAACACAAACGTACGGTATATTTAAATTATTTTCCGAGCGAGCGATGTGTCAAAAAAATTAATTACTTACATCGTTCTTTATAAATTATAGTGGTTATGTTACAGTCAGAACACGAAATCCGTCAAAACCCGAAGTTTCTAGGAAATTCTAGTTCTAACAAACTCTTCAGGAAATTCCAGTTTTCACTTACGTAATTCAGTTACATCTAGAAATAACTATGGTTCTTTAGGAAATTCTAGTTTTGACTTACATAATTAAGATAGGTTTAGAAATAACTGATTGTTATTAATAACAACCCGTTGTAACGATTTAAAGTAAAATGCAACGCATCCTCCAGTTGGTATAGGAGGTAACATCATAATACGCATTCCGAATGTCGACAGGGGAAAGAAATCTCATAGAAGTCGTGCCGGAGGAAAAAAAGACCTTTGGGGAGGCCGAGACGTAGATGGGAAGATAATATTAAAATGGATTTGATGGAGGTGGGATATGTCGATAGAGACTGGATTAATCCTACACGGGATAGGGACCGATGACGGGCTTATGTGAGGGCGGCAATGAACCTCCGAGTTCCTTAAAAGCCAGTAAGTAAGTAAGTCGTGCTTGAGCGAAATGACGACTTGGACAGAATTGGAACAAAGGATGGAATTTTGAATAAACTATATTGCAGGTAGGTTCACTGAACTTTAAAAACTGATAGTGTAGTTAATTTCATGAACAACCGGTACGTAACACTTTCTTTCTTTCATAACCTAATTTGATGTAGGTCCTCAAATTTTCTTGACACGAGAACAGGTGCAGGATGCAGAAATTTCGGTGAGAACTGCAGCGAAGAAAGAAACCATCGAAAGCGGACAAGGGTTCGCTCGTCCGTTATGCTTGAAAAAAAATGTTTCGAAGTAGTGCTTGTATGTGGAAAAATAAAATTCTCTGCAACTCTAAATGTCACAATAGCACGCATCCCGTAACATAATTATTTGTGTAATAAAATTATTTTCTGTATCAACAACAACAACAATGACAATAGTAATAATAATAATGTTCATGTGCAAGTACCAATTTCCTAAAGACTTTTCTTAATAAGCTACTTCTAGATGTAACTAAATTACGTAAGTGAAAACTAGAATTTCCTCGGGCTTTGACGGATTTCGCGTTCTGAAATCGTTACAACGGGTTTTTACTGATAAGTCAGTTATTTCTAGATCTAACTTAATTGTATTAGTCAAAACTAGAATTTCCTAATGGGTCATAGTTATTTCTAGATGTAACTAAATTACCTAAATGAAAACTAGAATTTCCTAAAGCGCTTTGTCAAAATTGAAATTCTACACCCAAATTAAATCTTAATCCAACATCGAGGTCGCAAACCCATTTATCAATAAGAACTCTCAAAAAAGGGCGATGTGTACATATTTTAGAGCCAAAATCACTATTACAATCTACAAAAAATTACAATTAAATCCAATTTCATAACAAAATTTCAAACATTAATCCAATAACAAATATAAATGTAATCCATCTCCACCAAAATATAAACTGCACCTTGACCTGAAATAATTTAACTAGAATTTCCTAGAAACTTCGGGTTTTGAGGGATTTCGCGTTCTAACTGTAACAGTTACAATATTCGAGCTTTTATCCAAGCTATTCAACTTAAAAGTAATTCTAAAATACACTCCATTAGGATTTCAAAATAATCTCAAGTAATTGATTACATTAATCATCGTTATTAAAGGTTGGAATTTAGGGGAAGACATCCCTTGACACCCTATATATACGTCCCTGCTCTAACAACACTGAATTAAGTTTTTTATAAACTCTGACTTCTAAAAATAAATAATATTTTAATTATTATTTCCCTAATGTATTGGAATATACATAGAATTAACCTGTGTTGAAATACAGATACGTTACCAATCTTGCCTACAATTTCATAAATTTCCTTCCATAACATTTACTTTTTTATGGATATCTGTATATTTTTTAGAACTGATACCGTACAAGGCAGGATGACTGGAAATATGATTAATTAAAGCTTCATCATTTTATTTGTGACAAATTGCTAAATACGCGATGTTTTGCAGCCGTATTGTGTTATCATCATTCGTTTTCTAAATGTACGGCGACCATCGCTGTCAATTTGAAACCAAGTCAGTCCAGAGCTATGAACGCCAGCGCAGATCGCTGCAGTTCGCGCAGAACGTCGTAAAAAATCAGCTCCATTTATTTACATGTACAGCTAATCGAAGGGCGTTGTTCGCAAGACGATGATCGCCATAGCGGAACCATAGATTTAGTATAACGTTGAAGTGATGTGATATGAGTACAGTGAGGGACAGGCCGATTGGGGATGTTCTACTTTCCACTACTGACTACATACAGCACGCTTGTGCAACCCACCCGAGTGAGGGGAAATTAGTAGGAGACATTTCATTACATCACAGCGATAGATTGGGGACTTAATCTGTTCCCCTCACTCGGGTGAGTTGCGCAAGCGTGTCGTAGGCTATTACGG
The DNA here is from genome assembly GCA_025594305.2 of Periplaneta americana. Taxonomy (NCBI): domain Eukaryota; kingdom Metazoa; phylum Arthropoda; class Insecta; order Blattodea; family Blattidae; genus Periplaneta; species Periplaneta americana. Next base: position 45,046,359 of record JAJSOF020000038.1, read on the forward strand.
AGAGCGGGGCATTGAAGAGACTAAAGACTAAAGCATTCATGGAGGGTGATGACTAGGGAACGGATTTATAGGTGCTAAAAAAGAGAGATTTAGGACTTTTAAAAGTTTACATAAAATTAACAGTAATTTTAATTTGAGTAAATATTCCATTTTAGGTGGAATTTAAGTACAAATAACTGGTGGTGACAATGAATGCTACTGAATTGAAGACTCAAATTCTATCAGCGAAAGAGACTGTTTGCTGATTGGTCAGTTTCATTTCGCATAATGGGCGTACATTGATGCCAAAACTAATATGTAAGCTGTCGTCTAACATGAACAACCTATTCCCATTTATGCTAGATGGAATTTTCCAAACGAACTTTAGTTCCAGGTACTTAAATTAGGAATGGTCAGGGTCCGTCTGTGCTTATCTGCTTAACAAATATTAATTGTTACAATACTTGTCACATTATTCAGTATTAACGTTTTCGGCTTAAATAAGCCATCTTCAGAAAAAAAAAATATGCCTAAATACATAAATAGAATTGGTACATGTTTGCATAGTACAATATAGACAAATTAGTTAATTATGAGTCTCTGTCGTGACAATATTGAACATAAATTGATTAAAATGTTAAAACAAGGGCTATATGAGCCATGGTCATGGTTGGACCATCTGTGGCAATTTCCAATGCTGACTAGAGTGAAGATGATTCAACTGTAAAGCGGAATGAAAATTATATATCCAAATATGGCCAACATATTGCATTTGTAACAATATTTCATATGTTTTAACATTTTATTATTTTAATAATCTATGACCATGGCTCATATAGCCCTTGTTTTAACATTTTAATCAATTTATGTTCAATATTGTCACGACAGAGACTCATAATTAACTAATTTGTCTATATTGTACTATGCAAACATGTACCAATTCTATTTATGTATTTAGGCATATTTTTTTTTTCTGAAGATGGCTTATTTAAGCCGAAAACGTTAATACTGAATAATGTGACAAGTATTGTAACAATTAATATTTGTTAAGCAGATAAGCACAGACGGACCCTGACCATTCCTAATTTCAATGTATTAGCTTACGGGTCCTCACTATACCTTTCAAATTTCCAGGAACTTAGGTAAAATCTTATTCTCTTCCCTTCTAAGACCAATATGAGACGAACTTACCAGACCAGTGTTTGTCTGATGTTTTCTAATATCATTTTTGTAGTTATCTGGATTTTTTTTTTATATTTAGTACCGACATTTTTATTTTAAATATACGCAAAATACTAAAAGGTGCTTTTCAGATATAAACACAGGTTTTAGGCATTTATAGATGTTTATGGTTCATTTAGGCATTTTAGATCCTATAGAATCTTAATAAGGGGATACTGTGTAGTAGCTACATGAAACGTAGAGCTATCTTAATAACATACGTCTAGGACGTAGCAAACAAAATAGGTATAGGTCTCGCAAGCACGGAATACCGACGGAAGGAATGCGAATCAAACACTGCGATAAGGATGAGCGGGCGACAGGAAAGGTCCCGAGATAGCTTGAATTATATTCAAGAGTACAGTCGGAAGAGAAAAGACATCGATAGAATCAGTCTTGCATTGTGATAGTTACATTACGACTTTAGTTTGTTCCATTACATGTGAATGCATGTTTTGTATCGCACGGCATTATTATTTCATTCGTAAACATATTTAGCGCGTTTAATTAGCTTCGAATTTTTCTCTTGCTACGTTCTTTATTTCCACAGCGATGTCCTCATTTGTTCATCTTCTTGGAAGAGACAGTACTTCCATCGGCCCGATCTCTCGCCCCATCGGCGTGCCTACACAAGTCAAAACAGACAGAAACGCCACCGTTGCTTTTCGGTAATCGTTCCTTGCGCGAGCTATACGGAACTAGAAATCCGTTCCCTAGTGATGGCACTCTGCTAGTTCGTGGAATCAACACCGGTCAATTTGCAATGGACGAGTAGTAGTATATTTTCATGTCTCATTTTTAAGTGTACATTAGATAATTTATTAAGTTCTTTCATCTACTGGTGCTTCAGAATTATATACAGTATATTTTCGAAGTAATTTCAGCCGTGTAAAGTAGAAATTATAGTCATTATTTGTACTATATGGAAAATCTTTCCTGTATATCTAAAATAGGAATGTAAGCTGCTTAACTTGGTATGTGAAGCCTGCAGACTATTAGTGATATAGAGGCAGTGCTGGGACTATAAACATACTTTTGGACGTCCATAGAATCCGGAGTGTGATGAAGTGAATTTGTATGCCGCTCACAATGCAGCGCACTGATTTATCGGATTGCTAATGCAATGTCGAGTATATTTAGATAGTGTATCTGAAAAAAATCGAACGTTAAAACGTTTTTCAACATACCAGTACCATGTGTATCTAGTCTATGCTTGTATTTATGTATGAAGAGTTTTATTTGTTTTCTTTGTTCATTTAGAATTTTAAACTGATACTTGTTAATTCCTCTTTCTAGAACTTTGAGGCATGGATTTTTCGTTTTGAAAATTGTTTCTTCTACAATTCTGTTGGATGTTATATTCCATTCATGTTTATTTCTTTCAAATATTCTTCCAATCCGTTCTACATTTTTATAAATATTTCTTTTTAGCCTGATATCCATCCTGATTAATTAAATGATCTGATATTTTCTCAGTTCTGACTTATAGTCGTTTTGTTTCTTTTTTAAGCTTTCTTCGTTATTTCGCTTGCATATTTCAGTGGACTTAATAACAGTTTTAGACTATAGTCTAATTTTCGGTTATCTTATTATTTATTTAATCTGACAGGATTAAGACCATAAGGCATTCTCTTCCATCCTAACAGATAGCACATATAAATATAAAAAAGAAATACAAACACTGATGAAAATAATACAAATTAAATTAAAGCCCTATAGAGGGTCAACAGGATGAAAAGAACACTATAGAGCTCTCATCGAGCAAATATAAGAAAAAAGGAAAGAAAAACAGAGATAGCAATGATGATAGTGATAACTAATAATAATAATAATAATAATGATAAATACATCACATATTAATTGTCAACTTTACAACAGCATAGTTACAATATTTACTATATGTCATGGATTAAGCCGAAGTTGCGCAACCTGACAGGTGTTCAACAAGCAATTCCATGAACTAGAATATGATTCTTTAATTTAGATTCGAATTTTGATATCGTCCGACAGTCTCTGACATGGTCAGGGAGAGAATTCCAGAGGCGTGGAATCGATATGCTGAAAGATGATGAGTAGAAGGATGTTCTGTGCAGAGGAATAGAGAGAAGGTACTGTACTCCAACCACGAGAAAGTCTTCGGGGACTGAGACGAAGCGGGATAATGCTGTGAATGAATGCTGATGTCATAAGGTCACACACGTGGGTACTCTTATCTCTATTGGCTAGCTCTCACAGCACAAACAATAACATTGATCACACATATTGATACTACCCTAGTTACAAAATTAGTTCACGGTTAATCTCCTGGTCTTTTAATCTCTCCATACAGGAAATAACATATGCAGGAGAGCGCATGGTTTTTAAACTGACGTTATAACGGTAATATCGTCTATCTACTTTCTACTTCGTTCCAATAGATGACGCAATAGTAGGGCCTAAGCACTTTCCTTTCACGGTTGATCTCGTGGTTGGAGAACAGTACATGTTCCGGTTCGAGGTAGTGAAAGGTAAACAAAATGAAATGCTAGGTAAGAGGGTGTGGATGATTTTAAATAGTAATAAGAGGGAGTTGAAGAATCTTCTTTCTTTAAGTGGATTCCAAGACAACAATTCTAGTGACGGTGTTACATGATCGAATTTTCTAATGTAACAAAACGAAACGAACGCAGATATTGTGAACACGCTGTAGTCTATAGGCAAGATCACTTTTTAGATTCGTGAATAGGGAATCGCAATAATCGAAGTGGGGCATCACTAAAGTTTGGATCAGGTTCTTTTTGAGGCTTCTTTTCCATATTGAACTATCTTACATGCTGTACTCTTTTGATATCTAATTTCTACAGGGACATCATTTTATTTTTACGAACATTTTTAATATTAACTTGCCTATACCTCTGAATCAACGCTGTTTGCTTACCCTCTTCCACGACTGGAGTTCGATGATACTGGCGTAATATACAAACAAATTACTTTACTAGGTATAGGAGGGAAGAAAAGTAGTTCATCCATTTACGTAAACTAGGAAATATGGCGCTTTTGAGTTTGATCATTTTCATTAGGTTTTTGTTTAATCAAAATACAGTACAGTATTAACAATGAGTGTTTTTACTCACGAACTGAGCTGTCCATGCTGACGTATTCATTATGCAGTGTATATTATACTGTCTACAGTACATTGGCGTACACTATAGAGAATGAAGTTAAATTGAAAAATAATCATAATATGGATATTTAAACACATTTTTAAAATGGTGGCCGATCATTAACGATACAGTTCTTTTGTGCCTATTATCTCATTATAGACTATTGTACATAATTCCAATTACCAGTTTCGTCCTTCGTACTAGTAACTCATGTTGAAATAGTTCTGTACCTACTCTATAAAAGAGTACCTTACGTACTGTAAATTCAATCTTCACTTCTGCTCGATCCGAAAAGATAAAATTACTCAGACATACTATCTACTGTCCGTCCAAGTGGTTATGTAGTAGGGTCGTAGAAAGGGAGGAAATCACGTGACAGTTAATTACTTAACGAGGCCCTTTTATTTAAGTTATTATAAACAGTTGTATAATATTACGTAGACGTCCAATTCCTAACAGAAATTAATCAGAAAAGAGCTAAGACAGCCCAGCCACTTGCTGGCGAATAAAAGCTGGTGGGGGAAACCAGGATACGACGTAGGCAAATGGACGACAGTACCTGTGCGAAAATGATTCAATATTGAAAGCTCTTTCGTCACTGGAAAACGTGAACATATTTTTGGAACGTACTGTTTACTATGACCGTAAGGCTACTATGACTGTATATGCGGTCTTGGATCTGTGTGGAGGACGGTTGAACTTCATTAGTAGAAGGGGTGGGAGTGAAGTACATTCAAAAACTCAGGTACAATAAAAATTGAAGTAAAAATAAAATGATGTCCCTGTACCTGTAAAAGATGATGAAAAGTCATTTCTTGAACTGAATTAGTGATTGACATCGTAATGATTCTCTGCTCACTGTTGTAGACTTCTGTATATCTTATGCCTATCTATTATCTTAGAGCAACAGTAACAAATATAAATGACACTCGGGAGGAAATTAAACTCAGAATAAATATGGGAAATGCCTGTTATTATTCGGTTCAGGAGCTTTTGTCATCCAGTCTTCTGTCAAAAAGTCTGAAAGTTAGAATTTATAAAACAGTTATATTACCGGTTGTTCTGTATGGCTGTGAAACTTGGACTCTCACTTTGAGAGAGGAACAGAGATTAAGGGTGTTTGAGAATAATGTTCTTAGAAAAATATTTGGGGCTAAGAGGAATGAAGTTACAGGAGAATGGAGAAAGTTACACAACGGAGAGCTGCACGCATTGTATACTTCACCTGACATAATTATGAACATAAAATCCAGACGTTTGAGATGGGCAGGACATGTAGCACGTATGGGCGAATACAGAAACGCATTTAGAGTGTTAGTTGGGAGGCCGGGGGGAAAAGACCTTTGGGGACGCCGAGACGTAGATGGGAAGATAATATTAAAATGGATTTGAGGGAGGTGGGATATGATGGTAGAGACTGGATTAATCTTGCTCAGGATAGGGACCAATGGCGGGCTTATGTGAGGGCGGCAATGAACCTTAAAAGCCAGTAAGTAAGTAAGAATCTATAACTTCTACAAATTAATCTTTGTATATCTTCTGTGCCTACTGTTTACACTGAAATCTATGCATAACATGGGCTTCCTACATTAAAATTCTCCCTTACATTCTAGAAAACAAAACATCATTCACCCTACATGTTGCCTGTTGTGGCACCTGGGAGCACATTTTTGAACTGTGACCTATGTTGTATTTGCTGGCAGTATTGACGTGTTGCCACAGTAGCTGTGACGTCATGAGGTCACGCAGTCATTAAATTGCTCTATGTTTGTGCGACTATTGATCAGCAGTGAGTGTGTGTGTGTGCAAAATTTGGTTGTTTGCCCCCAAATTCTGGCGGTTTTTTTAACTCAGGGTGAGAGGATTTTCTACTGCCTTCACATGGCGTATCAGAGGCTCGTGATGGGGTGGGTTAGCTTTGTTATGAAGTTGGTAGCATCTGGCGCACCTATCACAACAAAAGAACGTATTCTTTATCGAGCCGGAAAAGAGAGCGTGTGACCGACCCTAAGTCTTGGATAAAACACGGGCCAAAATATATTCTAAATTGTGGGTTCATACCCCAAACAACTGATGAGTGCAATATCTCGCCCAAAACGCTGTACAGTTTATTTAGAAATTTTTTCGAGATATGCCTACATTTCGTCTAAACTGTGATACAAATACTATATAAATATTATCATCACTAGGTCATAGAAGTTCATGCCCTTAAAACCTACTAAATATGCATGCGAATATCTCTTTAAAAACTTTAACATATGCTAATATATATATATGCATTAATAAAATTCTATATTTCTTGATAATAAATAAGTAAAAGTAATAAGAATAATAATAGTAATAATATTAATAATAATAATTGCATATAGAGTGTTAGTTGGGAGGGCGGAGGGAAAAAGATCTTTCGAAATAGATGGGAGGATAATATTAAAATGGATTTGAGGGAGGTGGGATATGATGATAGACACTGGATTAATCTTGCTCAGGATAGGGACCGATGGCGGGCTTATGTGAGGGCGGCAATGAACCTTCGGGTTCCTTAAAGTAGGTAATAATAATTTAATAATAATAATAATAATAATAATAATAAAAATAATAACTGACCAGCGTCAAGTGGCCAGATCTTCTGGCTGTAGTTCATGAGGTTAGAGCACAGGAATTTTTCCTGTGTTTGTCCATGATCTGGAATTTAGGTTAAGTTTAGATTTAAGATCTCTCCTGGCACCACATAATCATAATCATCCTATCATATGCCTTCCAGGCGCCCCAACCTCAGAAGTGGGTTACAACTAAGCCACGGCCAGGAGAGAAGATTAGAAATGTCGAAAAGACAACCGGGTGACATTGGTTAAAAAAATAATAATAACTAAATAAGCAATAAATGTAATATTATAGGTCAAACCAGATGGGATTAAACTTACATTTATTGTTGAGAAGTTCAAGCATGTGAATCGTTGTGATGCAGTTCACGATAATTATATGGAGTAGGTTTTCAATAGAGATAGAGTGTCTATTGTCTCTAAAGATGGATTTGTTTGAAAAGCTACTCTCAACGTCGCAAGACATTACTGGGGCATACTTAAATGCTTCTAATTGTTCCACAGTAAAAGATAATTCACTGGGATTAATGAAGGATTTTCCGTTTACAATATCGCCAATAATTTTGCTCATTTGTTCGTATCCACGATTATTTTATGCCGTGTACTGTTCTCCAACCAGGAGATCAACCGTGTAAGGAATGTGCTTACTATTGCGTCATCTATTGGAGCGAAGTACTGTCGGTGACTCAGGAGAAGACAAGAGCGGACTGAGGAGGAAGGGATGTGAACAGATAACGTACGACAACACGTGAAATATTTTTAAGCGGAAACATTAGGTCTCCTTCTGTTCAACTTAGCTTTAATTTCCATACGCATTGTTACTCATGTTTCCTGCACGAGTAATAACCCGGCTACTGGGATGCTTATCTGAGCGATGTTTATAATAATCAACAGCGATAGTCAAGAAGGTCGCATTCTTTCCGCTCGTCTTCTCCTGACTAACGGACAGTAGATAGATAATATTACCATTATAACGTCAGTTTAAAAAACATGCGCTCTCCTGCATATGTTTTTCCTGTATGGAGGGATTAAAAGACCAGGAGATTAACCGTGATCTAATTTTGTAACTAGGGTAGTATAAATATGTGTGTATCAGTGTTATCGTTTGTGGTTTGAGAGTTAGCCAATGGAGATGCGTGTACCCACGTGTGTGACCTTATGACATCAACATTCATTCACAGCATTACCCCGTTGCGTCTCATTCCCCTGAGACGTTCTCCTGGTTGGAGTACAGTAACTTTTTTTTTACCCCTAAGCTTTCTCCTGACACTACCAGGGACGGAATTTAGGCTGGATTTTGTTTCTTCAAACACTTGCAACGGCACATTTAAAGATACGCCTGCCCTTTCCAAGGATGTTAGTGCTTTAGGTATACAGTACTAATGTGCTGTGAGATGCACTAGGTGTGCTGCGAAACTTTCGATACTTTTCTGGTAAAAATAATTATAATAATTTCACTGAATACAAGTTTTCAAACATAAAATATGTTGCTTTTATTTTTAAAATCCAGTTTATTCATTTTATGCAACATACTTGAAAAATCAGCTTTAATGAGCATAAACGCGAAAATATGCCACAATAATATAAAATATTGAAGTATTTTGCATTTATAAAAACAAAATATCCAGATATGTGCAACATAAAATTTTCTTTGATAAGCTTAAATGTTGATGATTCGTTAAGATAATTAATTACAGCCAATGGAAAAATATATGCAAATGCATGAACTTCCTGGCCCTAATCATCATATTTTATTACATAGTTCTAAAGGTTAATTAAAATTATTATTTACACAGGTCACCAAGTGGCAGCGTTTATCTCTCTATATAGCGTTTCTTTACAAATGTATTTTAAATACGAACCTATTATTATTATTATTATTATTATTATTATTATTATTATTATTATTATTATTATTATCATCATCATCATCATCACCATCATCATCATCACAAATACTGCTGGCGATAATATTGGATAGTCTCCCGACGTTGTCAAGTACGAGGGTATATCATTACACCATTTTATCATTTAATTCATTATTTGTTTAATGGATTTCTTTGTCTTGTTTTACCTGCGCCTTTTGACTTAAAAGTCATTGTGGTGTGCTAGAGGCGATATTTTTGGCTCAACACTACGGTCCGTCCCAGGTATCTGTAGAGTAACTTCGCGCATATGGGGCGGAGTCTGTGTCGGAGTGTATTGCGGGCAGCATCAACTCGAGTCCGCTAAGGGGTAAGATGCTCGTGGTAGAATGTAGAGTTTATATAGAAATTATCCCTTCCCTGCAAGCGATTGCTCGCTTCGTTCAAGGAATGCCTGCCCCAGAGCAGTCATTGGCCATAGCCCTCCCACACACCACTTGGGCACAGGTCTTGTTTCGTCTTTCTACTACACAGATTCCTGGAACGGACCATAGACCCTCTGACACTCCTGGCCTCCCTGTGTAGTCAGTACGATGTAGGGTCGTCGCGGAGATGTCACAGGAAGGACAATACAAGATAAATCTTCAAATAGACTGGGAACCGAAACATGGAACGCTTAATTGGAAAACACACGCGCTACCCACTGAATCATAATGGCGGACATATGTTTAATTACCTTATCATATGATGTTAGTTCTTTATTTTTATTTCTTCACATTACTGTTGCATCTATATAGGTGCTTATTTATTTTTGCATATATTTTTTGTTTGACATTGAAAATATTTAAGTTACACACCGATGTTTTCTGATTTTTATTAGAGAGCTATGGTGTTGATATCTGATTATTCTGACTAAACAATATTCATTTTTTCTCTTTACAGGTAGGTACAGCGGTTATCTTACGACGACTTTTCAAATTCCTTAATCTCTGCAACTTTAAGGGGAGAGGTTATTCCTCATCTATAAGGTAGGATGATAATACAGAAGTGAAGGAAGGGGGTTTATATGATAAACGAAAATTCGAAAAGAAAACCTTTACCGTAATGGTTTACTGTAAAATAAAAACTACGTTTCGGAACGTAGATATTAATTATAATATAGCTAATTTAAAAAATCAGTCAATCAGATTTATGGAAATGATTACAAAACTTGCGTCTCTTTTGATATTACGAGCATAGCTCCTTGTCAGTTTAATCCGGGAATATTGTTGTAAACTGTTTTTGATGATTGTTTATGATACGCGATTGATATCAAAATAGCTTGAAACTACAGTTGTATTATACCTCTGCCGGTGACTGACCGTTGAGTTTCAAATTGCTTATCTTGATAGTGGACAAAACAAAAGATAGCAGGTTGTCTCCATTTCATAGCTCGGTTCACTGCTTACCTGAGTGTAAACTGAGAGTTTAGGCGTAATTTTCTCACCGATTAGTATAACTTTTTGCTATCTCTCTTTCCCTCTCCGTAAATTGTAACGTCACACAGAGGCAGAGATATAATGCAAGATCAGGTATAAGCCAGGCAACATACATTTCAAAGTGCTCAGAAACCAAATGTTTGTACCGGTCAGACTAGAGTGTATTTAAGTAATTTGTCTTAAGTCTCATGAAAAGTACAGATCTGCTCCTGTGAAGTACGGTTTACTCTAGATAGTGTAATATAGCATTGTTCTATTTCTACTATGTTAGCGTATTTCAGATCAATCTTAAAGTGTGAAATGGTCTCGGAAGGGATTTTGAAGAATGACCTTGTTTGTCATATCCAAGCGGCAGGCCTAGCCAGTCTCGCTTACGTAGTAAATCCCCGCGAGACACGTGACCGTACCAAAACAATCTCCGTTCATTTGCTCAGATTACGTCAGCGTACAGTCCCCGGAATATTCTTGTGTGACGCAGATTCGAGTGTTACTAGTTTTTAATTGTGGTAATTTATTCATTCATTATGCCTCCTATAGTTTCCAAATTGGAAGGAAAAACACTGCACAGACAAGCGGAAGATTATTGCTAGCGATTACATCTGCGGCAAAAGAAAAAGACATTTTCACCCGTGTTATTTAAAGAAGTGAGTAAAGTCCAAGAAAGAGCTGTTACAGCCACTGGGGTGTCGCACAGTTCTGTTTACAGAATTTTTTTTACCTCTAGTTAGTTAGTGGATGTGAAACAATGACATCATGCTATACTCGAGAACAGAAGCGCTATGTTTTGCATGTAGCTTGGTTATAAAGAGACTGTTTTAGATTATGTTGGATCTCGGTTAGAATTTTCTCACTTTCACTTTTTAAATTTTATCTGTACTTTATTGTTTTCTGATGTTGAATTATTTCTTGCATTGGCATTGGTGTAAAGCAGGCATGTCAATTGATGCCCTAGGAGCAAGCGCGCGCTTTAGAGCCCAGGAGAGCCTGAGCGCTTTACAGCGGAAAGGAAAGAGACAGACGAAAGAGGTAGTATATGCCGCTTGGTCGAGCTATATACAGGGATGGCCAGCGCTGATTCAATAGATAAAGGGAAGAGAAATTATTAAAACTGTATCCATGTTAATTTTTAGATTTGTCTGAGAAGTATAAGTGCATTATAAGAATGAAAGTTTTAACTTTAATGCTCATTTTTCACAAGTTTGATTTTTTTATTCAAAATAAATATTTTCTCAACTTTTCTTACAGAAAAGTGAAATTTTCAGATATAGACCTATTTATTTAGTAGCCTTACAGAATGTTTTCCTAAATCTAATATACCGTATATAAGTATTACTGACGATAGTGTATTGAAACTTTTGAAAATATTCGCATGGAAATTGTTTGTAAGGAAATGAATTAACAAAGCAACTACTGTTACATCATAAGCAAAAGATACGTGCCCATGTGTTGTAAAAATGTCAACTCTATAGCTTCAGCAGATTTGGAGAAAATAATTTAATATTCTGATGATAGGAAGTTGCCCACAAATATCACCTTAAAAGCATAATGCGATAAGAGTTTTGTTATGTAATATTAGTTACACTTAAAACATATACAGTACCTATGTAACTTTGCTTTGTACTGTAATATTGTTTTGATTAGTTTATTGATTACTTTTGTAAGCTAAAGATACCATCAATATCAATTCCAACTTATCATGTCATACTCAATCTCTTTCTTTGGAATATCACTTTCTTTATGAATGATGTATTTCATTCACTTAATACAGTATAATTATACTACTATGGAATTTAAGTGAATATTCCTTCTTAACTCTCTATTATGTTATTAACATATAAAACGTACTTACTTACTAGCTTTTAAGGAACCCGGAGGTTCATTGCCGCCCTCACATAAGCCCGCCATTGATCCCTATCCTGGGCAAGATTAATCCAGTCTCTACATCATATCCCACCTACGTATCGGCTTCCCCAAAGGTATTTTTCCCTCCGGCCTCCCATATAAAAACATATAAAACACAACTGCAATATTAAGAAATCAGTGTTAGTACTTTTGTTTTACAGACAATATAGATAATATCAAACAGAAAGCAGCCATAAAAAAATAAGGACACAAAATTTCACGTTCCGTTTGAAGTTTGTGCACCACTGTTTTCTTAATCCAACAGACTGCTTATTCATATAGGTTACACAACCCTTCCTCTTTCCATACTTTGCGCTTGCTTTGACATCACTGGTGTAAAGCTTTATTAAATTTTGCATTAGTTTGAATACAGTTATGGCGTATTCCGAGCTATGTCTTAATTTGTATAAGAGAGAAAGATGTTTGCAACATATGTGAAGGTCAATGAATGTAATTTAAAAATCTTTGACATTTTAAATAATGAGGTAAAAAATAAAAAGTATAATCACGAAGATTAGAATTCTTATAATCACGCACAATAGTTCATATCGTTTTCCGTTCGACTATGGCGACTCTTGGCGAACGAGCTGCAACTGAAGGATAGAAAAGAAACCTGAAAACGTCGGTGAAAAGATTCTCTTTTTTGTATAAGATGGCTGCCTACGCCTTAAGTGTATTGGATCTATTCTTCAAACACTGCAAACTGGGTATGGGTCTCATTACAATATTGCGTTTTCCTTTTGACGACCTCTTCCTGGTAAAAAAAGCACAATCTGACTAATGAATGCCTTCGCGTTTGTTTGAGGGTTGAAGAAAATATATACCAGTTCGTAAAAGTAATAGGCCTATTTAGGAGAGACATTTGTTTACCATTCGAATAAGGCATCAGACATAATAGAGATATAAATATGTAGTAATATATTAGAGACAGAGGTTACGATATCAGCATGGTGGAATGTTCTGAATGAAAATTATAGCCTACGGTACACGGAGGGAACTGTAAGGAACGCTTCCTATGTATATGTATAATTTGTAGCTACGTATAGGACCAAGAGACAGATGAGAGGAATTCATTAATTCTGATTAGTATTATAGTTTTTCGTAGTAGTATTATGGTATTTCGTAGTAGTGGCTGAATAGATTGTAGAGAAACCGCAATGCAACAACCTGACTCTCTGCCGAGTCGCTCGTAGGCTCCAGTTACGTAGAGAAACTGTTACCGGTGATATTTATTTATTTATTTATTTATTTATTTATTTATTTATTTATTTATTTATTTATTTATTTATTTATTTATTTTTATTTATTTATTTATTTATTTATTTATTTATTTATTTGTTATTTTGCTAATAATTGTAACATAAAATATAACATATACAGAAAAACTTTAGCTCGCCACTTAAAGAGGAGAACTCGTGCTCAGGGGCGGATTCCTGAATTGAAATTAATAAGTATGCAATACAATTTGTCTTATGTCTACTATGCAATTATAGTATATAAATTTAAATTTACAATATTTCAATTTTTATAAAATCCATACATGACTTTTTAAATTTAACACTAGAACTATTAGAATTGACAAGATTAGGATATTTAAATATAAATTTGTTATATATTCTTGGGCCTAAATTACTACTATGATTAAATACTGTAACAGTGTTACATTTTGGTTCAAACAATCTTAAAGAATTCATACCTTTTGTTTCATAACTATGAGAATACAATTCAAAATTATTTCGATTTTTATGTATGAATTTTATTAATACAATATAATAAATTTGTCTTACGTTAAGTTCATTAAAGTCTAGAAACAAATTTTGAGATGGACAATCAGTAGGTTTATTAAGACATATTTTAATTATTTTCTTCTGTAATAAATAAAGTGGATTGAAATTGGATTTAAATGAGCTACCCCATCCTATAATTCCATACATAATTACCGATTGAAATAAAGTTAAATATATTGTACGTAATAAACTTATTGACAAGTAATTCCTCAATAAAACAAAATAATATACTATTTTACGTAATTTATTACAAAGGTAATTAATGTGTTGGTTCCATTTTGCAGCGCAATATAGGTTATTCGATACAACAAACTATTAATGTAATATATTACTAAACTTAAGACATTAATTGTCGCTTGCCAAAATTAAGAAAGGAGATGCTGAAACGGTCTGCCTTATTGTCGTGAATATTTGTCGCATCTGTTTAAAAAAGTGAGGTTATGATCAAATTTCGCCATCATGCATTCTGTTCAAAATCCATTAACAAAATTCAGGAGTGATACAGGGTCACCGCGTCGTAGTTCTTAGGCCTCTCTGAATTTGCATAATTTTAATTTTAGTAGCGTTGTAACACTCATCATAAAATGTAGGTAGGGGAGGTTGTTGAACCTTTAAACACTTTTCACATTTTATTTTATTTTTTTTTTTTAATTTTAAGAAATGAAATCTTTTAAATGAAAAAAAGCTTGAAATAATTATAGAAGTTTCCTTTACAACTTCCTGTATGTATTTTCCTGTTTTACAGATCTATTAAGGATGGAAAAAATAAAATGACGGGATATGTAATGTGTTCAAAGGTACAACATGTCCATGTACCTTGGAACATACCCTCTTGTAAATTGGAACACATGGAATATACGTGGGAATATAGCTGTAAAAACTGACAATCATATTTAAAATGTGTTTGCCATCATAAACCAGAGCAGACTTCTCTGATTGAGATTTTATTTCCTGGAAGAGCAATGACTGCTTCAACAACCTTCTTCACAGCATCTGGATCAATTGGGCGCCTCTTAACTCCAGACATACTTCGTGACATGATCACAAAAATCAATAGTATTGTGTACCTTGGAACATGTTCCATGGTACAAGATGTTTACTGTTCAAAGGTACAAGTGAGTGCACGTCTAAACAAATATGGCTTCCAATACTAGAGATTCGAATAAATCATGGAAATTAAAATATGTTGTTACTCACCAGATGATAGGGAACACACTGCACTTGATGGATAGTAACAAATACAACCTGGTTTTCTGTTAGAAAACATTTATCAAAGAACGAAATGTTTACTTTTGGTACTAAAAAAATGTTTTGTCCACAGAACTCACACTTTGAAATAAATCAAACCGAAACTACGACCAGAGCTAGTTAGCTACTTTCTCTACAATCTACTTCAGTTTCAGTCCTCTAGGTAGGAGCAAAAATTAAAAAAGAAAAAAAGTGTTCAAAGGTACACTATGCTAAAGGTACAACAGTCTCCCCTACTGTAACAGTTCTCATGAAATCTTTCCTGCTAAAGATGACGAAGCAATTTTAATGGCATTTTGCAAGCGATGTTCAATGTTATCCAAATTCTCCTCGTCGAGCACAGTATGTCATATTCTGCGTTTCTTATACAGGGACATCATTTTATTTTTACTTCAATTTTTATTGTACCTGAGTTTTTGAATGTACTTCACTCCCACCCCTTCTACTAATGAAGTTCCAACTGTCCTCCACACAGAATCCAGGCCGCATATAGTAACAGCACTGAGTTAGTGAGTATAGTACGTTCCAGAAATATGTTCGCGTTTTCCAGTGACGAAAGAGCTTTCAATATTGAATCATATTTTCGCACAGGTACTGTCCGTTTGCCTAGGTCGCATTCCGATTTCCTCCACCTGCTTCTGTTCGCCCCTCTGTAAAAGCTGGGCTGTCTTAGCTCTTTTCTGAAAACATTATTTTGTTAGGAATTGGACGTTTACGTATTATTATACAACTGTTTAAAATAACTTGAATAAAAGGGCCTCGTTAAGTAATTAACTGTCACGTGATTTCCCCCTTTCTACGATCCTGCGGCATAACCACTTGGACGGACAGTAGATAGCATGTCTGAGTAATTTTATCTGTGCGGGTCGGGCAGAAGAGAAGATTGAATTTACAGTACGTAAGGTACTCTTTTACAGAGTAGGTACAGAATTATTTCAACATGAGTTACTAGTACGAAGGACGAAAATGGTAATTGAAATTAAATGCAATAGTCTATAGTGCGATAATATGCACAAAAGAACTGAAGCCTGTATCAAATGAACGGCCACACATTTTCAAAAATGTGTTTAAATATTCATATTATGATTATTTTTCAATTTAACTTCTTTCTCTATATTGTACACTAATGTGCTGTAGACTGTATAATATACACTGCATAATGAATACGTTCGCATGGATAACTCAGTTCGTGAGTAAAAACACTTATTCTTAATACAGTACTGTATTTTAATTAAACAAAAACCTAATGAAAATTATCGAACTCAAAATCGCTATATTTCCTAGTTAATATAAATGGATCAACTACTTTTCTTCCCTCCTATACCTAGTAAAGTGATTTGTTTGTATTTTACGTCAGTATCATCGAACTGCAGTCTTGGAAGGGGATAGCAAACTGTGTTTCCGGTTGTCCTAAGGTATAGCCAGGTTAATATTAAAAATGTTAGTAAAAATAAAATGATGTCCCTGTATAACATTTCCGGTCCCGTGGAATTTTTTTTTACTACACAAGGGAACGTCACCTGAGAATCTCCTGACATCGTCATTAAATTACACTGGCCGAATTATTCAATACACAATATCTGTACGTATAGCCATGCTTCTTCTGCTTCTCAATGGGGCATTAGCGTTATCGCAATGTCTGTTCTGTACTGGGTAAATTAGAATTGATGACGATAATTACCAGTTTTTCCAACGATAGTTCAGAGAAAACTGCCAGACAAGAATAAAATTCCTCTAAATTTCTTCACCCTGTTTGGATGTACCGTCTACAGAATGGCAACAAATTTGAATATTAGTGTGCGTACGGAACAAGTCATGGGACATGGCGGTTGCAGCAGCACATGTTTCAGTTAGTCATAGTACCTATGGCAACAGGGCATTGATCCTCTTACCAGTATACAGCTTCAAATATGCAGTGTATGTTCAAAATTCATATAAGTCTACATTAAATTGAAAACAACTAATATCTAACATCTTTCCCATCTTTCCAATGCTCGCTATCTGCATTAATAACGGAGTTTATCTTTGCGCCGGACTTTTGATTCACCCGGTATAATCGGAGTCTACCAGCGACTCAGCCGAGAGCCCTGGTTGCAGCTCTGGGTTTTCACTACTATCTATGCACCCAATAGAAAACTAATTACTTTGCGCTTGATATACAAAAGTACGCAGTACATTAGTGAAATAATGTGTGCTCCTGTTATGGCCATGTTCCTGATATGGCCACCCCGCTATTGTGAGTTAGTTAACCAAAAAATCCGCAAAATTGCAGCAGAATCCAGTGAAAGGACTTCCTGGTATGTCACTTGATCGCTTTCCATCCAGTTAGGTTGAGCAATATGGCGTCAGTTGCCTGTTTCGCGGTTTTCATGTGACCTCTTCTTATTTTTCTCTGGTAAGTCTCCTTTGTTTTATGGATGTTTTTCAAAGACTTGTTCGTGAAAACCATAGTACTCCATTGAGTTTTTAATGTCCTGTTGATTGGTGTTGTCGTTGATGGCGTATCTTTTACGAGTTGTTCATAATCAAACGAAAGTTTACGTGCTCCTGATATAGCCATATCAAATGCACCATGGCCATATCAAGTTCATTTCACTTTTATTTTTTCATCTGACAAATTTACATGCCTTATAGCTGGAACTACGCAAAAAATTTTGTATTTTAAGAAAAACAACTTAATTTTTTATGGAAAAACCTATTTTGACTACACTTTTGAATTATAAAAAATATTATTGTGTCATTTTTATTCATTTTACACCAAAATTATTTAATTTTAGCACAACTGCGCTATCAAACTGAAAACAATCACGATTTGTAGAACATGGAACAAGGGTGGCCATAGCATGTGCACGTGTTCCTGATATGGACACTAGGAGACTTTTGGAAATTGGGACTTTTTGGACAATTAAAGCTATATTTATGGGCAAACGAAATTGTTTTAAGAATGTCCATTAGACTGAGAACGAGTAAGAGAAATGTGGTTTACATTTTCTTTCAAAATGGCGGCTAGAAAAATTTTCAAACCTTAGCCTGGCCATATCAGGGACACTACCTTAGTTCTATAACGTACAGTTTGATCTGTTTGGGAAGAAGTAGGCTAGCATAGAATCGCTATAAAAATTATATCACGGGTGTTACAAAAGTTACTTTGTTTCCAATGTGATGCTAAAACACGGGAGTTTTGTATCGTTGTTTTCACTAACAAAAGAAGTAATATCATCACGTAGCAACGACCGAATAAACAAAATGCCGTTTGCAAGGTACATGTGTTGTGGCTTACAATATTTGAAAGTATAGCATCAGTTTAACGTTATTTGCGCCGTTAGTACGGTTTTGAAGAGCTCCGAATTAAAAGTCGATTATAGTATGGTGTCGCACGTTTGAAGAAGGGGCATGTTCTGAAAACCGAAGCTACTGTTAACATTGCTATGTAAGAAAATCCCAAGACGAGTTTTATACGACTATCCGCAGAGATGTCTGTATTGTACACAACTAGTGAATGTTACTGGAAACTGTACTCCTACCGAATAATGTGTTCAGGCGTTACGCGAAGATAATGTAAAAAAAATGCTCTTCGTAGCACAACTGTAAGAGATAAATGACTAGGGTATGGTGTTCCAGGAGGATGGCTCATTGGGAAAAAGAAGCATGTAATTTCTTAATAACATTTCACATTAATTGGTGCGCTTCTTGGAGGGTCAATTACGTTGCGTCCAAACTCTCTAGATCCAAAGCAGTCGTATTTCTTTGTTTGGGGGTTTGTAAAAATATGATGTCTCTTAATGATCATAAAGCAGATATTTTCTCAGGTTTGGAAAAAAAAATACCCCTGAGTACTAGATGACACATGGTGGGAATTAGCGTCACAATCTGAATTTGTGTTATGTGAAGTCTAATGTGGTTGCTTCGTCATGTTACAGCGTTTTTATTTCATGTCTTCCAAAACAGATCACCCTGTAGATCAAATCTCCGTATGATTCAAGCGAATATTATTTTATGGAGACGTAAGGAGATTATTACAGACTGATGCACGCTTTACAAAAGCTACCCTTGTAACAGGAACGCAGAAGAATCTTGAATATATTGTTTATTTTTAAATTGTTGGTTTCTAATGTACAATCTATATATATATATATATATATATATATATATATATATATAATTTGAACTGGTAATGGAAATTACGGGAAAACGGCTGGATGGATTTTAATAAATGACCCCTCATTTTGAAGCCTGAAACTCTAAGTTTTTCGGAAAACAGTAGTTTTCAGTGAAATGTCAGTTTTTAAACATAATTTTCCTATTTTCCAAAATCCATCTGTCGTCAGTTTTGAGAACTAGCTAATAGCATTCACGGCCGACTTGATATTGCCTTCGCTTTTTTGTAAAGGAGAAGCGAAGCGAGCATCAAGTCGGCAGTGATGCATTTCAGAATAAAACAAAACACATAGTACAGTAAACAATATTACACGAAGGCCATGATCTGCAAGAATGCTGGCATATTTAGAGCTCAAATTAAATTGGTTATTAAAAACTTAACTTACTAAAAATAATTTACAGGTTCGATTCTGTGGTGTGTAATTTTCTGAGTACAGCTGTGTATTGGATATTAAAAACTACAAAACGTGAGGTGGTTTGATGACATTATTACCATTAGAAATGAAATATTATTGTAGTTAATGCCATAATGTGACTATTTTTCATTAAGTATACATATTAATGCTATATTGATGTTATGAAAGTGAAACGTTTTGGGGTTATTTAAGTAGATGTAGAGAATAACTTAAATTAGATTTTGATTTCTATATTTTACTGAGTGGCGGCTATATAGTATATATATATGTTACTGAAAGCTATAAAACTTACGTAAGATAATAATATTATTAAAAATCAAATATTTTTATAATTATTAATCAAGTGGGGTTGGGTATTTTTCATATATTTAATGGCGGTGTGGTGTAGATATTTATATGCGTGGTTCTCTTCAATATTGGCTCGAGAGAGTATATTTCATTATTATGGAAGCAAATAACTTTCAGAATGTCTGGTATTCTTCATTGAAAATAAATCTGAAAAATATTTATCTGAACGTCTAATGAACTTTGTTTGCAGCATTTGCTGCACAAGCCACTAGTCTAATTCTAATGTGTTTTTCATATACCATTCGGAATTTTACTGTAGGCTTACACCAATTATTTCCCGTATTCACCTGTCACTAAATGGACATTTGACGAGAGTGAAACGGGAGGAACAGTCTTGGACACCGCCTACGGCAACACAGAACATCAAATTCATAACTGAAAACATCCATATTGATGACTGTATTCGATCTCAATACTGTGACTTCAACACAGCTGAATATAGCGTAACGCTGGATGTTTCTGCATCTATGATACAGTGTAGAAACCTGAAAATGTACCACTGCATTCAACGCTATGAAATTCTCCCGTCATATTTACCAGACTACTGTAAATTCTTGCGATGGTCTGCAAATAAGAATTGATGCAGACCGAAGGCGTGATATCAACTCCTGAATTCTCGACAGATCAAGAAGACCCAATCCTTTCCGTTGAAAAACAACCTTTACACCGCTAGGCGGAAAGGAATAAAATATTTTTAAAAATATCTGCATATCGGTGGCGGCTACGATCTTGGTCCCTTCTTCCCTTCCGGCTCGTCTGTCGATGCAGTTGTAGGTTGAGAAATTTCAGTGATGTCGATATTCTGCGTAAGGAATGAAAATAGACATCCTGTTCATGAATTGCTACAGACACTAATATCTTTGGATGTATGTCTACTGCTGTAAACCCGTGAAAGTATTATCAGATAGCAATGACAAGAATACAAGTAGAAAGAAATCGGTCTTCCCAGTACCGAACGAAGCGTTCCTTATTCTTTTGTGACTGCATGTAGAACACTATCCTTCTGTACTTAAAAATTAAAATTCTGCGTTGTACCGGCAAGTAAAATACATCACCCAGTTCAGGAAATGAAATTACAGTTGTGTTGGTTTGTATGTTTGTCTTACAGTAAGCATTTGAAATTATGCCACTTTCATTTCCCCACGTATCTCGAAACGGATGCCCATACTCTGTGCGGGGAAGGACGTATTGTACGTCAAAGCAACTGCACCCAACCAGTAAAAAAGCGTGTAATACAGTCTACTGGTGTATCACGTAGAATGGGTAATAAAGTAATTCAGAAATAAATTTGTCAGTTGTCAAAATACCTTCGAGAATAATGGCATTACGAACCAAATTGCTAGCATATGGGATGTCCAATAATACGTTTGCATATCAAAGCATTTCAAAATGAAGCCTGTCACATCTAGCATTTTTCCATTCATTTATACAAATTTTTACTGGTTTCATGGGTTTCGTTTGCATAATTCGAAAGTCATAAAGAGAAATGTACATGAATAATTTGTACTATTTACATTAATATTTTCCATTAACGTCACCGTGAGTTCATAAATTAAATTCATTGTTTGAAACATTTGGAGCTTGGGATTTAGTTCACTAATCGACATGTAAATATGATTGCAAAAGTTTATGGAGCCGAGCCTTATCTTTTTGGCGACTGAAATTTTAATCATATTGTCAGCGAACAAAAGCAGAGAGCAACATGTGAGGCAAGGACAGCAATAGCTGAAGTGTTAATTAACGCTGTTGTTAACAAACTGTTAGCCTATAAGACGTGGGCATTTAAAGTGATGCGCCGTACTACTCTGATTGCTGCAACACGCATCACTTGTTAACGTAATACTCAGTGGTGGATCGCGTGAAGTATTGAAACACGGAACGTTAATTAACCCTTCGTTACTCGCGTCAAATTTCGTAACACCAGTACTCACCTGGATTACAATGGTAATCCACATTTGTTTTTGTTTGCAGACATGGTTTAAACATTGCAATTAGATTTAAATGTTAAGAAATATATTGTTTTCAGTTATTACAGTAATGAGAATGGATATGTTACGCATAACGGAACGTATTAAATATAAATATTAATAATGAAATATATTATAGTACACAAATTGCATTCAAGTGACATGTTTGCATAATAGTTCCACACTGGATGTGTCTTTGAGTCATAATTTATTGTTGCACCATAGTTATGAGTTAGTTCACTATCGTCATAATTATGTAGGATATCTAGCATTGTTGCTTACTCGATGTTTGAAGGTCACCTGAACTCTTGATGTAATCTCTCCCGCAGGAAACGCAAGTTCACTACTGCTGACCTTTCTTACGTCATATTTGATAACGAAATACCTCTCTCAGGGGTGTAGCAATGAAAAAATTCAGGGATGTAACAACCATTCTCACTTCACTTGTAATATTTTCCAAAACAAATACAAACTATTTTACAAAAAGCTGAAACATAACTGTATTTCTAATTTGCATCATTTGAAAATAAAATTAAGCAACCTATGAAAAATAGATTCTTAGAAACTATCAATCACATCACTAAGAAACAGAAAAAACAATTACGCTATTTTTTTAAACCTCTTACTGTAGTTCTTTGTTGTTTTTGTCAATTTACGTCAATTGACTCATCCCCTTAAAAGAAGGGATTCATTTAGTCTTCTACGTCACGTAAATCGGCAAGTTTTTTCAAAATTTGGAGTTATGTCAGACATTGCAATTATGAGCTGATGGAATAAATTTTCGTCTGAAATACGTGATCTTGGTTTGGATTTTACAATGGCCAACTGAGAAAAAACTGTTCGCAAATATAGGTTGAGCCAAACATAGAAGCAATTTTCATAACAAAATTCCGAAGATGTGGATATTTTACTTGGCAAAGTTGTTTATATATATCTAAACCAGTCTTATTTGTGCATTTGCACTTGGTAAATGTGTCATTTTTCAGTCGAAGAACTTCTAACTGAAGGTCTAATCTTACACATTGATCATTAATGGAGAATGGATTAGCAAATAATAGAAATTCATTCTCTAATTTCTTAAAATCACTGAATCTTTTGTCTGTGAATTCACTTATTACATTTTCCAATATTTGATACAAGTGGCTAATGTTAACATCGGGTGATAGATTAAGCGATTTTAAAGAAGGAAAATGATAAAATTCTCTCTGATTTAACTGCATCAGAAATAGACGCAGTTGTGACACAAACAGCTTTAATTCATCGTACATATGTACGATATTTTTATCTTTTCCTTGAAGAGAAATGTTGAAATCATTAAGAGTGCTGGTTATGTCGCACAGAAAAGCCAAATCAATGATCCACCTCTCGTCTGTCAATTCATTTATCGTTTCACCCTGAAAAGGAAACGCATAATGATTATATAGTCGGTTTACAAGCAAAACACATTAAGTGAGGAATATTACTTCTGAGCAAAAGGCATTTGTACTGTATATACTGCTTATGTATAAACTTAGAATTGGAAAATAAAATACAATTAAAAGAAATAACTTACTCAAATTAATAATATTTTGAGGATTCAGTTTTGTCGGAATAAAATTGTCTTTTTTCAGAAGTAATATTTTTGACTTAATGTGTTTTGCTTGTAAACCGACGATGTTACTACGTTACTATTACTTACTACTACTACTTACTACACACCACCACCACCACCACCACTCCTACTCCTATTTCTACTTCTACTACTACTATAATTTAAAAAAATAAAAAATTATGTTCTATTAAAACGACGCCACAACTGCCAAGGTTATATCAGCGTCGCCGGTGTGCCGGAATTTTTCCCGCAGAAGTTCTTTTATATGCCACTAAATCTACTGACATGAGCCTGTCGCATTTAAGCACACTTAATGCCATCGATCTTGGCCGGGATCGAACCCGCAACCGCGGGGCACAGAAGGCCATCACTCTACCGACTCCGTCATTCAGGCCGACACTATTATTACTGTTTATTATTATTATTATTATTATTATTATTATTATTATTATTATTATTATTATTATTATTATTATTTTAAGTTACAGTAGTTGCATTATTTTAAGTTTAATTACTGAAATGCAAACTGTACCTGCTTGTTAAAGAAATCACTTATGGTGTTCCGCAGATCAAAAAACCTCTTCAACATTTTCCCACGACTGAGCCATCTCACTTGTGTGTAGTATGCCATGTCTTCATATCCATCACCCATCTCTTTCAACAATTGCCTGAATTGTCTATGTTTCAGTGATTTCGATTTTATTTTATTAATTGTTTTCACTACAACGTTCATAACACTTTCGACGTTAGCAATTTTCGAGCTTAAAACCTGTTGATGTATTATACAGTGAAAACTGTAAATAGTATCAGATCTTCCCGTGCAGTCAAATAAGATTTTAACCTGCCGACGAATCCTTTTTCTCACCAGCCATGCATGGTGCTCCGTCAGTTGTGACAGATATTAATTTCGACCAGTCTAGATTTCGTTTTTCTACGGATGAACAGAACGCTTTGAAAATATCGTCACCTGTGGTAGTATCCATCAATGGGATTAAGTCCAATAGATATTCATTAATATCAAGCTTCTCATCCACTCCTCGGATGAATAATACTAATTGTGCCGTATCTGTTATGTCCGTGCTCTCATCTATGGCAATGGAGTACGCCATAAACTGTCCCACTTTAACTTCCAATTGTTTTTGAATATCATTTGAAATATTCACAACTCTTCTACCTATTGTTCGACGGGAAAGTTTCAGTTTTTCAAACATATTTTTTTGTTCTGGACATATTAATCCAACAGCCTCATTCAGACATTTCTTTATAAATTCCCCTTCTGTGTAACATTTTTTAGCTTTCGCGATCTCCCAAGCTATCCGATAACTCGCCTGAACAATTCTTTTCGATAAAATTTCACTACCTAAGCTTTTCTCTGTGTTGGATTTGTCTCTAGCCTGATATTTCTCTTTCAACTCTACTAACTGTTTTGTACGATCACAACCTGAAAAAATACAATATTGTTACAGAATAAAAACGATTACCAAACCTCATGGAAGAAGATTGAACAAGCAGAAGAAGAGTAAACTCCATAAAATCATATGAATGCTTAAAATTAATATACTATAAATATTGAAATCAAACACTTGCCTTTAATTTGTCTGTGTTCGTTATGACAGCTTTCATAATGTCGCTGAACGTTGCTCTTCTTGACTGCTAGTAAAATTTTGTAGCATAATAAGCACCTAACACTTTCTCCTTCTTCGCAACAAAAGAATTCATTTTCCCATTCTTTGTGGAAGTAATATTTTTCGACTTTTTTACTTCAGGAGCTTCCTTAGAGAGCGACATTATTTTAGCGAAATCCACCGCTGACTTCCGTTACCTCAGACCGGTCGGACTGGTAAACAGCTAGGGGTATGGAGGGAGGGAAGTCACGTGGCTACGTTCGACTCCGTGCGAAATGTACTACTGATGCCCACGTCTGGCGCCTATACGAATCCGAGCGGACATGTGAAAATTTTGTTTATTTGACGTGTATGACTTGTAATTCGTTTTGATGTACCCCTAGTATTCGTTTGTTTAAACTGAAACATTCAGACTGATCATTTCCTATGTTCAATTTTATAGAGCTCATACCGCAGAGGCTACGTGTATCTAATGCAGGGATGTCGAACAGCGCTCTCAAGCTATGAAACGATTAGGTAGACCTACTGCTTACTGCCTGAGCTGGAGCGGTGAGGTCAGTCACCCCTCACTGTAGCAGTGTTCTGTACGCAGTGTGTTTATCAACTCTGGCGGCTGGTATGGATATGGAACGATGTTTCAATAGTGAATGGATAGATAAACATTTCGTTATCTTAGAGGGCGGAAAGGCGCATTGCTTAATATGTAGAAAGAAATTTTGATACATAACCCATAATAATATTAAAAGGCATTTTAATTCAATGTATGCTGAAGCTTATGGGGCAGAAAAATTATCCAGTTCCGCTCGTGAAAAGGCAAAAGAGATATGTCTGGAATGTTTTTAAATCTGTAAGTTTGTCCCGTAATATTGTTGCTGAGCGCATGACAAAAATGGGAAATAACTTCGACGGACAACTGATAACAAGAATGAAAACTTTTACTTGTTATGCACTAGTTCTTGATGAAAGTACCGATCGCAAAGATGCGGCGCAGCTAGCTATATTCATAAGGGATGTCGATTCAGATTTCAATGTTCATTAAGATTTTGTAGATGTCATTTTACTGAACGATCGAACTCGAGGAGAAAATATTTTTGTATCTGTAACAAAAACTATGAACAAATTTCAGGTCATAGTAAGATTAATTAATTGTATACATCAAAACAGTTTACGTTTTTGAACTTGCACTGCTACAACACATACACATGAAGTTGATAGGCTATTTTAAACATGAATTAGCAACATTATTATGATGATTTATTTCTGTCACTAACGAACAACATTCATGAATGATCCAGTAGATAAAACGATATTATTATTATTATTATTATTATTATTATTATTATTATTATTATTATTATTATTACTATTATTATCATCATCATCCATCCATCCATCCTCATGTAAACCTACATTCTTCGTTCATCAAAGTTTTCAAGTGGAAATCTAAAATGAGCTCCTAAAAATTAGTAAGATGTATAAAAATTATCTAAGTACCAGCCGCCGCATTAGTAGTTTCGCTTTTGTTTACGATCATTCGCCCTGTCTGCCTGCTACCTGTGTTGCACCGTTGCACGGTAAGGGAAGAGTGAAGGCTCTTCAGTTCACAGTTCGAGAGCGCTGTTCGACATCCCTGATCTAATGTATCTTGGGTCTGCTAATGCTTGTTATTCGTTTAAATTTTAAGTAGTAGTCGCGTATCGTTAATAATGAGAAGTATTGTACTCGCCAAACTTAGACGACTCCAGCCAGAGATGGGCATCGTGCCTCACTTGAGAATTTCTGCCTCACTGACCTTCACAAAGCTTATCGCTCTGAGTGACATCATATTCACAGTTCCCGTTCCTCCCTCACGCAGCTCCTAGGCGTGGGCAGGTTCTATATCAGTTTCATAAGTAATATCAGTTCATTCATTCATTTATTTTATTCCATAGATCTTATATGAGCAATGAAGCTTTAAGATGTGGAACAAGTCAAAATTTTCAATATTACAATTACAGTTTTTACAAATTTTTATAGTTTTACAATTTAGTAATTTTCTACAATTTTTACAATTTTGTGCAATTTTTTACAATATTTTGGCGAGATGTAGTAAGATGAGGTGAAGTCCGAGGATTCGCCAAAATATTACCCGGCATTTGCCTTTTGGTTTGGGGAAAACCTCGGAAAAACCCAACCAGATAATAAAATCAAAGGGGGGTAATCTAATCAAAGGGGTTGATGCCAAGGACTCGCTAGTGGTGGCATAATGGCATTATCAAAACAGTGTGTACGCGTTATATTTCATGAGAAATGGGAGGAAGAGTTTTTTTGTTGTTTAGAAGGAGAGAACATACGATGTATGTTACGCTCGAAAATCCTATTAGGCATTAATAAATTTAATATACAACGACATTACTCCTTATGTCATAAAGAACATGCTGAATTAGAAGGTAAGACAAATTAAATGTTATTTTTCGTACTATTCCGAAGACAATTTATGATCTTAACATTTGCATAGTATACTAAATACGACATTATACCTTAAACTCGCTGCCTTAAAAGGTACGAGGAATTAAATGTTGTTTGTACGTATTATTTCCAAAAGAAATTTATAAAAAAAATATCAAATGTGCGTAGAAAACGAAATATGATTTTCTGAAATTATTTTAGGTCGAGAACGTGCAAATGTATTAAGTAATCTTGATAAACGCCAGAATATTCAAGAAAATAAACGTAGACAACGTGATGGAATGTTATTGGCTAGTTACGCAATTTCTCGCCTGCGATTTAAATCAATTCTGCGGCGGAGAAACAGTAAAGAGGTTTATGATTAAAGCTGCCGAATTAATTTGCCAAATTGAATCAAAGTTTTCGAGTCTCTCACGTTAACCAAGCGTCTTCCTTATAATTCGCCACTGACCGCCCTAGCGATTACGATAAGGTGACGCAGGCCACAGCAGTTTATATTTCCCATCCTGCTCTGCAGTCTCCTCTCCTAGTAAACAAACTATTTCAAATCGAGTGCTTCACGTAACCGAAAATTGTGCCCATGTATGACCCCAGCTCAGAGAAGAGAAGTCAAAGAAGTCACATCAACATGCTCTCGATGTTTATGTTATGCAGTTGGCCGCGTCCGATAACTGAATTGCTTTATAACAGCGTTGCCAAACATAGACGGCCTCAGCTCACGTAGAAAGGTCAGTTTATCTCGCCGCAAGAGACAACTACTGACTTCTCTGTTAAAAAAAATCGTACTTTCCTCAATTCCAGAGTCTTGGCAGGGCTATTGTGAAATATTTTCGTAAGCACCTTATTGTCGAACACCCTTATCCTCTGTTCTTCACTCAAAGTCAGAGTCAAAGTTTCACAACCATACAGAACAACCGGTAATATAATTGTTTTATATCTTCTAACATTCAACTTTTTTGAGAGCAGACTGGATGACAAATGGAATAATAACATGCATTTTTCATATTTATCATTTTTCATACTTATTCTGCGTTTAATTTCCTGTCGAGTGTCATTTACGTTATAGTAATATGCGTTACAAGGGCGGTATGTTGAATTTTTCATGTTCGAGGAAAAGTTTGAAAAAGCGAAACGTAGTTGAGAATTGAAAGAAAACATACCGCTCGTGTATCGTACATTATTTTGTGCGAAGATCGTTTATTACATACCTGAAAGAGGAATTTCTAATTAGTTGCAATGAAATCTCCATCTTGCTTTCTGTTCAATGACGGCAAATTAGCAAAACAAAAATATCTCTCTTCAACATTGTTGTTTTAAAATGTTTTCTGTGTTTACTATACTCCAGCAGGCCGTGATATACGTCTGTCTTTTTTTCCCCAGTCTATAAATGCGAACTTAAAACAAACGGTAAGGTTATGTAATGATTTATTTTTCATTTTAATATTTTAACAATATTATTTATATAACATATTGCAGTAATAACATCGGCATCTGAAATCTTGTTGATTTTTTCACGGCTTCCTTAATGTTACTTGCATCACGAATGCAGTAACTTTAGTGGAGTTGTAGAGTTTACTTAATTTTTGCAAATATTTAAAAACAATAATTAACAGTGCAATTTAGGTGAAATTGCAGTGGTAAGTTTCCAATTTATAATTATTAATATATTGAACGTCTCTAAAAATAGTATGTTAAAAGCCTAAAGCAGTAAAATCAATATGACACTTAAGCGGTAAGAAGAGGGAAATTGTTATGTGTGTTAGGTTGGGAATACTGAATGTGGAATTTTACACTTTCCGCGGATTGGTTTTGTGCGGAAACCAAGCAAATACGCACGATCTCGCACAAAATTTGTTACTGTTGATCCAAGATATTTGAATTTTTCCACCTTTTCAATGGATAAATTTCGAATTTTTATATTTTAATTTCGTACTATGTTCCAGTCACGAGACTTATATCCTAGTAAAATAATTTTATTCCGACTTTTGCTCGCTCTTTAGGCCATGTAGGTTAATATGTAACTAATACAGAGAAAGAGCAAATCAATGTTTTTCTTCAGTATATTGTGGTTACGCATAACATTAAGTCCGCCGAACAAGTCCATGTAACTGCTGCTAATTCACACGTAGGTTGTGTCTTGGCTAGTAATCGCTCGGTAGCGTTCCAACATACCGTACAATAGACATAAACGTTATTACAGAAGTATTGAACACTCATTGTTCTTTAACATAATAGTGCCCGTGTGCTTTTTGAGTCGTTATAGTAACGTAGGTAGTATTTTGTTTTTATTGTGTTGGTAGACTCGCATGTACCTGTATTTACAACATCATTATTGGCAGCAGTTTGATGCAGTTGGTAGTCATTAACTCTATGTCTGACATTATCTATCTGGACAGTGCAACGAGTAGCCCGTAAAACTTTATGAATTTGTAATAACAATGACTGTGCACAGCAGCGAGTTCTGTGCGTTCGCAGTCGGCTGTGTGTGTACAAAATAATGCTAACCAGAGGTCATTATATAATAACAAGCTTCTGAAAGCAATCGCTGGCCTTTTTATGTAAATTTATAAAATGCATACATTAAATTTTATTTGGTTCCTGAAAGAACATGAGCATGGTAGTACGGTCACTTTTGTACATGCTAGGCCTATTTTTAATTTTTTCGGCAGTCAAAGTATTATTGTGCCGTGTTCGATTAATTACACAATTTTCAGAAGGCCAGGATATTCGTGTGTGATGTTTGAGGGAGAGGGGTTCATTATTATCCACTGTGACGTCAAATAGATTAAAGAGACAATGAGTAATATCCAAAGTGATGTAGGCTCGGTCAGTAGTAATATTCTTTGCAGTATCTTCTTTCTTCATTGAGAATCTTCATTGTATTACGAATGTTCATTCTTTACCAATACTTTGACTTCCTTCAATGTAATCGGCTGCATCCCAAACAGTCCACTTTTTCCCCATTTGGCTCCGATGTATTAGATTTTGTGGTGATATCCCAGACTACTCCAACACAAATTCCTTTTCATTTCTTGCAGACTTAGGACTACCTAACAGAAGTCGATAAGGTTGAAAATGTGTTGGTATTATGCACTGTTGCCAACCGTACGATCTGGATCGTACACGATAATTTGGTATCATATACAATCGTACGATCCAACCCGCAGATAGTACGCAAAATGTACGATTCTGTTGGAAAAGAGCATGGGTGGGCAACTCGTCCTCTCGAAATGTGATCACAACTTCCTGCAGGTAGAACGGACTCAGTACTGTAGTGACTGTATACAAGTTTACTCGCGTCTGCAGTAAGTGGCGGCTCGTTTTAAGTGAAAAAACAATATAATTCCCAGATCATTTCCCTTTAGTGATAAGTCGAAAGAGAAAGATTTTTTATTAAGAAAGAAGATAAAGTTTGTATTATGTTCTATTAACTTTCTTACGCATGACATTTTATGTTACAGATAATCACCGTGAAGATTTTAGTAAAGAAATACTGTCTAGATCTGCTTTAGAATAGCTAAAGGTAAAAATGGGATATCATCAAGGTGAGACTGATATCAAATATCATTAGCACGTTGTGCGTGCGAGTTACAGAATTGCACATCTAATCGACTAGCTAAGATCATTTATGGACAAATTTGAAATGTGGCAATATAATGTAGAACATAGACAATTTACTTTCTTTGACTATAAACTATCTTCAAGAGTGATAAGAGAATCTTCTTATCAAGGATAATACCCTACTTCAAGATCTACAGCAGAATTCCTTCTTAAGTTTTGAGAAACAGTGACAATTGACAAGGAATCGAGATTTTTCTGAAATCCTTTTGGCTTAGAGCCGATAGAAGATCCTGAAAGTTTATAGCTTGAATTGATAAATCTACAGAACACCACGCCACTCAGATTCCAGCGAAATCAGGAATCGAGGTGTTCGTAATGCTCCCTAAGTCAGAATTTCCAAATATACTCGTTAAGATTACTTACTATGGCTGTGTCCCGATTTTCACTTTCTAGAGCAGCCGTGGCGAAAATGTGATCGTGCGCCGAGCCACTGTGTAACCTGCAACGTGCATAGCACCTGTGGAGGGAGGCGGACACTCGAAGGGGAAGTGAAGCAACTGTCTGACGTACTAACGGGTTTTCATTTTCCTTACGTCAAGCACTCAAATATAATTGTATACAGTATAAGGTTACAAACTAATAAGAAACATTAAAGATAATATATTACAGTTATATGAACACTAATAAGTGTTCATATAACTGTAATATATAATCTTTAATGCTTCTTATCAAATCTATGAACGCTGTATAATTGACCTAACATGTGTGTTTTATCTTTAAATATTACAAACTAATGTTTAGCACGTGTAACTAAGAAAGAAATGAACAAGAAAACATACGACACATTATCACAACCTAAAATTAGCTGTCTTCAGAATGTCTCTGCGACAGAGTTTCAAAATCAGGAATTATGTCACTTACTGCCTGTTGTAGTTGATCACGAAGGTGTTTGTCTGTCAGTCGTGATCTAAATTTGGTTTTTACTATTTTCATTGTTGAAAATAATTTTTTACAAACGTAAGTTGTAGCAAACATGGCTTCAACAGAGCAAGCGAAAAAACGAAGCTTCGGATATTTAGTTGTTGGCAAAGATTTCAGAAGTTCAACATTTATGAAGTCCTTACATCTAGCTTTCTTTAACATTACATTGTAAATTGAAGATCTAACCGCATTATTCGTACGTCTGCTGAAAAAGGATCGACGTACAGAGATAATAATAATAATAATAATAATAATAATAATAATAATAATAACAACACTTAACCTTTTAATGTTTCATGAGTCACATGTAGTATAATGCCGTTTTATACAGGGACATCACTTTATTTTTACCAACATTTTTAACATTAACCTGCCTGTACTCGGAAACACTGTTATCCCTTCCATTACAGGAGTTTGGTGTTACTAGTGCAATATGTAAACAAATCATTTTACTAGCTATAGGAGGAGAAAAAAGTAGTGTATCCATTTATGTTACAGGGAAATAAGATATTACGATTTTCAGTTTGTTTATTACTTTTACGGTATTTTATCAAAATACAGTAGAGTAGTAATAGTTCTTTTCACAAACTCAACTCTTCAGGCGGTTGTATTCAATATATAATGGCTACTTTATTCAGCATATTACCGTACTTTCGGTAACTCTAATCTTCACTTCTGCTCAGTCCACACAGATAAAGTTATTCAGTCATGCTACACACCGCACCGGTGCGAAATAAGCAGGGCCAGATGTTTATGGAAATGGCGAAAATCACGACATAATAGATATACAATAGATTTTTACTAATCTTTACGAATTAAGAAATTCTGATTAATAATATGCGGATAAAATAATCGCGACAAATCGCGAAATAGAGTTCTAATAGCGAAATATGAACACATTCGCGAATTATTATTATTGCGTCGTTTTATAGCGAATTTCATATTCTGAGTTCTTTTTTTAGGACTTTTTTTCTTTTGAATTTGTTATATATCCAAGTAGGCTACATTACATGGTATTCTAGGTGTTCTGATTACATTAGCGAACTCAAAAGACGGAGAATTCAACATTTCACCAATAATTTGAAAGTGTTAATTTGAGAGCTGAAAGTTTTTTTTCGTGTTTAATGAATGTGTGTTAAATACAGTCTCAATCCAACAAATATTGTCTATTGGCCGTACCGCACCTTTACCAGAATGCAACGAACTTTTAATATTAATTATTTGGAAAGTAATATTCATACTGAGTTAATACTCCAATTTCAAAATAATTGTATTTTCCAAAATTTCCATTAATACCCGCCAAGAGTACAAATCAATCTCCAACAGTCTCCGCCGACCAATATTAAAAAACACAAATGATAACATTAATCTCCATAAATACCTGCCCCTGGAAATAAGCTTCAATAATATAGGCTCTCCCTTCTATGGAAAACGCAACCATATTTCTGAAACACACTATACTCTGTACTGTTTACTTCACTGCTAGCAGACTTCGAATGCAACAGCGGCCGTAAGTTTGTGTGGCTGACGGGAGCAAGAACGTTAGTGAAAGGGGTGGGAGTCAAGTACATTCAGAAACGCAGGTACAATAAAAATGCAAGTAAAAATAAATTGATGTCCCTGTATTACACAACCGTTTTCCTCATAATACTTATGAACAAATCATACATTTAATATTCTCATCATATTGGCAGCAAAAAAGTGCGTCCTCCCATCCTACTTGAAATTTTCGTTTTTGTAGAGGTAGATGGTTTCGAGAGAGACATTGCGACGACGCCACTCGCAGGTCAGAAACAAATACATATGAAACGGAGTTTGACTCCAGTGAGTGGGTGGGGGTTGAGAAGGTAGGTAGGAAGCAAGAGAAATGCGTAGCTATCGTTGCGAGCCACAATGTGCTCGTGAGTCACATTTTCGCCACGGCTGTTCTAGAGGAAGATGACAGAGGATGCGTAACTACTTTGTATATGAACGTACCTGTATCTGCGCTGTGACGTCACATATACTTTGAATCGGGCAACTTCATTCTACGATGAAAGAGTAATGGAACGGAGAAAAATTCTCTCGGGATTTGAAGTTTATACGTGCTGATGCTTCATCTGGAATATGGAGCCTAGATGGAACCAAATTATAACATTCTGTCCGGAACCCCTGAAAAGAGCGCGGGGAATTTTGAGAACCGTTGTATGATGACAAATATCTGCATGGAAATATCATATGTACTTCGGTACAAAAAATTAAATCACTTCGTGATTTAAACAAATATTCCGTCGGATCCCGGCCAACTAGTCACTCGTCTCATTCTTGTTTTGTATCTGGAATATGGAGCCTAATCTAATATTCGCGGAAAGAAAAACAGCTTGAGAACCTGTACCATAGACAACATGCTGCCATTGAATAACCAATAAAAATTAATTTTCATTACGTTAAACAAACTTCTCTGAAACGCACATAACACCAATGCTTTGTACCAGTTTATATTAAAGAAAACAGCTGCTACTTTCGCTTGCTAGTATGGCGATATTTGTGAAACAGGACTATCTTCTGTTGACTACAGTACAATGTGCATGCGTCAATATTTCCCGACCATCTGCCTGCCTACACACTATCCTGGAGCGAGGTCTATACCCCTCCTGCAGAGATAAGACCGTTGTTAAAAATCGTACTTACATATTCATCTTATTTTTGTGTTCCGGACTCAAACCCAGTCGAGAATAATGGTTTTCTAAGGACGACAGAAATCGTTATCATGCCTTCCTTTACGAGGAACGTAAAGCCGCGGATTCCTTGTCGCAGATTGACGTCACGATAAAAAGAATGTTGTGAGAATCGGAGTGTCGCGTAAATGTTACGTGAAAATCTCAAACATTTAAACTCCTTATTTTTTTCCGACAAAATTTATTGCAATAAATTAACATTTTCATCATCATCATCATCATCATCCTTCATGAATTAGGTCTCTGTAGACCTGTTTCGGCCCCGTCTAGCAGTCTTCTAAAAGGTCTTCCTGGTCGACGATGTCCTCTATGTTTATACTGCATCATAATTGTTTGGATTCTTGAATTTTCCATTCTTCTTACATGATCTAGCCAATTTAATTTGTATCTGTTGATTTAATCTTCTACTGACTCTACTTCTAATTGTTCTAAAATTTCTCTTCATTCCTTTTTCGGTCTAAAAGAGTATATCCTGCTGTCCTCCTGAAAAATTTTATTTCCGTTACTTTGATTCTGTTCATGTCTTTTTTCTTTAATGTCCAAATCTCGCTTCCGTATAAAAGGGAGGGTAATGCTGGTGTATTATATATTTTTATTCCTGTAGATTTTTGTACTAATTTAGCTTTTAATGTATTGTGAAAGAGTGATGGAACGGAGAAAAATTCTCTCCGGCGCCGGGATTTGAACCCGGATTTTCAGCTCTACGTGCTGATGTTTTATCCACTAAGCCATGCCGGATACAACCCCGACGCCGGTTAGAATCGTCTGCGTTCAAAGACATCTATGACGTAGTGCAGAGGGCGGCCACCAGAGGGAACCCAAGAGATGGAGCTTAATCTGAGACGATTCTAACCGGCGTCGGGGTTTATCTTTAGTGGATAAAGCATCGGCACGTAGAGCTGAAAATCCGGGTTCAAATCCCGGCGCCGGAGAGAATTTTTCTCCGTTCCATAACTCTTTCATCATATGATGACGCAGAATATCTGCATGGAAATATCATATGTACTTCGGTACATCAAAATATATTTTTTAATGTATTGTTTATTATTCCTAGAATTTGTGTAAATTTGGTAATTTTCTTGTTCACATCTTTTTCATTTTGATAAGATATTTCACAACCCAGATAATTGAAATTTTGCACTTGTTCGAGGCATTGGTTATTGTGTATTATCTTACTTCTGACTGGGTCTTGTCCTAAAAATGCCATTACTTTTGATTTTTGTGCTGAAATTTCCATCCCAAAATCTTTTAATAATTTATTTAATGTATACAATCCTCTTTGTAAATTATCCTCTGAATTAGAAATTATGACTTGATCATTAGCATAGAGTAAGGTAGTTAATGTTAGAGCACTGGGTATTTTGATTCCTGATGTGTAGATTTGGTTCCATTTTAAAATAATTTCATTTATATAAATATTAAATAAAGTTGGTGATAATGGACAACCTTGTCGAACTCCATTATTAACTCATTTTCTTTCGGATATACAGCTATTTATTTTGACACTTATTTTGCTGTCTGTGTAGATTTCTATTATATTCTGTAACAGCAAATTTGGAATATTTTTATCTTGTAATATGTCGAATGAAAGGTCTCCTCGGACTTTATCAAAATCTTTCACAAAATATTAACATCTTCAATTTGCAGTAAATCAGACACAGTAGGCATGATAAATGAAGTAAGAAACATATATTATGAATCTAACGTATCTAATCGTCTTAGGAACTCTCAACCCACTAAGAACAAATGCTGGATAGCTTTCGGCACTGAATCCTGGACTCATTTCGGCATTATCACTAAGTAGCGGATTTTTATGTGCTAAAAATTTTTAATATATTTATTTTTATGTGCTAAAAAGTACGAAAATATTTGCTAAAATAAAAATATATATATATTTTTAAATATGACAAAAATACCTTACTTAGCTTGAAAAAAAAAATGTTACTAGGTACTCACCAACCACACTTGAGTGCAGTGGACAACAAAGGTCATCTCCAAATTTTCCACCACAAATGCATGCCGATTATCTCTGAACAACGACTTATACTGTGAAAACGATCTTTCCATATCACAAGACGTCAGACGTGCATATTTAAAGAGAGGAATGTCACAAACACATACACCGTCAATTTCACCTACAGACACATCCTCCAATAACTTTACGCATTTTTTTATATCCACTGTTTTTTCCAAACATATTCAGGAATTTGTCCCTTAGTAATTGTGCTTCTGAACCTGGTAGCGAGTCTAGTTTAATTTCCACGGCACGCACCTCCCTGTTTCAGACAACAGGTTTTTGTATGTTTCGAGTTTTTTTATGGTGTCACACAAAAAGCTTAGATTTGCTGATAGGAAAGCCAAATCGTTTTTTAAACAACCATCTTTCAGAATATCCTGAAGGATATAGATTGACGAAGTCCGATAACAAGGAATCACAACAAGATATATACTTGATAGACATGAGCGAGAGGCGAGAGATTTGTTTAAATTAAATAATGTTCATACCCGAGCTCTTATCTGTTGTGTTTCACAAACAAAGCGTGGAATGAAATCATCTTCAGCAACAATAAACATTCCTAATTATGTGTTGCAAGATCTCTCCTCCTTGTCCATGTTAATTTATTCTCTGATAATAGTACTGATATGCTGCCTAGCAGTTCTCAGAACTTGAGGCGATACTATTACAAAAATGGATCACGGATACACTCCACAGCGCTTAGAAACACGAAGCAACCAAGAATTCTTAAAAAAGATAACGTACTTGTGAGTGTTATAATTGATATAGTTTTAAAATATTTAAAAGTTCTTGTAAAAATGATTTAATTTAAAAACTCCAAGATGTATGTGTTTATGATAGATTTCCTGAATATATGTATTTACATAAATTTTTTTGTGAAAATATGTGTTTTCATGTGAAATAAAATTCGGGTTTGAAATCTGAAAC
The DNA here is from genome assembly GCA_025594305.2 of Periplaneta americana. Taxonomy (NCBI): domain Eukaryota; kingdom Metazoa; phylum Arthropoda; class Insecta; order Blattodea; family Blattidae; genus Periplaneta; species Periplaneta americana. The sequence goes on from JAJSOF020000038.1 coordinate 45,084,338, forward strand.
TTCATGTTCGGAATTTTTAACTTTTTTAATTGTGTTTTATCACACGCAAAAAGAATATTTAATTACATAAGAATCCGCTCCTTAATTATCACCATCTCACTGAAACGCTACATAACCATAGCCGTTGATAAAGCGTCGTAAAATAACCAATTAAAAATTGCCTTAAAAGTGTATGACGCTAAGAAATCAAGTTGCAGTTACAAATGTTATGTGTTAAACGTAGCAAAACGCACAACCTTCGATCCTGCTGTTTGTAATTAGCGAGTTGTGTGTTGTTTTCGCCTACCATTTCAGCTCGTTTTGGATATACCTAATGTAGCTCTATTGTTATCGAATTAGAGACTCGTGATTAACGATGTTATTCTATACTAATTAAAATGTATTCAATTACAAACCGTAAATTACGTATACTAAAGGTCCATTATGTACTACGTGTATCCATCATATCATCACACCGCCAACTTTCAAAGCAAGCATTGAAAAGAACTCTGACTTTTATTCAAGAGCTTCTCAAATCGGTTTTTTCTTTACGTCGTGTCTTACTATTCTTCAAAATGCATTTTTCAAGTTACTCGAATGTCAGTGTTGAATTCAGAACACCTTTTCCCCCGGGGGGATTTATAATATATCGGAGATCGGATGGGACCGACAGCAAAAGAAACAATAATTCATATCTTACCTAAAAACAGCGGCAGTCGATGCAAAAGGGAACATAGAAAAATGAGGTGAATTAATAGTAATTTATGTAACTAATTATGGCATGAGTGAATGCGCTCATTTTCACGAATATTTATAACGAAGTGTTACATACATCGTTTTATGCTGTTCTAGTATTAAAATTTGTAAAGAGACTGTTATAAATTTACAAAAATGTAATGTTATGACGTAGTAGAGACATGAGTACTGCATATGACGTAATATATTGCATGGTTGCTAAGTAACCGTTTCTAAGACAATGTTATTTTGTTGTTGTTTTGAAGCTTTTTCTTACAGGTAGCCCACGTTGTATAAAATTGTGTTTTGAAGGTAGTGATGACGTCACGGAATACAATTACCTGTGCATTTCCAACTGGCGGAACAAGGTCACGTACAAACCACGCATGAGTCATTGAACTGAAAACTGTGAACTGAAGCAATGGTAATTCCGGCTGTCTTTTTTTTAAGTGGGTTATTTTACGACGCTTTATCAACATCTTCTGTTCGTTGAGGAGATAGTCCAGGATTGGGTTAAGCTAGGGTTCCCATTCGTCCCGTTTTTCCCGGGACAATCCCGTTTTCTGATCATATGTTCCGGTGCCCCGACTTTTTTTCAAATGCCACGCTTTTGAATAGCCTTCCTAAAAAATAGATTACAAAAGTTGTTCTCTTTTCAATAAGTAGCGGTCCTGGTGATTAGTTCAAAGAACATTATTTCTATTGCAATGTTGGTGATACTTAGAGCGATGCTCTTTTTTTCTCTCTTCATGCTTATGTTGGCAGTATTAGTTATCATTTCCGTTTCCGATTATATTCAGTATCATAGCATCATAGCCGAGAGTTGAGTTTGTATAATGCATTATAATTTTGTACCGTTTTTCATCATGCCGAAACGTAAATGCAGTATAAACGATAGCATCAGAAGAGAATTCCCATTCATGAAAATTGGAATGAACATTGTGCAGTTCTAGATTCTGCATTTCACATGGTGGTCGGTCAGACATAGTCAACTACGTCCATAAATCTGAGAAATACTTGAATGCATCTTAAAATACAGGGACATCACTTTATTTTTACCAACATTTTTAACATTAACCTGGCTATACTCGGAAACACTGTTGCCCCCTTCCATTACAGGAGTTTGATGTTACTAGTGCAATATGTAAACAAATCATTTTACTAGGTATAGGAGGAGAGAAAAGTAGTGTATCCATTTATGTTGTAGTGAAATACGATATTACGATTTTCAGTTTGATCATCACTTTTACGGAATTTATCAAAATACAGTAGAGTAGTGACATTCTTTTTTAAAAAAAAACTCAATTTTTCAGGCGGCTATGTTCGTTATGTAATGTCTACTTTATTTAGCATATTAATTATTGGTGTTAACATACAATATAGAGAGTGCATTTAAATTGAGGGGGTCATAAGTAAAGGACTGTAAGTGCACTTAAGTTACTTTTGAGAAAATGGGGTTTAAATATTTAAGCTTTCGTAAAATCGGCGAAATTTTTATTTAAATTTTAATGTGTGATGGGATTAAAATATCCCTTTGGCACTAAAATTTTAGATACTTTTGCTTACACTGGATGCACTTAACTCATGTTATTACAGATGTCACTAGCATTCCTTTGCTTCTAGCCACCTCAATTCAAAATAAGCTAATCTGAATTTTTAAACAAGTTGCTGAAAATAGTTGCCGTTCATTACAATGCAGGCTTCAATTCTTTACGCATATTATTAAAAACATTTTGAAGCATATTCTCTGAAATTGAATTTATCGTTTCTTGAATATAATTTTTTATTACGATATTATTAATATAGGTTCTTTCTTCTATAGAAAACGCAACCATATTTCTGAAACACACTGTACACTGCAGTATTTACTTCACTGCTTGAAGACTTCGAATGCAACAGCGGCCGTAAGTTTGTGTGTCTGACGGGAGCAAGGACATTAGTGAAGGGGTGAGAGTGAAGTACATTCAGAAATGCAGGTACAATAAAAATGCAAGTAAAAATAAAATGATGTCCCTGTATTATCTTCACTCTTGTTTACAGTACCTATCGTCAAGTTGTATTTTAATAATAATAATAATAATAATAATAATAATAATAATAATAATAATAATTTCAAGGTTTGCCGAATGGGCATTAGAATGTATTTTTATAATTTGATTAAAATCTCATGGACTTATTAAAAAATTTACAGTTTTTATTGTGTCCATTTTTTTTTACAAAATGTTCCAGGTTTTTAAGTAAAAAATTGGAAATGTCCCAGTTTTTTTTAAATTACATTGTGGAAACCCTAGCACACTACTAGAGTAGTATAAATATGTGTGTATCAGTGTTATCGTTTGTGCTTTGAGAGTTAACCAATGGAGATGCGTGTACCCACGTGTGTGAACTTATGACATTTTATGACATCAACATTCATTCATAGCATTACGTGAGCATCCCCTGAGACTTTCTCCTGGTTGGAGTACGGTAGAGAGATGACACTGTAGCAGACGTTTTTGTTTATTTTCTCAACAAATTCTCTTGACATAGAGTGCTATTTTTGGCTCGCTCCTCTAATCAAAACCACTAGCAAACAACCGAAGCCAACAAGCCTCACTCTTCTTGCGTACGGGTGTGTAATCTTAGTCACATATCGTGTAGTGTTGAGTTTTGATACCGTGACGCCGTGACGCCTCACAAGAGCAAAGCGTTAATTAGTGAGTGATAAACCTAAAATAAATCTGAGCAAAGGCAATTACGTGAGTGCGGCATCCCAGAAGAAACTGTTGGTGGATGGATGAAAAAAAGAACATAAAATTACAAGTTTTGTCACGCTACAGGTGACCTTTCGATATAACGCCGATAAACTGCAGCACATGGGTGAATCTCCCGCAACAACAGTGTTACAGCACACTTCTACTTTATTATAAATATAAAAGTATTTTATTATTATTTGCAAGTGTAAATGGCCTATATATATGTGTGTAATGTGTCAAACGAATAAGAGCGGTAATGTAGACGTGTGTGGTGTCAGCGAAAGAAATGAAGGCAACGTGAGCCAACACCTGGGAAAGGTTAAGGTGCAAAAGAAAGACGATAGGGATAAGAAAGAGGGGTTGTGGTAAGAAGTGAAAGTATAGAGAAGGTAAATAGAGCAGACAGACGAAATAAGGCGGAGAGCAACAAGGACAAACCAGCATACAATCTAAGGAAATGGTGTGTCAGTGGAATGAAGGATTAAGTAAGGGTGCAGTGAATATGGATGAATAATGTTTAAGTATGTGAAGGGTCATGATGAGTTATTTAATTAGTAGGAATGAGTAGGACGTACTGTAAATATAGGAAGAGTAGAGGAGCTAAAAGTAGGACTGGACTAGATAGGTATCAGTAGGACAAAGAAATAATATAGATAGATGTAAAGCAAATAATAGAGGGTAGGCCTAGCTAAGACCATAGTTCAGTAAAATGATTGTAGTGATTTGTAAATAAGTTGGGTCTGTGAAAATGCAGAGTAGGAAAAGTAATTGTTACGTTGTTATTAGGAATAGGAAATAGTACGAGGTAGGATTAGAAGGAAAGAAGGAATATTTATTAAACGCAGAAATATAGGAAGTGTGGTGAACGAACATGAAAGACATAGTGGGTGAACATTAAATGATGAAGAGGTGTCTGTCATTAACATCGGGTGTTGTGCAAGTTGTAAATAGTATATGGAAGGGACTGCTGGCCCGAATACTGTAATGTGAAGAGCCTGCAGGACCAAAGGTTTGAGTGAGAATAAACCATACTATCATGCTATATATATATATATATATATATATATATATATATATATATATATATATATATATATATATGGCGGTGAAACTAGCGCTGAGGTAGTTCCGGCGATTTGGTAAGTGAAAATCTTTAAATTTATAAGGAAATTTTTCGTGAAGATGCAATTGATCGTATATGCAAGACATAACAAAAGTCTAAACTAACTAAACCTAACCTGTCACAGTTCGTATATGCAAGATGTGTTAAGCGAAGTACGAAGGGAACTACCTCAGCGCTAGTTTATCCTTATTTTAACTGTCCATTGTTGTGAATATAATAAGCCTTTCGGGACACGGTAGAGTATTCACCGGCCACTGGACGAATGTTGCGCACTTTTATCACTGCCAATGTGGTGCTATAAACCAATTTTCAATATTTTTATCACAGCCACAACACATTTCAATTTCTACTGTACTATATACAGGATGTATCTATATAATGTGTCCATAAATGTGGGGGCGTATCCCTGACACCGAAACATAACAAAAAGTTCATGTGAACATGAGTCCGCAAACTCTTCGTTAGGGAGTTATGAAAGGAATTTCCTGTAGTGACCCCTGATTATGTAATTCACCTCAAACTTGCATTTTTCCCCACTTTCTTCATTACAGTTGGTCATGACATTTGTTTTGTTTTATCTAATTACCTTTTGCTCTGTTTTGTGTTACTCACAGTAACATTCATCACATCACAAGATGTATTCAGTGAGAGAAATGACGGATATGCCCTACATTTATGGCCTAGCAGTTGGGAATATGGTAGCAAATTTGATCAAATCCGTAACACCCAGGACATTTGCACAGAGTACGGCAAAGCATGGAACTCAGGCTCAGGGCATGCATCGAAGCAGGGGGTGGTCACATTGAGCAATGTGTGTTGTTAAATGTATCACAATGTACCATTACCAATAAACCCATAATTCCCTAACGAAGGGTTTGCGGACCCATGTTCATATGAACTTCTCGTTATGGTTTAGTGTCAGGAATATGCCCCCACATTTATGAACATAGATACAACCTGTATATGGAATTACCACTACATTAACACATTTAATATACCAAAAACGTACACTGGACGAACTAAATGTAATTATTATGAAAGTCGCCATATTTTCTCCCTGGTGCTATGATCCACTTCCACTAGATGGCTCCCGAGACGAGTAGCAGGGTTCGCAATACATGCAAACAAAATTACACTAAACAGTGAGGAACGTTACTACAGGTGTGTAGTATTGTGTGACAGTTTAGGTTAGGTTTGGTAGGTAGTATTTTGTGAGAGGTTAGGTTAGGTTTGATTAGGTGTGTAGTATTATTACTATGTTGGCGACACTGAAACCCACTGTAACAGTAACGAAATATGGCTATATTCATCATTCACGCCCAACGATTTTAGTATAGGGTACGTATTTAGGGCATGTTGGGTGAGCACATAGCTCTCTTAGTGATTACATCAGTTTCTACTAATCAATACTATAAATCCAAGGCATTTTAAAGGTATTTTAGCAAGTTCCTATAGTGCCTAGGACATATGTAACCTTCGCCGGCTTTTGTTATGCTTTGCATGATCAACTGCATATCCAAAAAACTTTTTATAAATTTAAAGATTTTCATTTCCGAAATCACCGGAACTACCTCAGCGCTAGTTTCACCAAGTAATATTTTATCGTTAAGTAGAAGATCTTGCAAAGCAGAAACATAGGACAAGATAGAGTATCCACCGGCTAGTGAAAGAATATTGCAAACTCTTATCACTGCTAATGTGGCGCTGTAAACCAATTTTCAACACTTTTATCACAGCCACAACACATTTCAGTTTTTACTGCACTATATATATATGGAATTATCACTGCATTAACACATTGATTAAAACACAAGACACACGCTTAACGAACTAAAGGTAATTATAAAGAGTGGATATAAGAATCACCCGCCATCACGTTCCACTTTTTCCACGAGATGGCTCCCGACACGACGTACACCAAGGAGGGCAAAATTTGCAAACGAAATGGTACTAAACGTGAGGAATGTTACTACTGTTGTGTAATATTATGTAATAGGTTAGGTTAGGTGTGTAGTAACCTTTTATGTGAGAGGTTAGGTTAGATTAGGTGTGTAGCATTATTGACAGATTGTTAGGTTAGGTTAGATTAGGTATGTAGTATTATGTGAGAGGTATTGGTGACACTGAAAACCCCATCATATTCAGGAAATATGCCATGTGTTTCATTCACACACGGCGAATTTGGTGTATACGTAAAATACGTATTTGGAGTGGTCTCAGTGGGTATGCAGCTCTCCCGGTGATCACATCCAATCTCCACTACTCCAAACTTTAAATCCTAGGCATTTTCAAGGTATTTTAACAATTTTCTTTAGTAGCTGGTTCATAAGTAACCTTCACCGAAACATTTATATAAAAAATTTGTCTGTTTGACAAAAATTAATTTTTAAAACATTTTTTTATTCACCTGCAAATTTACCCTAGGGTATATCACTTTTTAGCCATCCATATCTTATTATTGTAATTGGGATATGCTATACCATTTTTGGTACATCTGGGAATTGATTATGAAAATTACAGAATAGTCTTTCCAGCGCATTGTTCAATTTGTAATATGCCTATTTTCGGACGACAATGAACATAACTTGCATACATTTTCTGTATAAATGTTTCATAGCGGTGGACTTAATTTACATGAATTTAACAGGCACTCACTTGTGTAACAATAGATCTTCTGTTAAAATTCTTTCACACTCTAGAATGTAATTACTTACGTTTTTTGTGATAGACACAAGGTCAGACTATGCTGCAAAGAACATTATTCAATTATTACCTTTAAGAAACTTTAATCACTGCCACATTCACTTCAAATAACCGTGAGTTAGAGCTTCACTTAACAATTCAATTATTTTCTTTTCACACTTATCGCTCATATTTTCAAATGACGACGATATTGCACGAACAATGTAATTTCCGTCAGTGTCTGCAGAAAACGAATCCATAGGCCCGCTGTCTTCGTTCAGAGTTCCGGGTACAGCAACCAATGCCATAGCCATGCCAAACGCAGAGTACTTCTTCATCTCTTCCTCCAAAGCAGAAAACGAAAACACTTCAGGATTTGAGTCCAAGTCTAACACAAATTCACACAAACTGTCATGATAAACTCGTAGAAGTTGCCTGTAGTTTCGTCTTGTGTCCGCAGTTAGAGATAACTGTAAGATAAACGAGAGGTCAAGAGCCGGTGAACCATAGCGCGACATCTGGAAGTCCACAAGACAGACCTTATCAGGAGTCGAAATAACATTTGAGGGGTAATGGAAAAGTATGTTGTTAATGTAGGCGTCACCGTGCAGTATAACAGAATACGGTTCCTCAGAAGTTGATAATGTAGTCATTTTGTCCAAAAATTTTACAAAAACTCTTCAATTTTGTCCATTTCTTCTCTTTCAAATGATTTCCTGGCAATCTTCAGTGCAGCATTCCAGGCGTTAGTTATAATCTGGATGAAGTATTCCGCTTCAGATGAGAGGTTGAATACTGTTTCAGCAATCGATGATTTGAGAGCAATAAATTTTTGAGGATCTTGATCTTTGAAAGCGAAGGAAAGCGCGTGAAAGCGACCTAGTTCTTTAAGCACCATGTAGACGTGAGGCATATCCAACGGCTGTCTCTTATTTAACATCACATACCCACTTTGTTCCATGTCTTCCATCACAATTTTGTCAACAGAAGTATAATACACACGTGGTATACTACTAAATGGCTTTTAACACGTTTTTGATCTTGAAATTTGAGGAATTCTGGTAAAATAGTGTTATAAAACATAACTTCATTCTTGAAGAACACTTCGGATTGAAGAGCAGTTCTTGTCCCTACACCGGTTGGCAGACACTTCACGAAGAATGCAGAAGGTTGCGGATTTATTACGTTTACTTTATACACGGTTGAAATCCAGTTTTCACCCTTTCCCACCCCTGGGCTGACGTCGTATGCGACGCACTCGTCACCAAACAATACCGCCATTAACTTGCTGAGCATTTTAATCAATGCCTCGATACCCTTGAACTAGTCTCTCCTGCCTTCCACATACTGAAGTAAATCCCCAGCCCCCACTAGTACATGACGCAGCGATATGTGACGTCATATCACATGACTCTTGCGACTGTGAATCCCCAGTCCCCACCCATGTAAATTGTCACGTATTTCCTGAGTGACATTCTTCACATGACTGAATGAGATAGAAAACCAATACCACGCGACTTATAAAGCTTACGAAAATAAATGCAAGAAGGGCTGATATACTGAATATAAATTATTACGCATCTTCATTTTCCTATATCACTGACTGAGGTTCTGGCTGATAAGTAGGCCTACTAATACGGAATTAAAATTTGGAGCGAGTCTTGATGGGAGTTCACCTGTATGTAGGCAACAATTTCGCACGACTGTCCACAAGTAAAGGCTGGTTCACAATAAACCGGAAACGAGAATCGGAACGAAAACGGTAAAATTGTTAAAATGTGTACATTTAAATGTGAGCATTCACAATTAACGAAAAGCTTGCCGGAGCCCAGAATCGGGAACGGAGAGTTGGCCAAATTTCAACTTTGGCGTTCACGTTTCCGATCCAGCTCACTAGATTCATTCTATTGCTATTTAAAAGCTATTTTGTCGTCATATATTTTGTAGCAAGAAGACCGTGACATAACCTATGCATTATTTTGTTCTGTGCTGTGCATCATGGAGCAAGTTTTATTTGATGAGATTCTAATATTGAGTGTTGAGGAAAATCCTCACGTTTACGATAAGCGGCGCGCCTCGTATAAAGATGAGAAAATGAAGAATACGTGGCTTTCAATAGCTGCATCTTTGAACACCGATCATAAGTGAATCATATTTTATTACTATATTGGTTGTATTACACACTACATATTCATGCTTCAATTCAATAACTACTGTTGTGTTCATTTTTGTTCTATTACAAATGTTTCTTCTCTAATTATTTTACGTTATGGTAGACTTAAAATAAGTTGTGATAATAAAGAGTCCACATCTGTGGAGTAACGGTCAGCGCGTCTGGCCGCGAAACCAGGTTGCCCGGGTTCGAATCCCGGTCGGGACAAGTTACCTGGTTGAGTTTTTTTCCGGGGTTTTCCCTCAACCCAATACGAGCAAATGCTGGGTAACTTTCGGTGCTGGACTCCGGACTCATTTCACCGGCATTATCACCTTCATTTCATTCAGACGCTAAATAACCTAGATGTTGATAGAGCTTCGTAAAATAACCCAATAAAATAAATAAAATAAAATGATAATAAAGATGCATGGGCATATTTATAGTACCGTACCTAATGAAATGTTTCAGTTGAAATTTCGAAGTTGGTTAACCTGTGTTTATGTTGGCTACCTTGTACTAATGAGAGAACGCCATTGGTCAATTGTACACAAATAACATCAGAATGCGTAATATCGACTTTACATATCGTTATTGACATGCATATCGATATGCATAGTCGTCTCGGTTTATTGTGAATCAAAAATTTTCATATTCACATCCTCTGCTTCTCGTTTTCATTCTGGTTCCCGTTCCCAGTTTATTGTGAACCAGCCTTAACACGTGCTCTTCCAGCTCTGTTTGGACGTCACAGGTTTGCCAGTTGCAAATGACTGTTCTACATAAATATGTAGGCCTATAGCCGAACAGGCGTGGAGGCGTGGTGTAGATGTAACGAATGAGTTTGTGTGGGGGTTCGAATTCACTTTGGGCTTATTTCCTGGTTGTTTTTTTTTTTAAATGTTATGTGAATATCAGGTAATTCTTTGGCGAATCCTCTACTTCATTCTGTATAACATCACACTAACACGAATTCCATTGATTCTAGATAACCGTGAAGTTTAGGGGACAGTCGGGTAGTTTCGGACAGCGGGTAATATCAGACAGTGAGTTTCTTTCATCTACCACACGATGATAGTACCTGATTGACATGGTTACGTTTCTGTGATGTCACATAGAGAAACGTAACCATGTCATTCAGGTACTACCATATGGTGGTAGATGAAAGAAACGCACTGTCCGATATTACCCGAGTCCACACCTGTGGAGTAACGGTCAGCGCGTCTGGCCGCGAAACCAGGTGGCCCGGGTTCGATTCCCGGTCGGGGCAAGTTACCTGGTTGAGGTTTTTTCCGGGTTTTTTCCTCAACCCAATATGAGCAAATGCTGGGTAACTTTCGGTGCTGGACCCCGGACTCATTTCACCGGCATTATCACCTTCATCTCATTCAGACGCTTAATAACCTAAGATGTTGATAAAGCGTAGTAAAATAACCTACTAAAATAAAATAAAAGATATTACCCGATGTCCGATACTACCCGACTCTCCCCTATAGCTACAGTAATGTTTATATAATCTATTAAAACATTCGACAGAAATGATAGAATGTTTGTCATATTGTACAACTTGGTCAGAATGAATAATTTAATAACAAATTCATAAAATCATGATATTAGACAGGATAAAATCTTTGGCCAACATTTTGTAGCATTTTCAGAGGAAGCATAAAAATCTGAAAAGTATAGCCAATACTATTATTTGCTGTGAACCGTATTTCACAGCACGTGATGTCCCAGCTAATATCCATAAAACTCAAGTGGGGACGGATTACAGTTTTAGAACTCCAATATTGAAGACAAACATAGTGCGCCCCGATAAAGTTACTTGGTAAGAACAAAACCTTTAACGTACAGTAAAATCATAGAGCAAGTTTCATATTTTCCTAGCTGATCGCAGTTTGCTGTAGCTATGTCAATTAAATCTCGCTAATTAATAACTAGGGCCCAGATTGTTAAATAGTTACTTGTAGACTACTGAAAATGAAAAATGTCGGCGATTTGTGGTTCTCATATGGTTATAGTTGAGTTTCATTTTACACAGTCATTTTTACATATTAGTAGTAATTACATATTTTACATATTAATGTAAAGAATGTAAGATTTTTGTACATATGTAGACAGTAATTGAGTTTTTAATTTATGTATTAAATTCGTTTTATTTTTCAGAGTAAATTATTCAGTTTTCTTTCGTTAGACCTATATTTGGAGATAAATCTTAACGCCCCTGCCCCATAACACGGCCTGGAGGATCGCCTTTTGTTCTCAATATAGTACACGACCCTGGTAACGAGAGAAAGCACGGGACTGACGTCGTTTTGTTCTGTTCTGTTCTGTTCATAACTGTAGAAAATATTTCAATAAGTTGCCTCATTTCCTACTCTTTTACATTAACATAATAAGACGCTTTTAAATTAGGTACCTTTTTAAGATGTACTAGAAAGTGCCCAGACGGAACCTCATCATGGGTAAACTTTTTACAGTTCATATATATCTTCATAAAACACTCCCCATCAAAATGTGTAGAAAATACATGCTTGTAGCTGTGGATATTTGGTTGGAAATTTTTTCGTTACGTATTTATCAAACCCTTGTTATACGTGGAAACCTATAATTATACAGATATATTCTAGATACGTTGCGTGTAATTGTTTATACATTTATATAATAATGTATTGTAAATAATCAGCTTTTCTTAACCCTTAAATTGGCAAAACTTAATTTCTCACACTAGTTTATTAAACCCCATTTATTGTGCGTCCCTATCACCACGGCATGGCGTGTCCTCAGGTTGCGGATCGAGGAGACGGCCTCCAGATATGGAGGGTTGTTAGCCCTTTGCCCAACCCCCAAGCTGGAGGACCACCCCTAATCGGCTGTCCACGACTGCTTATTCAATATATTCGCAGCTACCCTCCATATCTGGAGGCCGTCTCCTCTATCCGCAACCTGAGGACGCGCCATGTTGTGGTGATCTCGTGATTAATAAATTAAATAAAATTGTCGCTGCTTTTGTTGGAAACTTACAAATGGCTTTTAAGGAACCCGAAGGTTCATTGCCGCCCTCACATAAGCCCGCCATCGGTCCCTATCCTGTGCAAGATTAATCCAGTCTCTATCATCATACCCCACCTCCCTCAAATCCATTTTAATATTATCCTCCCATCTACGTCTCGGCCTCCCTAAAGGTCTTTTTCCCTCCGGTCTCCCAACTAACACTCTATATGCATTTCTGGATTCGCCCATAACATGCCCTGCCCATCTCAAACGTCTGGATTTTAAGTTCCTAATTATGTCAGGTGAAGATGCAGTTCTGTATTGTGTAACTTTCTCCATTCTTCTGTAACTTCATCCCGCTTAGCCCCAAATATTTTCCTAAGCACCTTATTCTCAAACATCCTTAACCTATGTTCCTCTCTCAGAGTGAGAGTCCAAGTTTCACAACCATACAGAAGAACCGGTAATATAACTGTTTTATAAATTCTAACTTTCAGATTTTTGGACAGCAGACTGGATGATAAGAGCTTCTTCTATCTGTTACTGTTGCTCCAAGATATTTGAATTTTTAAGGATAAATCTCCAATTTTTATGTACAGTATTCTGGTCACGAGACATAATCACATTTTGTCTTTTGGATTTACTTACCGATCGCTTTACTTGCTTCAAGTAAAATTTCCGTGTTTTCCCTAACCGTTTGTGTATTTTCTCCTAATATATTAGTACTTAGTATTCAGCGAACCACAAACAGCACAAGATGACAGTATCTCGTAAACGGTTAATTTGTGGAACGTTTTTTATTCTCTTCGTTTTTACTTCATCCGTAAATTTTTTACCATCACTTTTAAACACCCTGTATAGGTGCCGGTAATGAAATTAAGTAAAGTTGTAATAATAGCGTCGCAAATGAAGTAGTAGATAGGAGAGGTAGAAGGAAATTTTTTCGTAAAAGAGAAATTTCAATCCATCATGAGGGAAATAACAGGAACACAATCTGGCAACACTGGTCCAATCTCGAGAGATATAGTAGCATACAGACAAAACATAATGAAAGTATGAAGCTAATAAAAGTCATGAACGTTGTATTCACAGGTTTCATTCCTGTCGTCAGTATATCTCATGCATGTAATGGATATAGCATTACATTGTAATATGTTAGTACCGGTAACGTAATGTGTTGCATGTACGAAGAGTAGTCGGGTTGCAAATTGCATTACATCCTACAACGGCAGCCACTTCACTGTCAAGCTTCTGTCTCCAATTGCCACTTCAGTAGGGCTCTGTATGAGTGTAATGCAATTTGTCTTGCTAGGGTTGCAACTTGGTCCTTCCGTCTGTTGTGGTGGTTGCAGTCTCTTGTCTCTTAGGTGAATGCATATTTTGGTAACATAATTGTTTAGGAATAATTTTTCAAAGCTTTATTCATTATCAATAAATATTTGAGGAGAAAAATTCGCTCCGGGGCCGGGGATCGAACCCGGATCCTAGGTTCTACGTACCAAGCGCTCTGACCACTGAGCTACGCCGAATTCAACCCACAGCACCGGATCGAACCTTCCTCCTTCATTGTTTCCCTTTGTGGCCTGACTCCAAGTTAGGCATTTTTATGTCACTCAACTGAGTACGCCCCTTGTTTAATGACAGTGGACATAAAATCGTCAACATGTATGGCTAACTTGGAGTCAGGCCACAAAGGGAAACAATGGAGGAGGAAGGTTCGATCCGGTGCTGTGGATTGAATTCGGCGTAGCTCAGTGGTCAGAGCGCTTGGTACGTAGAACCAAGGACCCGGGTTCGATCCCCGGCGCCGGGGTGAATTTTTCTCCTCAATATCATTTGTCAATTTTACAGATACTATTCTATAGGACAAATTAATAAAAAATATTTAATATATCGTGAATTTTATTAGTAACAACAATGTAATTTATTCGTCACAACAATAATTCCTTTCTACAATTCGCCTTAAACGCTCTCGTCAACAATTGGATTTTCACTCACACAGTATTCGTTATAGCACTCCACCGACGACAATGACAATTTACTTGGACTAGTACGAACAACAATGAACTGTTAATCTCAACTAATATTTACAAAGCATCATCATCATCATCATCCTTCACGAATTAGGCCTCTGTAGACCTGTTTCGGCCCCATCTAGCAGTCTTCTTAAAGGTCTTCCTGGTCGACGATGTCCTCTAGGTTTATACTGCATCATAATTTTTAAGATTCTTGAATTTTCCATTCTTCTTACATGATCTAGCCAATTGAATTTGTATCTGCTGATTTTTTCTTCTACTGACTCTACTTCTAATTGTTCTAAAATTTCTTCATTCCTTTTTCGGTCTGAAAGAGTATATCCTGCTGTTCTCCTCAAAAATTTCATTTCCGTTGCTTTGATTCTGTTCACGTCTTTTTTCTTTAATGACCAAATCTCGCTTCCGTATAAAAGGGTGGGTAATGCTAGTGTATTATATATTTTTATTCTTGTAGATTTTTGTACTAATTTAGCTTTTAATGCATTGTTTATTATTCCTAGAATTTGTGTAAATTTACAAAGCATTATTTACAAATCAGAACTATCAGTTCTCAGTTCAGAATTCTTCTAGCCCAATCACTCGAGTTCACAGTATCTCGAACCACAGACCTTCAGAGACAGTCCACTGTACTCGAACTCAGGTCCCTCCAACTGCGGTCCACTGCACTCGAACTCAGGCCTTCGGATGCTGACACAGTTGCGGACGGGAGTCGAACTCCGGTACACAAGACTGGCTTGCTTGCTATGGCTTACTCGCTGACTGAATAACTGAAAAAACTGCTCGAGTTCGCTGGCGTTTCTTCTTTTATAGAGAAATCATAGTGCGAGAAATTTCTACAGGTGTGCAGAGAATTATGTGGATATCTCCACTTCGATAGGCAAATTCGAAAGTCGGGAGGGTCCGCCCCCCCTTTAAAAATCTTTAGGCCCTTTCCCTTTCCCCGCCGCGCGCCGTCCATATATTTATGGTCGTGATTCGAATCTCACGTCGCTGACAAATTTACATTATTTGACGATTTATATTATTGTCATACTAATATTTGATTTTTAATAATTTATATTTCAATCGGGATATGCCAAAAGGGTCTTAATCAATCAGGCCCAGTTTTGAGAAAACCAAAAAGAAAAAACTGTTTTACACTTGACCCATAAATTCAATTAATTTGCAAAAAAAAATATACGTTTATAAAATCAATACAAATGCCTGTATTTGCACGGAAATACTGAAGCCCTTATAGCACGTTTCAGGGATTTTTTCAAATAATCATGCCAGTGTGGTCAGATATATTCTGTAGCATCAAAATAGTACATTATACAACGAGCCTATAATGGTAGTAATTAAGACGCGAGCATGTTTATGAAACGAGCGTAAGCGAGTTTCATAATTTTCATACGAGCGTCTCAATTACCATTATAGTCAAGTTTCATACGACTTTTTATGCTCGATCATATTTCTAACTTGAAATTATTCATAAGTATTCATGTTATTCTTATCTGACTGAGGAGCGGAACTGACCTTGAGCAATACCTCGTAAATTGTGAGATGTGCGCAGACGCGAAAGTATTGATTTTTTTTCCGAGAAACAAATGTCGCCATTGACCTTGACATAATATAGAGAGTAAAATAAACATTAATCTTGATATAAACTTGAAATTGAATTAGACATTGAAAATCGAGATGACAAATTGAATTTATTTTAATATTATTTACAATCAACGCTAATTATTATAGTAACAGACCTAGTTGTCTTTCGATTGCATATCCGAGAATAATCGATACTTGCGCCTTCATATTGCTACAATGGTATTTTCTGATTGGTGGAACACCTGAACTTTAATGAATAGGTGTACTTTAATGAGGCCCATTAAAGGGCTCCTACCAGGTGTATAACTACTACATTGAATATGATTTAAGGAAAATTATTGCCTTATCTATTAAGTCAGTTGGGTTTAATAGGCTTAAAGAAATTTAATCTTTATTGATAGCTTTGAAGGATATTAGTTTAAAGTTAACTTAAAGCATTTAAAAGATATTTATCACTAATGTACATAATATTAAGCCTAATATAGAAATTGAGGATAAAATTATCCGCATGGTCGAGCATAAATTAATCTTTACGTATATGCCGATTCAATTAAGATGTAAGGAAGCTTACTGCATTGCTATCTTTCGTACACAGTATTTTTCATGCAATTTAATCTAACATACATGCAATGTGTAAACATCACTAGGCCTAAATGGTCTACTATTTTGAACATGATATCCCAATATCTTGTGTGATTTTTTAACGGAGGCTTTAAAGTTACGTAAACAGTTTTGATATTTTTATTAATGGACGTCCGTAAATCTATGGAGTTATTGCGCAGGGAACTTCATATAAGAACCTGACGTTGACAAGAGATTAATTAATCACACAACACGGCTGGTCCTTGTTTGGAAGCACGCACGCTGTTACCGTATCGTCGGAGATAAAGTCACTTGCTGATGTGGTAATTTCATCCCGTCCTTATCACTTAATTTCTTAAGAATTAGGCCCATATGTTCTGTCAAAAGAGTACAGTCGGCTCCCATTCCTTCAATGTGATTTCTTGACACAGAGAGAGAGAGAGAGAGAGAGAGAGAGGAAGAACCTCTTAAAAACTGAAAAAAGTTTTGAGTTCTTTCTTTAAAAGTAGCAGTATCGATCGCTCTCAATACTCCAATTTTTTGGAATACAAAGCTTACCAAAAAATTATTGTTATAATGAAAAAAAAAAGAAGAAAACAATGGAGAAGAAAAAGAATAAGAAATAGCACAATTAGAAATAATTGGAAAAGACTAAACAAAAACGTCATTATTTCCAGAAGAAACATAGAATTTCCTAGTATCTATTTGCTATCAGGTGATCACAGTCGTCTATTTGCAAGACCCAACTTAAGTGAGCAGATCGCCATAGCAAAGAGATCAATCTATATAACTGTAGAGATGGTTTCTTAGGATTTTTGTAGATCCCTTCACTGCAGACATAATAAATTTCTAACTTTATAGACATCAGCTCAAAGAATTTGAGTGACCACAAGGGTCCTGAATACAACAAACATGTACAATATAATGTGATGTGATATATTAAAGAAAAAAGAAAGTTAATTGGTGAAGGCAAATATAACTTGATTAATTGAAATAGAGATGATGATGTAATATTTGAAGAGAATCCTTGATAATATTTATAAGAATAGACATTACATAATCAAAAGGAATGTGAAGTATCCTTAAGATAATTCCATGTGAATTTTGTAATAGAACCTCTACTGCCAAACAGCAAACCAATGACAGACCATCGTTCAAGAGGGACGTTGTACTTTTGAGAAAGATACGGGATACAAGGTTCATATATAGACTTCTTCTCAATATCAACTTCGGTGGCCTGATTTAGGTTTCTTTCGAAACGGATAATAGGAGTCAAGAACAAGAACCCGTTTTAAGCGTCCGTTGATAGCAATAATGTCTGCCCGTCTAAAAGAACCATCTGATGATACACAATGTACTTCTTCATGAATCTCCCAATTTAAAGTTTTTAACGATATCGCCAAAGCATGTCGTACACGATGATGTCTAGCATTGATCATCAGTTCGCCTTTGGGGCATTGTCCAAGCACGTGTCCAAGTGTTTCAAGTTCGCTACAGTCTGGATGACGGCAGCGGGTTGTGCTTAGAGTTCTGCCCGGTATTGCGCGAACCGCCGAAATATTGCTTCACATTTTTAAAGCATTGGTCCATTCTGAGGAAGATAGGCCCTTTCGAGTGCTTACCCATGACTTAGCCTTGGGGAGATCACTATAAAAAATAACCCCTTTACCACGCAAAGCATGGTTTGTCCAAGTTTGGAATACGTCATTTCTTAAGTGTTTACGAATTTTACGACCTGACCAGTTGATAGCATCAATACTTCAGTGACAAGAGTTCCATATTATCGAAGACTCAACTCAAATTCTCTAAACAGGGTTGAAGGAAGCAGTTTTTAAAGGTAAAATCCGTAATTTTAAGAGTCATGTTTTCAATAAGTTGTGTTAACCCTTAAATTGGCAATGTATCCTATAGGATACAACAGATTAATAGGCTATATGCTATAATTTTAATAGAATAATAGAACAAAATTTGTACTAAAATTAAAATTTCATAGTACTATAATATTGTACAACATATAAAATATGGACATTACGATAGTTGTTTTCTTTACAGTCCGACACGGTTTAATAAACTAGTGTGAGAAATTCCCTTCGCTTTTTGTAAAGGAGAAGCGAAGCGAGCATCTTGCCAATTTAAGGGTTAAGTAGATCCTACAAACAATTTAAAAAAATAGTTTTTCCATATGCTAACTTACCAAGTGTGATGATAGGTTAATAACCCATAACAATATTATTCACAGATGTGGATTACTTCAATTAGCTAACGTTTTCGACCAGTCATTGGTCATCTTCAGGTTAATTAGATAGATAAGTAAGTTAAAAACAAAGGTCAATTGAATATGATATACAGTGTTACACTAGAAGAAAAAAACCTTCTGTTTACATAAGGTTAAAACTTAAAATAATGGTTTGTAAAAGTATACTTACTTACTTACAAAATAAAACCTGAAGGTTCATTAATATAATATATAGTTATAATTAATCCCTATCTTGTGTTTTTAATCCAGTCTCGATCATCATATCCCACTTCCCTCAAATCCATTTTAATATTATCCTCCCATCTACGTCTCGGTTCTCCCCAAAGGTCTTTTTCCCTCCGGTCTCCCAACTAACACACTATATGCATTTCTGCATTCGAACTGCAATGTATATTGTTGCCCTGCCCATCTCAAACGTCTGGACTTAATGTTCCTGTTATGTTAAGTGAAGAATACAATGAAAAATGTTTCTGCGTTGTGTAACTTTCTCCATTCTCCAAATGTAACTTCATCCCGCCGAGGGACCCAAAATTTTTCAACAAGCACTTTATTAGGCCAAACACCCTTATTTATGTTGAATTGATATCAGAGTAAGAGTCCAAGTTTCACAACCATACAGAACAACCGTTAATAGTTAACTTTTTGTTTCTAACTTTCAGATTTTAATTGTAGGGATTTTTAACAAGCTGTATTTTTTACGGTGATGGGTTCTTATGTTCTATAAAATCGCCCAGCTCCCAAGCTGGAGGACCATTATCGGCTGTCCACGACTGCTTATTCAATATATTCGCAGCTACCCTCCATATCTTGGCCTTCTCATTCTAAATCCGCAACAATTTGAGGACGCGCCATGCCGTGGATGATAGGGACCCACAATACATGGGTAAAAAGTATACATTAGAATAAAATAACAGGTGACTAAGAATCAACATGTAACATACGTTATTTTAATATAATATTTGTGAAATAGTTATAGTCAGCTTGTGTTTTCTACTATGCAATTGTAATTAGAAGCATTCATCAAATACCTTACTATAATAATACCGGACAGCTAGCAGTTCTGCGCGCGAACGACACTGGTGCTGCTACCTAGGCGGCCGGTGTGGAGATACTCGCGAAACAAGCTGTAAGCAACTGCAGTGTATATTGTTCTGGGCTAGTTAATAGTTTTATTAATTAGTGCTGTGTTAAAATGTCAGGGTTTATATGTGCTGTTTATAATTGCTACAACTACAGCATTACAAATTGCTCCAAATCGTACTTTCCATTTCCGACAGTTCATAAAACATGAGTCAACAACATTCTTTAGTAGGCCTAATTTCTTCATCTTTGTGTTGATAGAAAAATACAAATTAGCTTTTTTAATTTACGCCTAATAAATGAATAGAAGTTAAAATGTACGGTATTAGAAATTTTAAGGTTTTATCAAATTAAGTTTTATTGTTGTCCACATGCCTTTACTAATTATTACAAGCATCAGATTACTATCAATTTTATCTTTGCAGTTGTCAGCAATGCATATATAAAGCATTATTGTAAATTCATTCTTAATTGATTGTCTCTCATTAAACCAAAGAAATAATATGTAAGAATTAATTACGAAAAGTAATATAAAGTATGCAATATTTCTCATAATATGCTGCTTTGATACAAGATAATAATTTTACATTAAATACTATTCAACATTTCTTAAGTGTTTCATATATTATTCCACATTAGTAACTCACGTTTTAAACAATGGACCGAATCCCGCTATGTTAATATTTGTATTTGTGGACGTAAATCCACACCGCTCCGCTAGATGTCAAGTCCGCGATATTTCTTACGTCAATGCTGCTAGTATACAGCTGTCCGGTATTATTATAGTAAGGTATTTGTTTTCATTATGCACGGCCAAAAGCGGAAAGGCATTATAGCTTTTACTATAGCTAGAATTCATCGAGGTTGGCCGTGCACAATGAAAAATTGTAATTACAATTTCATAGTATAACACATAAGTTGACTAATTAGAACCATTTCACAAATCATGTTAAAATAACCCATGTTACATGTTGATTCCTAATTACCTGTTATTTTATTCTAGTGTACATTTTTACCAATAATTATTTGAACTTTTAACCTTATGTAAGTAAACATACGTTAATTTTTATATTGTAACATTGTATAGGCCTACCATATTCAATTGTCCTTTGTGCTTAAACCAGGGCCGGGCATGAGAGCGGCTCCATTTAGTCGGCCAGAGCTGCTCTCGCTCCACAAGGCACTTCAATTCCAAGCCAGAGCAAACGCTCACGCAGTGGCGGACTCGCATTACAGCTACCTTCCCTGCATTAATGTAACAAGAGCCACGGTTGTTCTAGTCATTCAGTCTGTCAGTATATAGTTTATAAGGATATTACATCAATCCATTGTAAATTACAGAATATATAATATAATATATGATATGACCATAAATTAATACAACTTAAAGAAAATGTTTCTCAGGTTCCTTATATTAGAGTATTTATTCGATATTTATATTGCATTATAAGTTATTATAGTACATTTAGTAATATATAATTTTAAATTATACAAATATTATGATATATCATAGTATAATATATTACAGTTCATGATATACAGGGACATCACTTTATTTTTACCAACATTTTTAACATTAACCTGGCTATACTCGGAAACACTGTTGCCCCCTTCCATTACAGGAGTTTGATGTTACTAGTGCAATATGTAAACAAATCATTTTACTAGGTATAGGAGGAGAGAAAAGTAATGTATCCATTTATGTTGTAGGAAATACGATATTACGATTTTCAGTTTGATCATCACTTTACGGAATTTATCAAAATACATTAGAGTAGTAACATTTTTTTTAAAAAAAAAAAAACTCAACTTTTAGGCGGCTATGTTCGTTATGTAATGTCTACTTTATTTAGCATATTAATTATTGATGTTAACATACAATATAGAGAGTGCATTTAAATTGAGGGGGCTCATAAGTAAATGGCTGTAAGTGGACTTGTTACTTTTGAGAAAATGGGGATTAAATATTTAAGCTTTCGTAAAACCGGTGAAATTTTTATTTAAATTTTAATGTGTGATGCGATTAAAATATCCCTTTGCCACTAAAATTTTAGATACTTTATCTTACACTGGATGAACTTAACTCATGTTATTACAAATGTCACTAGCATTCCTTTGTTTCTAGCCACCTCAATTCAAAATAAGCTAATCTGAATTTTTAAACAAGTTGCTGAAAATGGTTGCCATTCATTACAATGCAGGCTTCAATTCTTTACGCATATTATTAAAAACATTTTGAAGCATATTCTCTGAAATTGAATTTATCGTTTCTTCAATATAATTTTTTAGTACGATGTTATTAATATAGGTTCTTTCTTCTGTAGAAAACGCAACCATATTTCTGAAACACACTATACACTGCAGTGTTTACTTCACTGCTTGAAGACTTCGAATGCAACAGCGGCCGTAAGTTTGTGTGTCTGACGGGAGCAAGGACATTAGTGAAGGGGTGAGAATGAAGTACATTCAGAAATGCAGGTACAATAAAAATGCAAGTAAAAATAAAATGATGTCCCTGTATAATAGGATATATGATATATCATGATCTGTAATATAGACTACTAAACTATGATATATCATAATACTTGTATAATTTAAAATTATATATTATTAAATGTATAATAACCTATAATGCAATGTAAATATCAAATAGATACTCTAATATAATGTACCTGAGAAACATTTTCTTTAAGTTGTATTAATTTATGGCGTTCATTACCAACATATTTGTCATATTCAGTAGCATGTTGTAAAGAATAATGTCGTTGGATATTGAACCTCTTAATCAGTTGGAGTGTTTTATGCCAAATTAAACACTTTGCTAATCCACTGCTCTCTACCAAAAAGAACTCCTCCTCCCATGATACATTAAACGCATTGGGAATAGCGGGACGGTTTAGTGTATGAGCGGAAGCTCCGTCTTCAAAGTTCGTATCATACTGCAGAGTCACCACTGCACCGATACTGAATGACGTACAATATGCATACGTCAGAGCGCTCGCAAGACTCGCTCTTTAAAGCACACAGCGCTCATTTCTCAAAATCACGTAATGTGCCCAGCCCTGGCTTAAACATGCTTACGTATCTAATTAACCTGACGGTCGGTTAATTAAACTAGTCCACATCTGTAAATAACATTGTTGTAATATCATCACACTTGATAAATTAGGAGACGGAAAAATCATTCTATTAAATTGTTTGTAGTAAAATCTGTGCCCGGAAATGTCCACCCTTCTTGTTACATGGTGTCGAAGTCAGTGCTGCAGTGCTCTCTAAATATTCAACCACTTCACATCGTAGGCTACTATGATGCTATCTATGGTTACAAACCACTTTACGAGTTTAACTGTGGAGTGCTGATGTACCAGAGTAGTGTTTCAAACGGATAGGCCGCTTGTGTTCGATTCAAGTGGTTGCAATGGTTCAAATCCCAGGAAGAGGTTAACCCATCATAACACCTGCGCGGGAATAGAGAGTCTGGATTTGGTGGCAAAGATTTTCGCTGTTGCAAATGTAGGGGTGTTTGAGCAAGTTCGCCAGTCAATGCTGCTTCGGTGTACAGCAAGCATTCAGACTGCTGCGTTCCAGTTTGAAGAATTTACTGAATTCTGGAATGTTTCGTGGGAAACTTTTTACGTTTTCATTATTTTTAAGTATGATTTTTATCGTTTTTCTTTTAAAGGTTTATTGCAAGCAACTAAAATCCTCCAATGCTTGATTCCTTGCTAAGAAGACCTACCTAGCACTGTCATTACCAGACAGCGGATCTTCGGTCCCGATACTGAACGTTAGGTGTAAGCAGGGGCGGCTCGTCCATAAGAGCTGCGGAGCTGCAGCACTCCCTGCTTTGACAGGAAAATAAAAATACTATTTATTTTAATTTGTAGAAGAATTGTTACAGCTTTTATTGGTAAATTGCTTTATATTTCATCTGGCCGGGAATATGTACTATTATCTTATGCATAATCTTTTTGCGCGTCCACTGTATTGGAATTGACACTGCATTCAAAGTCGTCCTGGGATCTGCAGGGTGGTCAGCTCATAGAGAGTGTGTCTTGCATGGTCAGGGGGTAGAGAGGTGAAGGGAAGCAGAGGGAAACTGCCGCTGTTTAAAACCCGTATCTCGCTGCAGTGGCTTGCAGAGCTAGGCCACAAGGGATCTTTCCTCTCCTCCCACACCGCTCTTCTAATGCTTTTGTCTTATTATTACATATATATATCCAGCCTCCAGCAGAACCTAATATTTTCCTTAACTCAAAATGATTGCACGAGTAGAATCCTTTTGATATAGCACGTAAAATATGAAAGAGACTTATTTTCCAGTTTTAGAAAATTGTTGACCATCAGTATATCTGAGTGTTGCTTTGGTGTGACGTCTTAATACCGTAACTTAACCATTGCAAATTTGCAAGCAGAGTGTGTGTGAATTACAGAATATTAATTTTATTTTTCTCATCTTTCCCTTGCGGAGAATATTGATGTAATGAAGTGAAATTAAAGGGTCGCCCGTTACCCGACTTAAATCTTTCTTAAGCTTCATCCAGCCGAAATAGTGCATATATGTAAGGAAGTATAACAATGACATTTACGCTAAGCATTTGTGGTTACGTGGATGTGAACAAAAAAAATCTGTATTTTGTTTTCCTTGCCTCCTCTTCGGTGGTGATGCTGCATGGACTAGGAGTGGTGTGACACATTTAGGACATTTGCCCCTAAAAAGCAAAATGCACGAAATTTCGCAGTCTCACCTGAAAAATATTGTTTCATTGGCTATGTTACGCAACTCATACTGCTATGCAATTAAGTGAAACGAACAGAACAAACATTCTCAAACACAATCAAGATGTGAAAAAAAAAATCGTGAAATTATTTTTAAAAAGATATTGATTGTATCAAATTTTGTGGCCAATATGAACTTCCCCTTAGGGGACATGATGAAAAAACGATTCGAAGAACCCTGATGTGTTTCGTGGGTTGCTACAGTTCGTGAGTAAGCTAAACGAGCCTCTCAAAAATCATTTGGAACATGCCACTGTTTAAGGTTATTCTAAAACATTTCAGAATGAACTGGTAGATTGTAAGTTGAGTGTCTGCCGATCTGAAATTCAGACTGAAATCGATGGTATTAGTTTTTCTTAGGGATTAGCAAATGGTCCCACAGACATCTCCCAACTAAGTCAGGAAGTTTTGGTTTTTCGATATGTAGTGCATTTATTTTTGTCCTATACTTATTAGTAATGGTATCAAGAAGTGAAATTTGTATGTACCGAAATCTACTGCAGCTCTACCAATCCACAAGTTCACTAGCCGCCACTGGATGTAAGTCAGATGCAGGGAGGTTGCTGAACTCATTGCTACGCTTCTCAGTACTCCAAGGAACGACGCGACATGCACTTTATGTCTATTTGAGACAAATCACATAGTGTTATGCAAACTATTACTGATGTATATTATTATGATGTACCGAAGTACATATAATATTTCAGTGCAGAAATTCTGCGTCATCATATGATGAAAGAGGAGTGGAACAGAGAAAAATTCTTTCCGGCATCGGGATTTGAACCCAGTGCCGGAGAGAATTTTTCTCTGTTCCACTCGTCTTTTATCATATTACTGATGTAGTTTGCGTAACACTAACTTATGTGATTTGTCTCAAATGGACATGCAGTACATATTTTCTATATTTTACATTTTATCTCACCAATTTTAACAATTTTAACAATTTCATTTATACAATAAGTGACATCTAACAAAAATGTAACACGAGTTATATGTATTAATATTCAAATTTCATAATTACATTTTCATTTTTCGGCAAATGTACAAATTAGACAAACTATTCAAAATTGAACTGTTTTCCATTATAGGTTTTCATTACATAAAACTCATGGTTAGTCATTCAACCTGCCATGCATATTACTGTGTACAACTTATTGGACTTATGTTTAAATTTCGTTAAATTTTGAATATCTGATGATGCCGTACAGGCGAAAACGTTCATGAATATCTTTTCCAATATGTATTAGCAACTAATAAAATTTTCAAATTGGTAAATCATATGATTGAGCATTTGAATAAATTTATTATCTTGAATAGATTTATCTGAAAATCAAAATCAATTGTAATAACCTGGAACAGTTTGGAATACCCTCATAGCAAGCTTATGGGGTTGAATATTTACAATTTTGTTCGATTCATATATGCAGATAAGTACATGTAACCCATTGAAGCATAAATCTCCTTTCTCTAGAAAGTCCGACGTAGAATAGTCCGGTTCTCAGCTATCGATGTGTGTGTGGTGACATTTCTTAAAAAAATCCTTACGCAACCTTATCACTCCGTTATAAAACAAAGTAAATGCCAAGCGAATATAATCCGAATATTATGTAAGCTTATTGGATGAGTCCGGGCTGAGGTCAAGTTTTGAATCGCTCTTATATTTAGAAAGTTCATACATCCAATTGTTCTTCTAATAATTGAGCCGTGAAGAGCAGAAATGGTAAGTCAAAATTGGGTAATGAGGTTTCAAGTAACAATTCTGTAAAATACAGCGCAAAGTAGCAATTAATATGTCCTTCGTGCTATTCCACTGACTACTAATAGTTTAAATTTACTGGAAAAATTATCAATGAACTAGATATCGGAAACAAATGTCTGGGTATTTTCTTGGATCTACGGAAAGCTTTTGACACTATCAATCATAATTTACTTTTGGACAAACTACATACTATTGGAGTTAGAGGTATAGTTTTAAAATTATTCCAATCATATTTTAGTAACAGAAGGCAAATGACCAAAATTGAAGATCAATTTAGTGAATACAAATATATTGATATAGGTGTACCGCAAGGAACAATTTTTGGACCTATTTTATTTCTAATATATGTCAATGATCTGCTAAATATAAATTTAGAAAAATTTAATGCATCTATATATTCATATGCGGATGATACAGTAGTTATTTTCAGTGGTTTTTCTTGGCAGGAAGCATATAGAAATGCTAATATAGGTGCTAACATTGTTAAAAAATGGCTTAATTCCAACTTCGTTTCTTTAAATATATCTAAATCAACTTTAGTTCCTTTTTCGTTAACAGCTGCCAGTGTTCAAAATTTAAAATTTAGCGATAAATATAGACTAATAATACACAGTGAAAATTGTTTAGATCCCAAAAGTTGTAAATGTCCACCTTTGAAAGAAGCCACGTATGTCAAATATCTGGGTATCATTATTGATCAGAATTTAAAATGGCCTCATCACATTACTTATCTTTGTAAGAGGCTTCGTAAAACAATTTATAAATTCGTTAATGTTCGATGCTACTTACCTATTAGAGTTCTACGAAATGTTTATTTGGCCATTATTCAGTCTATCATTAAATATGGTATAATTGTTTGGGGTGGAAGTACAAAAATTAATCTTAGTCCGTTAAATTTACTACAAAAACGAATAATTAAAATTTGTTTGAAGAAACGTTTCGATTATCCAACTAAATTAATTTATTCTGAATTTAATGTATTTAATATTGAACAAATTTATAAGTATACTCTATTAAAATTTTATCATAAAAATCGTAATAAGTTTGTATTACAGACACACAATTATGACACAAGACGAAATATTAATTCAACATTAGTAGAACCTAAATGTCTCACATCTGCTGGTCTAAAGCATAGCATAAATTTCGGCCCTCGGTTGTACAATGCTTTAACTAAATTACACCCAGAACTTCTAATATGTAACCCACTAACATATAACAAGAAAATTAGAAACGTGTTAATATCTTCAATTTGATTAAATAAATTTATAGCCTATGTTATGAATTAATCAACCTATATTATATTTCTATTCTATAATTTTGAAATATATATTAGTCCTACTTTTCACGTGCGATATTATTCTTCTCTAGTGTTAATATTATATTATATAATTTCATTGCCGCTGTAATTATATTTTAGTTCCTATTTTATTTTACTTATTTATTTATATTATTATTTTTTATTTTAATATTATATCTGAACTGCGACCGAGCACGAGAGCTGCTCATTCGGTCTCAAATTTTGTTAATACTACTGTATCTTCTTTTTATATTGCTTGTATTATTTTATTTGTATTTCTCTTTGTTTGTTTTGTAATTATATTTCTTTATTCTGTATATTTGAAATAAATAAAATAAAAAAATTAATTGAATATTAATTGCTACTTTGCGCTGCATTTTACAGAATGTTTACTTTAACCCTCATTACCCATTTTTTAGTTACACCACCTCTGCTCTGAACGACTCAATTGTAACGGCCCTATTCTAAATGAATCTCCTCAAGTTAAATATCTCGAAATAATAATCGACCAACACTTAAGTTGCGGTAAACATGAACTTTCTCTTTACATTAGATTAAGAAAAAGTATTCACTATTTTGTTATCCTACGAAATTACATTTAACTATCCATACTTTGCGACTGATTTACTTTGCATTAGTACATGCTATAATATTACATTATGGTATTATAGAATGTTGTTGTGCTTTTACTACCTCCCTCATGCAAATAACACTGCTACAAAAATAATAATAAATATGTCTTAATAAGCCTCTTGATTATCCCTCAGAACTGTTGTATTCTAAATTTAAAGTATTTTGATATCCATCAGATTTATAACAATGTCTTATTGAATTTCGTACACAAAAACCGAAACGTATTTAACTTGTATTCACATAAATACAAAACAAAAAAATCAGACAACATATGCTTGACAAATCCTGAATGTACCATAACTGTAGCTAATAATCACAGTAGCAATTTCAGTCCAAGGCTGTATACGAGGGGGATCCAGGAAATAACGACCATTTTGTTGTAATAATTAAAAAAAAATATATATTTATTTGAAAAAACAAAGTCTGTTACATAAATGAAGCTTCCTTTACTTCTCTACATAATCACCACCTACATTTAAACATTTGTCGTATCTGTTCACTAGCTTTAGAAGTCCCGTGTTATACTCTTCCAACAAACTGTAGGCAGCATTCACATTTTAGAATTGTGAATATCAATTCGAGCCGGCTGGACTAAATCACTAATACCTTCCTGAGAACTAAATACACTAACTTCCACTTGTGAGTAATTAAATACTAGTACTGTAAATACATGAGAACCAAAAAAATAAGCTGAAAATATACACTGATTCCTGAGTTTAATTCAACCTTCTATATTAAAACTATATATGGACTAGCTGTAGAAGTCCCGTATTATACTCCTCTGCCGTCAGTTCATTAAGCCAGGTGTTCACTGTCTTCTTCAACTCTTCACCACTTCCAAAACGCGTACCACCCAGAAAGTCTTTCAGCTTAGTGAAAAGGTGAAAATCGCTAGGAGCAAGGTCTGGACTATAGGGCGGATGATCAAAGATTTCCCAACCGAATTGATCCAGCAATTCTCGAGTTGAAGCAGCAGTGTGCGGGCTGGCGTTGTCGTGAAGAAGCACAACTCCTCTCGAAAGCATTCCTCGCCTCTTGTTTTGGATGGCTCGCCGTAGTTTTCGTAAAGTCTCACAATAACGATTTGCATTGATCGTAGTGCCTTTTGGCATGAAATCCAGCAAAAGAACACCTTTGCGATCCCAAAAGACAGTAGCCATGACTTTTTGTGTTGAGAGAGTCTGTTTGAATTTTCTCGGTTTCTTGGGTGATGAGGGATGATGCCACTGACGTGATTGGCGCTTGGTCTCTGGGGTGTTGTGAGACACCCAGGTCTCATCACCAGTCACAATTTGATCAAGAAAGGCGTCTCCATCTGTGTGATATCGCATCAAGAATGTCAATGCTGAGGCCATTCTCTGAGTTTTGTGTTGGTCACTCAGTTGCCGTGGAACCCAGATTTTGTGGTAGCCAAGATGTTGCGACACAATTTCACCAAGCAAAGAACGAGAAATGTCAGGAAAGGCAACATGCAATTCGTCGAGTGATGTGCGCCTGTCTTGCAAGATTCTGTCGTTCACTTTAGTCATCAGGTCTTCTGTGATGAGTGATGGGCGTCCGGGTGGACATTTGTTCGCCCATTGTTGAACATTTCGCACCATTTTCTCACATTTCTTTCATTCATTACAGTATCACCATACACTTCTTTCAATTGCCGGTAAATTTCTGCAGGTTTCAAATGTCGGGCATTCAAAAATCGAATCACATTCCTCACCTCACAGTCGGCGGGATTATCAATCACGTCGTTCATTTTGAAGTAACACAAAATGCACAATGGCGACTTCTTGCAACCAGTACTCACAACATTATGAGAACACATGTTAAGGAAGCCAGTTGACCTTCAAACAAGGAAGGGGAGTCAGCTGCGCGGCGGGTATGCGCGAACGGTCGTTATTTCCTGGATCTCCCTCGTAACAAGATAACAGCTAAATTTCCAAGCGTACAATTTGCTAATGCTCCTTATTTAAAAAAAAATCGATTAAAATTATTGTTTGGAGAGAAAATAAAAAGTTCCAGTTATTGTGATATCTGAGTTTTTTCTTCTTTTTTTCACGTTTTATTTTGCTCATTAATAAAATATTTGTCAAAATTTTATGGATTCCCCCCCCCCCAAGCACGCGTATGTATCCTTTCTGGGGATGCTAGAGATATTTTTATAAAATAAAACAATATGTATTTTGTTCTTGCAATAAATGCATTATTATTATTATTATTATTATTATTATTATTATTATTATTATTATTATTATTATTTGGGAGAGAATGCAAGTTGCGAGGTCTGTAAGACACGTAAATAACCCTGTCAAGTGAGAGGGCTCCAGGAAAATTTAGCCAATCATTTCTCGCCCACTTCAAAACTCATTTTTCAAGAAGTTTCATAGGTTCCCGCCGGTTTTTGCGTAACCTATCTGTAATTCATCTCTACATCCATCCATATATAGTTTTAATATAGAAGGTTGAATTAATCTCAGGAATCAGTGTATATTTTCAGCTTATATTTGGTTCTCATGTATTTACAGTACTAGTATTTAATTACTCACAAGTGGAAGTTAGTGTATTTAGTTCTCAGGAAGGTATTAGTGATTTAGTCCAGCCGGCTCGAATCGATATTCACAATTCTAAAATGTGAATGCTGCCTAGAGTTTGTTGGAAGATATCCATTGTTCCTTCAGTGTTCTGTAAGAGATAGATGTGTTTGTGTGCCTGGCTGTCATGTCTGTCCGTCCGTCTGTCGTTTGCGATGCTGAGTTTTCTGGCGACGAACGCTCCCGATTCCAATCCATCAAGACTCAAGATAATTATTTACCTTTCTCGTGCAGATGACTCCGGCTCAAGTACGGGAAGTTTGTCTGCGTCAATTCACGCCATATAACGCTATCATCGCGTGATCATTCATGTTCAGTTACATCCCAAGATTCGACAAATATCCTTCAGCTTCTGAGAGAAGCAGTTGAGTCTGGATTTAGAGGGTCCGTCGATCGATTCTTTATACGCCCTACTTCTTTCTTCCCTTCCCTTTGTGTTCGTGTAGAAACCAGTTGCATCCGGTGTAAAATACACCAATCTAGAAGTTCTGTTGACTTTCAGTTGCGATCGCGTATATGTGAATTAGACAAGCGGGGCCATTTTTTGAACTTCAGTTAAGAACATACCATTTGGGTTTAGTAGTTCATGAAATGAAAAGTCTTATACAAATGTAAACAAATGTAGGTCCCGAAACATGTGTAGTTACCACATATTAAATTTAACCAGTTACAAGAATTTTGAAATTTTGAGGCCCGATTGTATAAACCATTTAATCTTAGATCAGAGGTTAAATTGATCCTTGTTTCAGCTGAACTTGGAATTTTGTGTTGTATAAAGTCTAATCTGAGATTAATTTGTCTCAAACTAAAGTCAACTTTGACTGAAGAAATTTCTCCGATTAAGTTAGATGATCCAAGTTCAGTTATTTCTTTTCTGTTTGAAATATAGGAGTGACATATTGTGCAAATAAAATATCCATTATTATTATTAATATTAATATATGTGTTAGGTACATTTATATATATTTCTTTCAATTTCTTGCCTTAATACACAAACATTCTTATATTTTATAAGGCTCCATCGTGTTCAGCAGTATCAAATAACATAACCTATAATTATATTATGTTTATAACCATTAATTATTAATGGATATGATAGGTACATTCATAAATGTTCAATTAACTGTATTACTAAACGAAAATTGTCGTTTTATAAAGCTTTATTATGTTTAGCAGTATCAAACACCATAACGTGATAACAACTTGGATAACAGTCAACCTTCTTCTTATTGTCCGCCATTATTTGCATTGCACAAAAAAAACCAGTGTCTCCAACAAAGTGTAATACGGAAAGTCGCCAAAAAGTAGTTGTAAAGTCGCTAGATTTCTCATTATCAACAAAGAAAGATTAAATTTTGTCACTATGGGGTGCTAAAAAGGTCACTAAATCCCTATTTAAGCAATATAAAAGTTAAAAGAAATTGTTGTTGAAAAAGAGTTAAAGTTGCTATATTGGCAACACTGAACAAACCTGTGTAACATTTTCCGCGCATCACGTATTTCACCTGTTTATGCGATGTTGCCAAATCCTTTTCACGTGAACTTAGATTGCATTTGAACCAAGGTAATTTGATCGTAGAAAAGTTTTATACAATAGAAGAAGTGTCTGAACTCGGTTCACTTTTCGATCTTCGATCAAAGTTGATCTTTAGTCAGGGAGTTTTATACAATTGGGCCTGAGAGTTTTAAAATTGTTTGATCATATTTATATAAATATTTTACATTTTATGTATGAAAACACTGCAGTATTGTACGACTTTATACCTTTCATCTGTTTGAATAATAAAATAATACAAAGAGTAAATACTTTCACTTACCTTGGCTATACACTATCACCTTATGATGAAGTAGATATTGCTGAAAAAATATGTAAATATAATAAAACAATTGGGATCATTAATAAAATCATGAAGTCTTCACTAGTACAAAGATACACAAGAATAGGGTTGTATAAAACATTAGCACAGCCAGTATTAAGCTATGGTAGTGAAGCGTGGACTGTGAAGAATAAAGATGTCAGTAGAATAACAGCAAGTGAGATGAGGTTCATGAGAGCAACAGCTGAATATACTCGCTGGGATCATAAAAAATGAGGACATAATGCAAGAACTTCAAGTAGAACCCATTATGCAGTTCATCAGCAAATATCAACTTCAGTGGAAGGGTCATCTCGAACGAATGGATCGATGCAGAATTCCAAAAGCACTGTTCCATTACCATTCGCATGGCAAAAGATCTCTAGGTCGTCCGAAGAAGAGATGGACTGAAAATTCTAGTTTGAGACTGTAACAGGCCACTCGGCCTAATACCTGTTAGGAAGACGACGACGACGACTTACCTACAAATGGCTTTTAGAAAATCCGGAGGTTCATTGCCGCCCTCATATAAGCCCGTCATCGGTCCCTATCATGAGCAAAATGAATTCAGTCCTTAGCATCATATCCCATCTTCCTCAAATCCATTTTTATATTATCTTCCCATCTACTTCTCGGCCTCTCAAAGATCTTTTACTTTTAGGTCTTCCAACTAACACTCTATATGCATTTTCGGATTCACTCGTATATTCTACATGCCTTGCCCACCTCTAATGTCTGGATTTAATGTTCCCAATTATGTCGGGTGAAGAATACAATGCGTGGATTTCTGAGTTGTGTAACTTTCTCCATTCACCTATAACTTCATCCGTCTTAGCCCCAAATATTTTCCTAAGTACTTTATTTTCGAACACCCCTAATCTCTGTTCCTCTCTCAAAGTGAGAGTCCAAGTTTCACAACGATACAGTATTTAATGAGTTTTTTTTAATGATTGTGTTTCACTATTGTCGACGTCGCCCAGCAGAAACTCCACTAATGGATAGAGCTAATATCAAAACAGTAAACTGTAAATCCAACAATACAGCCTATATTGGAAAGCAAACGCTACATTGTAGTTGCGGAATCAGTGTTGTAATTACGGCTCCAATATAAATCTGTAAGATAGATCAGTATATCTCGGTCATTGAATAGCAACATGTAGCTATATATGATATTGTTTATACTAATTTAAGTAGTCTATATAAGACAAAAAATCTCGTGTTCGAGTGTAGTTCCATCTAATGCAAGAAACAGAAAAGTTAATACATATAAGTATCATAAAAACAAAAGAAAAAATCATCATCATCAACCTTCAAATGTTACATCCCAGTGGATCTGTTACGGTCTCTTGTCAGCGTTTACTATTTCTTCCTAAATTTTCCACCTGGCTTTTGTTTAGAGACTTGAATGTAATTGTGAAATTCCTGTGGACAAGTTACAAGCATGTCGCACAGTAGTGGTAGGGCTGCTACCTAAGCCTTCTGGACAGGTTTCATATGGCATTTCCTCCATATGTGATGGAACAGTTATAGCGCTGTGACTCGGTGCTCAGAACCCCGTTAGTGTAATCAGATTGCACCGCGAGAGTAGGATAGGAGAGGTTATAGAGTGCACATCACTGTCCCTTGCAATCCCAAAAGAAAAAATAAGAACATAAAATACTTTATACATAAAGTCAATTTAAGTATAATTTATAAACAGATGTTTAAATTTTTTATTGAACTTATTAATAGATGTGCATATCAGCCGGAACCTCGATCAGAGGATATATATGATATGATATGATACATGATATATGATAGGATATATATGATATGATATATATGATATATGATATGATATATGATATGATATGATATGATATGATATATATGATATGATATATGATATGATATGATACATGATATATGATATGATATATGATAGGATATATATGATATGATATGTGATATATGATATATGTGATATATGATATGATACATGATATATATGATATATGATAGGATATATATGATATGATATGTGATATATTATATATGTGATATATGATATGATATATGATATGATATGATATATGATAGGATATATATGATATATGTGATATGATATGTGATATATGATATGTGATATGATATGTGATATGATATGTGATATATGATATGATATATGATATGATATAATACATGGTATGATATGATATATGATAGGATATATAGGCCTATGATATGATATGTGATATGATATGATATATGATAGGATATATATGATATATGTTATATGATGATATATAATATGTGATACGATATGATATGATATATGATATGATATGATATATGATGTGATATGATATATGATATGATATATGAAATGATATGATATATGATATGAAATGATATGATATATGATATGTTATGATATGATATATGATATGTTATGATATGATATGTGATATGTGATATGATATATGATATGATATGATATATGATATGTTATGATATGATATATGATATATGTGATATGATATATGATATGTGATATGATATGATATATGATATGTTATGATATGATATATGATATATGATGTGATATGATATGATATGATATATGATATGATATGATATAATATGATATGATATGTGATACGATATGATTTATGATATGATATGATACATGATATGTGATATAATACATGATATATGATATATGATATATGATAGGATATATAGGCCTATTATATGATATGTGATATGATATATATGATATATGATATGTTATGATATGATATATGATATGATATGTGATATGATATATGATATCATATGATATATGATATGTTATGATATGATATATGATATGATATGTGATATGATATATGTTATGATATGATGTATGATATGATATGATATGATATGATATGATATGATATGATATGATATGATATGATATGATATGTTATGATATGATATGATATATGATATGATATGATATGATATGTTATGATATGATATGATATGATATGATATGATATGATATGATATGATATGATATGATATGATATATAAACAAACATGGCGAGACTGCCTTGACGTGGGGTTAATGCATCTTCGGGTCGGTCTGCACGAAAACTACACATAGACTATTGATAATTGACAAACGTCGGCGTGTTAAATGGTACTGGAATCCACGATCGTGGTTTGAAATGCGAAGCATTCCGCATACTAAATAACTTTAACTAATGCGGCATTTTATGCTTCGCGCTGACGTTTATGTCGCCATGCTGTGGAGTCGGCTTTGGTCTGTTATGTTTTGTGGATTGCAGGATAGCTGCATGAGCTCCCCTACGATTTTTAAAAGTAAAAATGGTTTTACATCCTCCTATCTGGGGTCTTAGTTGAATTATTGAGGACTCAGCTACGGTCTCCAATTAAGTTATCCGATTATGTGGATTAGACGCTACCTGGTTGTAAAGACTTAAAATCAATGAGGGTAAAGTTACGGGGAAGTTGTCCCTACTCTGCACCACGCCCAGGCAAGGCGCAGGAGAGTAAAATACGGACGTTCTTTGTAGCTTGTGACCCCAACGTGGGGGATCGTCTGTAAACTACGTTTCTGACTACCAGAACAATGCTCTAATGGCTTTCAGTCTTTTAATCTTCATACACCTCAGTGATGTATGATGTATTTGTATGTGTAGGCCTACGAAGAAATGGATGGAAGTCACTTTACATGTAGACCGGACGGGAGGGTCTATTATGCGTACAGCATCCAGAAGGTAGGGATGATTACGAATAAATAAGAAGCTCCTTTCCTGGAGATACCGCAGAGACTCTTGAGAAATTCCTTACGGTTACCAGGTAACACATAGGTCCTAATTCCCCCGAATAGCAACGAGACGCCACTAATACGGCCCCAACTGGCATGAAAATCCGTCGGATGCTTACGAGTGTCGCCTCAAGGCATGTGCTGTCACCGAGAATATAACCCCGACATATCGTTCATTCAGTGCCCCTGGGCAGTCCCAGTGCACAATCGTTTAACATGGAAGCAATAAACTGGCTGGTCATATCCATTCGGCATCACTGAAACTCGTACACAGTACCCTAAAACTATATACTTTTGGTGTGAATTGATATGAAAAGTAGGGTAGAATCGTATCAGTATAAAATCGTCTGGCATAAATGCGCCCGATGCCGAAAAATGGGGGAAAAAGCGCTCAGTGTAGAGCCGGATCAAGACAAAATCGCCCATTTCCGTTGGTCTTTATCATAATAGAGGTACAAATTTCTTTTTTATTTTCTACTCCAGGTTTTTGCATGTAACCTAGGTTCCTCAAGCATTTTCGAATGTCCTTATCCTGACGGTATGTGACGATTAATTTGTTGATGGTTTTATCAACACGTATGGACATTCGCCTTCTTATGGTGCCATTCAATCCTAAAATCTCACGGTCGTATCTTAGTCAACTTTCTTCAGGCTCCTGTCCCAGGTGTTCAGGAACTTATAAAAGTTCGGATTCGCACGAACTGAAGAACTCAGCTTGTTGGTTCACCCCTCGACTGAGTTGTTGGTCCTGTAGTTCAGGCCGTAACAGTTCCAAAGTCTGATCGGGATACAGTAAAATCCCTCGTAACCGGCACCCAAATAACCGGCAATACCAAAACAACGGCACTTTTGGCTCGGCCAAAAAAATGTTTAAATCTGCCACACTGCCACAGTCTGGGCCTTCAGTTTTGGCACATTAGGAAGTTCGCACGAACTTACATTTTCAGTGAATATTCTAACCTAAAATTAGTGTATTATTTGTGTTGTGTGATGTGTTTTAATAAGGAAAATCCACACAATTTTTATGTTTATTCAGTTATGAGCAAATGATAGAGAAATAAGCTTCACATGGCTGCAGTTGGCACCATGAAATACGAACTTTTTTTGTATACACCGATATTTAATCAATTATCAGGCAAAATCTCGTATCCGGAACTAGTCTGGTCCCTTTGGTGCCGGATAAGAGGGATTCTACTGTATTTGGATTCTGGAGCCATTGATCTACGGGTACAAACTAATTGCAGACATTAGTTAGTTTTTCTTCTGTAGGTATGGAACTTTGAATTTCCACGTCGACGTTACATGTTTCAGTTGTGAAAGTTATATTCCCATAACCACCATTTTAAAGGTCACATAATCCATGCTGGGTGCATTTTTCCTTCTGGTCAGTAGATAGGGGGGCATTTTTCCACGTTTTAACACTGTGAAACAAGGTGGGCGCTTTTTTCTCGGGCAGTAATGTCCCAGATTCGATAGAATGGAGGAAAATTCAGGCAAAACCTTCATCCTTTCATTCCTACCACAAGTACATGTATCACTTCAAATTTTTTGTTATTTAATGGCTCTGTATCATCTATATGGTTATTTAGTGTCTATGACAATGGTGAAAGTGAGATGGTATTTGGCTAAATGAATTAATTTAAAATATTCATTCATTTTCAACTCCAAATAAAATTAAAACAAAAAAATGAAGTAAAAACTTAAATCTAATGTTGACACTTTTAATTAAGCAGTAGTTCTACGTACAGAAGTCTAACATGTAACTACAGCTTCATTTTTTTCTTTATTTTCCTTCTTCCTCCTCCAAGCTAAGATTACTGTGTATGACAGTCATGTCAATTGATGCCCCTAGGAGCAAGCGCGCTCTTTAGAGCTCAGGAGAGCCTGAGCGCTTTACAGCGGAAAGGAAAGAGACAGACGAAAGAGGTAGTATATGCTGCTTGGTCGAGCTTTGTTCAGGGATGGCCAGCACTGATTCAATAGATAAAGGGAAGAGAACTTATTAAAACTGTCTCCATGTTAATTTTTAGATTTGTCTGAGAAGTATAAGTGCATTATAAGAATGTAAGTTTTAATTTTAATGCTCATTTTCACAAGTTTGATTTTTTTTATTCAAAAGAAATATTTTCTCACCTTTTTTTTTATAGAAACGTGAAATTTTCAGATATAGGCCTATTTATTTGGTAGCCTTACAGAATGTTTTCGTAAATCTAATATACCGTAAATACGTATTACTGAAGATAGTTTATTGAAAATTTAGAAAATATTCGCATGGAAATTGTTTGTAAGGAAATGAATTAACAAAATAACTACTGCTACATCATAAGCAAAAGATACGTGCCCATGTGTTGGAAAAATGTCTCTATAGCTTCAAAGATTTGTAGAAAATAATTTAATATTCTGATGATAGGAAGTTGAAACAAATATCACCTTAAAAGCATAATGCAATAAGAGTTTTGTTATGGAATATTAGTTACACTTAAAACATATACAGCACCTAGGTAACTTTGCTTTGTACTGTCATATTGTTTTGATTAGTTCATTGATTACTTTTATAAGGCTAAAGATATCAATATCAATTCCAGCTTATCATGTCATACGCAATCTCTCTCTCTTTTTTTGGGGGAGGGGGGAGGGGATATCACTTTCTTTATGAATGATGTGTTTCATTCATTTAGTACAGTATAGTTGTACCACTATGGAATATATGTGAATATTCCTTCTTAACTCTTTATTATGTTATTAACATTTAAAACACAACTGCAATATTAAGAAATTGGTATTAGTACTTTTGTTTTACAGACAATACAGATAATATGAAACAGAAAGAAGCCATATAAAAATAACGAAATCAAATTTCACTTTCCGTTTGAAGTTTGTGCACCACTGTTTTCTTAATCCAACAGGCTGCTTAATCATATACACAACTCTTCCTCTTTCCATACTTAACGCTTGATGCCAGCGCACGATGTCAAGATCAGAAAAAAGCGCTTGCTTTGACATCACTGGTGTACGATCTTCCTCCACATTTCCCCTACTCAGTTGTTTTCGCATCGAAGCTGGAAGCTAAAAAAATACACCTATAGTTATTTCATTTTTGCCCTTCCAGCCCAGTACTGTTTAGTCTGCATCGCGCGCAGGTTACAGAGCTCGAATGCGAACAGTACTTGCTATTTTGTCAAATACAGATAAGGTATATAAATGAGGATCGATCCATTTAGCGGGTATCCTGTTCAGAAGCCAGCCTGAAAGTTCAGATCTGGACTGCTTGTTTTAATCTATCGACATTGTGTTAAATGTGAAATATAATTTGTGTCACAGGAAACTAGATATGTTTTCCATATTTCCATAATAAAATCAAGGCTCTCTAAGTTGGAAAATCTGTTACAGGCTTTATGTGCATAGCACAAACCCTACATTTCAATAGCCGTTACATATTGGAGTCAAATAAATATGATCGCAGTCATGACTGCATTTGTACGCGCGGCGACGCATTTGATACTGATTAGCGTGCAATTCTGCCAATACTCTCGTAAAATTCCATCGTCTATATGCGGGAGGATAAACTGCATAAAATCCTGCAAATGAACAAAGAGCGTTTAAATAAACGAGGGTTTGTTATGAAAGCCATTCATATTAGAGTGTGAGAACGCTTTGCGTTGTAGTTGAATTAAAAAAAAATGTTAATATGAAAGTCGAAATTAATTACTAATTATTAAATTTACTGATTTTTAACCTTATTAATTTGCTTTTTAATTTAATGACGGCATGCATATAAAACCGCAATTGGCATGATTTTATATCTGAGTAAATAAAAGGTTGAAATGTTAGCATACCTTTAATTCCGCTCTGTTGGATATTATGCATTGACACATGTTTAGTGGGGATTATAAATACTCGGTCTTACTAGTAAAAACTCTATATACAGACGTTTAACTGTCTTATACTTATACAATGAGTAGCTCGTTTATAAGTTTGTGTAAATTCCTTACTAATAATCACTACATACGTCGTATATAACATATAACTGTTACACAGCTACGTCATAGTTTCGTCATTACTTGTTACGAAAGGTAATAGAATATCAGAGGTTCTCTACTGGATACGGTAGAGCGCTCTAAAGTGTGGCGTGTTGAAATATCGATAGGATACAACTAGCTCTAATCGATTAAACTACATTTTGGTCAAAGAGTACAAATAAAGAGCAATATTATTCTAATAATTCTATGATCTTTGGTTTGTTCTTCTGTGGTTACAAGGTAAACATCATCATAAAATGACAGTCGATATGAACAGCTGTTAAAGGGGCGGCCATTTTTCACTATTATACAAATTTAAACAAGGGGTTTCGTGTATATAAAACCGCAAAGCAATTCCCATTGTATAGTTACAGCCTGTTTATACGTCCATAGCTTATTCACGGTTTATTAGTAACGTTTTCTGTCTCAACTCTGCATAAGTCTGTATAAAAATGTTTACACGGTTTATTAGTAAGACTGACTATGTTTATCTGAGAAAGATTTCTACTTTGAAGATACTGATGCCATTATATATTCTAAATCTGTATAAATGTTTGTTAGATCTGTCCGTGTGTTCGTGTTTTTTTTTTTTTTTTTACGTCTTAAAGATGTTACTTTTCAAATTTATTTTTAGTATCGGAAGAATAATTATTTTAATTGCTTCATCTTACTTTCTTATGTACAATGTACGTACAGGGACATCATTTTATTTTTACTAACATTTTTAATATTAACTTGGCTATACTTCTGGATCAACGCCGTTTGCTACCCCCTTCTCCGACTGGAGTTCGATGATACTGGCGTAATATACAAACAAATCACTTTACTAGGTATAGGAGGGAAGGAAAGTAGTTTGTTATGTGTGTAATAAGCACAGTCTACTATATACAGTCGTGAAGCTCAATACGTAGTAAATATGCAAACATTAGATAGTTGCTCACCACTAGGATCGCTAATATCGCCTCATTACAGGCAATACAAAATAGAACCGTCACAGTCTATTGTTTCTAGCACCCTCAAAACTCAAGCTTCGTGACTGTATATAGTAGACTGTGGTAATAGTATTAAACCGGTAGGTCTACTATGTAGAACACAGGCTGCAGAAGACACCGTAAAATTGTCATGTAAATTGATTCAGTAGTTTCAGAGAAAAATGCACTTAAGTTTGAAAATGTAAACTTATGGAAAACTGCATTAAAAAAAAGAAGGATGCATGCACCGCCAAATTTAAAGAGGCCATTTAAAGGGCGTATTTTTAGAAATACCCTCACAATATTTATATTGTTTTAAAGCGAAAGTTCTGCACTTTTTTAAAAACACAAAATAAAAAATGTAATTTTTGACCTATAATCACTACCTGGTTCCCTTAAATAATCGGCACCTTTCATTCCACAAGGGACTGTATGTTAGAGCGTTTACTGTTCAAACAAGCCCTTGTGGAATTTCTTCATTATGAACGGATTTCAATCGGAATTCACTTCCTCGCCGTTTGTTTTCCGTATAGAAGCAGTTACTCCCTCGAAGGATTTCCTTGTGATTACGGTAGGTGCGAGTTGCTCAGCAAGTTATAAACCATTTATCTGGCTGTAGGCTTAATCTCTATAATAATAATAACGCCAGCTGTAAGACGCTGATAAAGAAATTGGAACTTCGTGCTGTGTAGCAAAGGAGTGGTGTTAAGTGAAACATCTTTTTCAAACTAACTTCGTAGCTGTGAATTAGGCATGTCTGGATTTTATTGGAGTATCTGCTTTAACTCCGTTGAACATACAACGGGGGAATATTGTTTCCCATTGCCTTTACTATATTTTGAGAGACATACATACCCTCGTCCATTTTTGTTTGTTTTTTATTATTTTTAGTAATTGGAGTTGTGTATAAACAACATACAGGCTTTCGAAATGGGAGGTAAATGTACGGTCCGAGACTACACTCAGATGTACAGTAGGTTCGAATCCCGTGCTGGCCTTCTATGCCCAAGGTTGCGGGTTCGATTGAGGTCGATGGCAACTTAAATGCGACAGGTGTCAGTAGATTTACTGG
Source organism: Periplaneta americana (assembly GCA_025594305.2). Lineage (NCBI taxonomy): Eukaryota > Metazoa > Arthropoda > Insecta > Blattodea > Blattidae > Periplaneta > Periplaneta americana. The sequence goes on from JAJSOF020000038.1 coordinate 45,127,071, forward strand.
CATGTAAAATAACTCCTGCGGGACAAAATTCCGGCACATCCGGCGACGCTGATATAACCTCTGCAGTTGCGAGCGTCGTTAAATAAAACATAACATCGAATCCCGTTTGGATTGATTATGATTACGTAGTTTGATCTTTTCCGTTTTCTCCAAGTGCAAGGCGACTATCAAATGAACGGATTTACGCAATAATAGACCAAGCGCCAAAAACCAGTTTTTTTATAAAACATTTTATGCAAGAAGTATTATAACATTCATACTATTACAAAAACTAGCACAAATAATACCAAAAAAGACTAACCGATTTTTATTCAGAGACAAACAGTTGATTTAATATTTCGAAGCAAAATAAATTAATTAATTTTATGCAATAAACGAATTTTTGCTTATAAATAGCAGCAAATTCAGATATCGCATTCTTGATTTTTTCCGAGTTAACAGATTTGTGTAAATATCTCATTTTTGTCAAATTGTCGGTTGGTCTATTATTGCGTAACTCCGTTCAAATAATCCCTGGCGAATTTTCTGACTCATTTTGCTATCACAAATCCCATTGGCCATAAATTACCGCTTATTTCATATAATGTATAATATCCGAAAAAGCACGTTGCTGACGAATTTCATTTTCTTCTCAAAAAGACAAGATTTTCTTTTATAACAAAAATAGATTGATAAACGAATTATGCAGACTATTTCGCGCATGTATCAATTGACCAGTGTAGTATAAGAATACATTGGCTTGTAACTAATAACTAAGCGAATCTATCACTGTAATACACTACTCCGCCGATTTAGTAGATTGCGTTTGAATCTGAAAAAAAGCAGCAAAACAGTACAACATAGTCTATTGTGACAAGAATCCAAGCTGCCGCATATCGGTAAGCCATCATGTCACAAACACGTTCACGTCTGAGTATTTCGGACAAAATAAATATTACTCAACGCTTTGAAAAGGGCACAAATATTAAGGACATTGTCGGAGATTTTAAGGTAACATTTATTTGTGTATTTAACCATTTATTTACTCATTTATTCATTTACTTTATATCCTTGTTTATTTGCATATTTATTTATTTATATATTATTGTTTTATGGATGAAGGAAATAAAATTAATTTGTATTAACGTTGTATTAGATTCACTTTTTAATAATCAATCAATTAACAACTCTTAAATACCCATTACGGTATGATCGATTTTTTTACTGTTCGTAATATTTCTTGACATTCATGCTGTACCTAAACATGATGCTTGCCGATTGCAGGAGACTAGCTCCGTGTGTTATACCTAAGTAGGTAAACGTGGCTTTCGTCTATATCGACGGAGCAATGTTCTATCTATCAGTATCGAAACATCTGGTATCACCATGTATTGAGAATGTCTCACAACAGGCTACCTCGCCATATTCTGGAATACCAACCAACTGGAAATAGGGACCAGGTCGACCTTGTAGTAGACGAAGATGGAGAGAACAAATTCAAGCTTGTTTATCTTGAAATGAAAACAGGCCAAATGGTCTAAATTGTATGTATGTATTTATTTACACTGCAAGTGGCAAGCACCCGGTGGCAGTGGTATACACAATATAAGCAATACACAATAAATTCATAAACAATACACAATAAAATCATAAACAATACACAATACAATTATACAATACACAATACAATAAGAATACACAATACAATTTAACACAATAATTACAATTAATAATAAAATACCTAATTTTACAATACAACCTACATATGTATAGGCCCTACATAAGTTTCAGTAGTCTTTCACTTTACTCTCATCTCACTCACTGTAGTGGCACTATGACGCATTTCACTGACACTTTAGGACACATTTCACTGACACTCTATAACACATTTCACTGACATTCTATAACACATTTCACTGACACTATAGAACACATTTCATTGACGCTATAAATTATCATTGATCGGAACTATTCACTGCACTGTAAAACCATAACTCCACTGACTCACCTCGCTTCACTGATACAACAGTTCAAATAAGTCAAATAATTACACCCTTATGCATACTTATAAACAGAACTACATTTAAGCTAAACATTTCTAGTATAAGGCCCTCTTACACGCTGTTTTTAAATAATTTACAATTCAAACCAAGGAAGTAACTCGTCAGGCTAAATAAATACATGTCACCTTAAAAAATTGAATGTTAAATGTCGCCTTAATTTTAATTTGCACTTTATACACAACTTTTTAAGTTATTCTTGAATCTCCTTAAGGAAGGACAGCCCTCAAAGACCGCTGCAGGTAAGTCATTTATAGTTCTATTTAAAAATGAGAATTCACCTACATCTGTTTTCTGTTTCCTACATTTGATTTTAAAATCATGATCGTTCCTACCATAGTACGTTGGCTTTTCTAACCGAGCTGTTATCTCTGCCCATGCTTTCTGACCTAGATGTGCTCTATACAATGATGTTATTCTAGTTTTCCTACGTCTGAATGGACGCCAGCTATCCTGAGAGAAACTTCGGAGGGAACCAGCTACTAGATGGTTCGATTAGACTTTCGCCCCTATACCCAGCTCTGACGATTAAAATTGTGACGTGGTATCACCATGTATTGAGAATGTCATAATACGTTATAGGTGATGATGATTATGATGATTGTGGTGGTGGTGATAAAGACGTACATTTTGTGCGCAAACTAGGTGGAGTGAAATGTGAAATGTGAATAATTTCTCCACCATGAATTGTTCCATACTTCTTGTCGACTAATTAATTATTCTACAAATAAAAAAAGAGTATGTGTCATAATTTTAACTACCTTACTTTGGATATAGTAATGTACGTATGTAACTTCATATTAGGTTGTGTTAAAGGAACTGGGTAATGAATGAATGGATGAATGAATAAATGAATGAAATTCTACAAGGGTAACGGCCTCCTTCAGAAGTATATATTGAACTCAAAAGTTTATTTGGAGAGCCAGTCCAAGAGAGCTTAGTTAGTTACACTTTACACTTATAAACTAAACACATCCAGGGATATCAAGCGCGGGCATATTGTACCGTCTGACAAGGAGACTAGAGACTTCACGCTTTCAGAAACGCATGCAGGCGTACGTTTAAAAGAGATTCTACGTCACTATTATACCTCGTTTAAAGGCTAGAAATGCCCGCGCTTCAATGTCTGAATATACTAAGTATAGACTATACAAACTAAACTCTACAATTCCTATACACTCTTAGACATACGCTAAACACAATGATACACAGTTCATGTAGATTATATAGTAAACTGTTTATAATGGTTCTTTCCAGATTGTTCCATGCTTTTGCCTGTCCGTTGCTGTCCTTGTCCACTGCGCTCCCGTCTCTCTCCGGAAAACATCCGACCACCTCCTCCTTGGACGTCTTGTGCAGTGTGTCCAACTCCGGCAACATGAAATCCGCTACGAAGCTACCAAAATTCTGCTACATTCTGCTACGATAGTAGATAATGAAGAAATTTGGAGGACTCAGAAATATATTAAGGGATCACAGAAATACATTTTATAATGTTTTCTGACATAATTCAGATTGTTTGAAAATCTAAGCTGTCAATTATACTTACTTACTGGCTTTTAAGGAACCCGGAGGTTCATTGCCGCCCTCACATAAGCCCGCCATTGGTCCCTATCCTGAACAAGATTAATCCAGTCTCTATCATCATATCCCATCTCCCTCAAATCCATTTTAATATTATCTTCCCATCTACGTCTCGGCCTCCCTAAAGGTCTTTTTCCCTCCGGCCTCCCAACTAACACTCTATATGCATTTCTGGATTCGCCCATACGTGCTACATGCCCTGCCCATCTCAAACGTCTGGATTTAATGTTCCTAATTATGTCAGGTGAAGAATACAATGCGTGCAGTTCTGTGTTGTGTAACTTTCTCCATTCTCCTGTAACTTCATCCCTCTAAGCCCCAAATATTTTCCTAAGCACCTTATTCTCAAACACCCTTAACCTATGTTACTCTCTCAAAGTGAGAGTCCAAGTTTCACAACCATACAGAAGAACCGGTGATATAACTGTTTTATAAATTCTAACTATCACAGTTTTTACAACAGACTGGATGATAAAAGCTTCTCAACCGAATAATAACAGCATTTCCCATATTTATTCTGTGTTTAATTTCCTCCCGAGTATCATTTATATTTGTTACTGTTGCTCCAAGATATTTGAACTTCTCCACCTCTTCAAAAGATAAATTTCCAATTTTTATATTTTCGTTTCGTACAATATTATCGTCACGAGACATAATCATATACTTTGTCTTTTCGGGATTTACTTTCAAACTTATCTCTTTACTTGCTTCCAGTAAAATTCCCGTGTTTTCCCTAATCGAAGTGAATTATATTCATTTTATTTTAAATTTATTCACAAATGTTTAAACTTTAATTAAGATGTATTTTGTAATACAGAAATATAAGTTTGCTGTTTGTCTAGTCAACTGTACTGAAAATCGTTGAAAAAACATACGAATTGAGAAAAAATACTTCCCAATAAGAAAATAACTAAAATAACAATTACTGTTTCAGTATAAAATCAAATTATATGTTCATTTGCCGTAAAAGGTCAGCAGAAATTTAAGAATGCGCACGTCTAATTTTTATACTCTTAGGATTATGTGCAAAACATTTCCTGAAAATCCATACGGGTTTGACGAGATACGGTTATTTAAGTTGCAAAAGCCAGTATAGCTATTGTTTACACTAACCAGTCCCTTTAAATTAATTTTGTATATGTTATATTCCATTGTCATACATGTAATACAATTAAAACGAGGAAAGGTAGATGCCTAGACGGCCCAGCAATGAGTAATACGTACGATATAGTGTAATATAATTAGCATCACCATAGTTTAAGTTAGTATTTACAAATGAGTCTAGAAACTCAACGTATATTTGCGCGAAGTAATCTGTTACACCACAGCGAGGGCCTCCTGGAGAGATGTGTGACGCACGTGCGTGAGTTGTGCTGCGTGTTGACTCTCCTAATTAAAACTCACATCCGCAAAATAGCCGCCAACTTCCATGTTCAAATAATTACACACGCACGGACCAGCCAGCGTTCTAAAGAAGGAACACGGCCGCTTCTGTTCCTCTGTGTTCTACCGCCCAGTAATACAGAAGCTACGGTTCACTGTTATATTATTCAGTAGCTGGGTATCGGGTAATAAGCACTCGGGTTGTATAGAAGAAGATCTGACACATGATTCGACACACTACCCTAATAGACTCGGTTACAGAAATAGTAAAGCCAAAGAGTTTTCAGTACAATCACAGTCTACTATATACAGTCGTGAAGCTCAATATGTAGTAAAAATGCAAACATGGATAGTTGCCCACCACTAGGATTGCTACTATCGCCTCATCATCGCAGAGCTCTTTCCTAGCAGACGACAAAATATGTTACACTTTCGTTGTGTTCTTTTGGAAAAATTAACACCTTCCTTCCATTATTGAAATATTAAATGCATAAAGTTAATTTATTATTTTAATATAGTATATTAAATTCCACCATAAACTCGAAGATACCTGCAAGAAATAGGTTAATATTATTTTTGTTTGTGCAAAACGAACTGAAATTTAATATAATCTCTTCACTCATTCAAGATTATAGCTATAATTAACTATGAAACCAATAAATATTAATTTGCATTTCCCTTTACAACACTAATAATGGAAATATGAATTAATGGATTAACTTACGTACGTGTACCGGTACTTGTAGTATAGGGTTACGTAGTTGAGGTTAAGCAATAATAATCAGACCAGAATTGGAAATAAAACGTGATTAATAAATTTTATTGTAACAAACTTTTTCTACGTCTCTAATAAAGTAACAAATAAAAATAACAACAAAATTAACAGCTGTAATTAAAAAATATACTTTGAAAAAAGTAGGCCTAAGCAATAATAATCCCACCAGAATTGAAAATAAAACGTGATCAATAAATTTCATTAAAACAAACTTAATTTTTCTACGTCTCTAGTAAAATATTATTATTTCAATTATTGTATTTTAACCATTAACATTTTCTTTACAACCAATAACGAACATTTCACAAGCATCAATGTGAAATGCGCAACGAGCTAGCACTCGATGGAAATACGATTCAGTCCGAAGTCGACCGTGGACAGTCTATTGTTTCTAGTTGCTAACCGCTTGGAGCGCTGTATCACGAGATTTGCAAAAAATCATCTCAAGCTTCGCGACTGTATATAGTAGACTGTGGTACAATGTTGACTCCATGTTTTGAATAAGTATACAGTGAGTGTAAAAAGTATTCGCACGGTGGGTAATAAAAATACATAACAATAATAAATGTGCTTCAAATCCTATACTCTCAACTTTTTAGACATGAACACAAGTTACGTACAAGTATACACATTCTCTGTTATTTGTTTACATATAAACACAAAATTAATTGCACAAATCTCAAAATAAACAATTATGTTTGATTAAAACACAATGATACCAAACAAAAATACGAACAAAAAGTATTCGCACACTGGTCACACTTTAGTCAGTTCCTTTTCAATTTCAATATTTTGTAATGTAGCCCTTGCATTTTACAATAGCCTCTAACCTTCTGGGAATAGAATTAACTAAATTTGAAGTAGTTCTAAGTCTTATTTCTAAATAATCCCAAAGGTCTCTATTGGGTTGATTTCTGATGACTGGGGAGGTATCTGAAGGTACGAAGGGATCTATAGAGAATCCACAGTCGAATGTTGTGGGCCGTATGTGTGGGGTCGTTGTCTTGTATGAATATGAAATTGTTCCTGATGCTCAATTTTTGGGCACTAGACACTGCATGACCCTTCAGAATATCAATGTAACGTTGGTGATCCATACTGCCCTCTATTCCATACTGCCAACGACTCCACTCATGCTGAACTCATGCATCCCCATACTAGTACTCAAACTCCACATTGTTTCACTGTGGGACGAAGATTTTTCTTTTCCAGTTCAGCATTTTTTTTTCTCCACACGAAACTTCTCCCATCAGACTGAACTTACTTTCATCAGTGAAAAGCATTCTGTTCCAAAATTCTTGGGGCCGGTTAAGATTTGTTTCATCAAAGTCTAATCTTTTACTCTTATTAACTTTACTGATATAGTATTTCCTATGGGCGATTCTACCATAGCATTCGCTGCTCCTTAGCTAATTTCGGATTGTACTGTTACATACACTTATACCGAGTCATACTGACGCTCTGCCGCAGTAATATGCGGATTCCTTTTAATTTTTCGCATGATTGCTCTGCCACTGTATTCGTTTATTTTTCTCTGCCGGCCACTTCTCCTTAAATTTTCGTTCGAATTTCTTTCCCCGTATCTTTGTATGATTCGCTTGATGGTTGACTTACCTCTATTCACAATCGTTGATGTTTCACTCAGTGTTTTACATAGATTATGCAGACGAATGATAGTAGCCCTTTCTTTCTTAGAAATTTCTTTCCCTCTTAGTCCCATTTGACATGATAGCTATATACTACTTGTGATTCTAGAATCAAACTGTCTTGGAACACACATTACGAGCGTTTTCTTAGTACCACGTGCCTACTGCGTTCCGCATGGGTGCTTTTATTCATCAACAGAGTTGAGTGTGCGAATACTTTTTACGCTGTAGGAATTCAATTTATTGAACTATGACAGAAGCTATACGCAAAATTATGACAATTTATTGTGTGTATTTGCTATGTAATTCATTATTATTATTATTATACGCTAATAGTTTATTTCATACCGAGAGTTAATAGTACTTCATTTAGGTCTCAATTTGTAGTAAAAACATCGTCGTGCGAATACTTTTTACATTCACTGTAGATGCATGATGTGCATGACCTGTAATGGCTATGTCTGTGTCTACCTCCCATGCCTACAGTGTCTATCATTCTTATTCGTACATATCTAATTTAAACCAATAATACAACCTTATGTACAAAATAAAGATATTCATATACTAATAGTAGTGTACCATGCTTTAAAATCCATTACGTTAATTTACAACCAGTTTCATTTTAAGCCCTAAATAACAAAAATATTAATAAAAACATTACTTTGAAAGTAAAACTCTATGTCATTTATATTCGTACACTTGAGTAATGTTGACATATTCGGGGGTGCCGTGCCTTAATGGGAACAGCGAGTGTGCATTTCCGCGTGCTCTGGGGTTTGTTTTGCTTCTGCAGTCAGTTCTGTTCAAAATGGGCAAGTCGAAGGAACTAAGTGCCTAGCTGAAGGAGGCGATAGTTAGACTGGCTCTTAAAGGTTATTCTTTAAGGAAAATAGGCGATATAGTAAATAAAAGCCATTCCACGGTACAATTTGATTAATAAATTCAAATACCGTGGATCTTGCAAATCAGAAGAGGAAATCAAAAGAAAATACTAAATGAGAGGGAAGAACGTTTTATAATAAGACAGATAAAATCGAATCTACGGTTTTATTTTACGTCCTCTCGTGACGAAAACCACAAGGAAGACTCTTTGAATCAACGGTGCGACGTGTCCTATATAAATATGGATTTCATGTAGAAGGATAAGAAAAAGGCCCTTCGTAAGTAGGAAAATTCGAGCTTTAAGAATTAAATTTGCTAAAGCTCATATAAATAAGGAACAAGAATTTTGGGACAGTGTTATTTGGTCGGATGAGATCAAGATTAATCTTTTCGGATCCGATGGTGCCCACTTAGAGTGTGGAAAAGAAGAATGAGGCCGACAAAGTAGATAACACTCTTCCCACTTGAAACATGGAGGTGGCGCCATAATGATTTGGGGCTGTATGTCCTAAAGGCGTGGGTAAGATCGACTTCATTGATGGAATTATGGACAAAGTGGTCTCAACAACATCTTGAAAAATAACGTCAAGGAAAGTGCAATAAAAATGGGTTTGCCGCCTGTCTATATTTTCCAACAAGACGACAGCAAATATACGGCCGAAATGAACAAACACCGGTTGACGTGGAACCTTCTGAAACAACTCCATACTCCTCCTCAATCACCCGATCTGAATCCTATCGAGCATTTGTGGTCCAGACTTAAGGAAAATGTATATAAAAATACAGTTTCTTCCAAAGAACACCTCAAAACTGTTGTGCTCGAAGAATGGCGACAGTTCACTCCGCAGCACTGTAAAACATTGGTAAATTCCATGCAGAGAAGGTGTCAGGCAGTGATCAAAGCCAGAGGATATGCAACCAGGTATTAGAACGTAATTGTTCATGTTATTTCTGTATAGTTATTTAATTTTGTTACTAAGTGTACGAATATAAATGACAGGTAGAGAAATTATATATTTTGTTAAATTTTGTTTATTTATATGTTTACGGTACATATAGAATTTATTTTTTTGTTTTTTTTTTTTTTTTTTTGTATTCATAATGCTACTGAACAGAATTTTCAAAGAGAAATATAATACTTTCATTTCATGTGTCTTTTATCATCAAAGTTGTTACATATTTTCACCTGTACGAATAAGACTGATGGACACTGTATATAAACCCTCACATTCTTTTATGTTGATTCATGTGAGCCATCATGTTTCTTTTTGCTTGTTAATCAATTTGCGTTTTTATACATTCTGTAAAATAAACAACTGAAAATTCGTATACAGTCCGCATTTCACGAGAAGATCCGAGCAAGGAATGTGCATTTTTCCCCACTCTTATAACCTGTCCCCAACACGGAACCGGCTGGCCATTCACTGAGCTTTGTTTGTCCCAGCCGGCCAATGACACCATTCCCATTCACCTGCTGCTTCAAGAACGCTGAGTTACTGGCTTACTCTCTCCCCTTACCCCGCAAGTACCATACTCCCCTCGCAGGGATCCTCTCGTGAAATTTGGACAGTAGACTGAGTTCAGTTCGTGGCAGACAAACGTGTACCTTCCACAAAGATTAATAGAGCGACCGAGTCTTAGGAAGTTCGTACCAAAATATTGTTTTCCGGGTTGAGTGCAGTAGGCATATAGATCTATTGCACTAACATACTATACACGCAGTAGTAGGCCAAACAAATGGACAAACATTTTACTGGAAATTATGTAGTGTGGAAATTTCAATCCTGGTTGGGACAAATTATCTGGTTCAGGTTTTTTTCGGGTTTTTCCCTCAACCTATTAAGGGGTTAGATATAGCTTACAGCAAGTAAAATTTTGGAAATATTCAACATTTTTTCCCTCCATTACTGTATTCTGTACAATAATGAAAATTAGTATGTGTAAAACACTGTCCTTCTGCTATATGAGAAGAATGACTTTGGCGGGTGACGGATTTTCTGGCGGAAATTACTATTTACATCGTCTTTTGACTTTTTTAGCTACTGTCATTTATAATTTTTTAATTTTTGGGAGATTTTACTTTTTCTTTGAACAGCCCTGCACGTGTCTTATCATGTTAAGGAATCCCCTGTTTCAGATTTCCTCATAATGAAGTCAGAGGTCGACGAATTATTATTTAAATCAAAATTGGTAAGTAAGTTGTGTTAAAATTTGCTTTTTATTTGTATAGGGACATCATTTTATTTTTACTAACATTTTTAATATCAACCAGGCTATACCTTTTGGATTAACGGTTGAGAACCGGAAACACCGGTTGCTACCCGCTTCCACGACTGGAGTTCGATGATACTGGCGTAAAATACAAACAAATCACTTTACTAGGTATAGGAGGGAAGAAAAGTAGTTCATCCATTTACGTAAACTAGGAAATATCGCAATTTTGAGTTTGATTATTTTCATTAGGTTTTTGTTTAATCAAAATACAGTACAGTATTAACACTATGTGTTTTTACTCACGAATTAGGCTATCCATTTGTACGTATTCATTATGCAGTGTATATTGTACTGTTACAGCACATTAACGTACAATATAGAGAATGAAGTTAAATTAAAAAATAATCATAATATGGATATTTAAACACATTTTTTTTTGAGAATGGTGGCCGTTCATTTCGATACAGGCTTCAGTTCTTTTGTATATATTATCGCACTATAGACTATTGTACCTAATTCCAATTACCAGTTTCGTCCTTCGTACTAGTAATTCATCCTGAAATAATTCTGTACCTACTCTGTAAAAGAGTACCTAACGTACTGCAAATTCAATCTTCACTTCTGCCCGATCCGAAAAAATAAAATTACTCAGACATGCTATCTACTGTCCGTCCAAGTGGTTTTTTCGCAGGGTCTTAGAAAGGGGGTAAATCACGTGACAGTTAATTGATTAACAAGGGCCTTTATTTAAGTTATTTTAAACAATTGTATGGGTATAATATTACGTAGACGTCCAATTCCTAACAGAAATTAATGTTTTCAGAAAAGAGCTAAGACAGCCCAGTCACCACCTTTACAGAGGGGCGAAATCGGGATGCGACGTAGGCAAACGACGACAGTACCTGTGCGAAAATATGATTCAATATTGAAAGCTCTTTCGTCACTGGAAAACGCGAACATATTTCTGGAACGTACTATACTCACTAACTCAGTACAGTTTACTATATGCGGCCTTAGATCTGTGTGGAGGACAGTGGAACTTCATTAGTAGAAGGGGTGGGAGTGAAGTACATTCAAAAACTCAGGTACAATAAAAATTGAAGTAAAAATAAAATGATGTCCCTGTATATAGACATATTGAGTGGGTCTTATTCTTTTTTATTTTTAATTTTCACGGATTCTGACGGATTTCCAGGTGTTAGACTGATGGGAATATAATTTATGTGTTGGCAACACTGGATCGGTGAGCTTAGTCTCATGTACATCAGTTTCTGTGAGAGTTAAATGCGTCTCAAATATTTTTCCGAGCATTCATACTTTCGTCCGCCGTGTTATGGCAATGTAAACATAAATGCGTTTTATTACATAAAAACAACTTCATTATATCAGACTTTGGTATTTATTGTCATGAAGTCTCCATGTGAAAGCAAGTATTCTCATGAATTGAACTCAGAGGTCATGTTGTTGAAATGGTTTGCGGTTTATATACCCATGATTAGGATGGGATTTTGTTGTTTATACAATGAATTGTAGGAACGACACTGTTGCATTGAGCAGTGAAATGGGCCGAACCCCCGAGCAGCTAAACAGGATTTGCAAGTTTGGAAAACACACAACAGACTTGTGTATGTAGCCCACTTACGCAGTCGAATGCTTTTTTGTTTTTATACTGAGCATGTTTTCGGATCGATTCTGATGATGATGGCTGCCGTTAATGTCAATGTTCCTCCATTACAGGGCGTGACGTCATACATCCGTAAACTGCCGGCTATTTTATTCATTGCCGCTCTATGTTATCGAATTCCGCTGTAGTTAGTCTTGCTAATATATTTAGGTTGTTATTTTTTTCGATTATGGCCTCTATCTCGGTCCATATGTTCGTAATCGTTGAAAGCCGATTTTGTTCGATATATTTATAGATTCGTGTGTTTCGATTTTAACTGGTTTTATTTTTGCTATGGAATAACGCGTACGAATAAAGGTATATGGTTATGTAAACACGCGCAAAATCATGCGTGTGTGTCCATGAACATAGAATTGTAATGAAGGGAATCCGAATCAATTGTCACCGGGTGTGCAGGAAAGTAATTCGCTTTAAATTTTCCAATTCTTAATCTTAATAGTGTGGGTTCAAATGCCTGCGAATCCAAATAGGATTTGTGATTGACAGACATTGTGTTGAGGGAGTTTTCTTAAGGAGTTAGGTACAGCATACAGCAGTAAAATTTTGAAAATATTCAAAAATTGTTTTCTCCATTACTGTATCTTGTACAATAATGGAAATTAGTATGTGTAAAACACTGTTCTTCTGCTATATGAAAAAAAAAATATATATATATTTTTACGATTTAAAAATTATTTACTTTTTTCTTTTCAAAATTCAGTTATCTGTGCAGTGATGATAGGTTTGCATATTTCTATTTCTCGTTTTGCATGCTGGTACAATAAAAGTTCTGTTCTTAACTTCAAAACTCTTTCAACACATTACTCTGCTAAAACCGTCTTACTTTCGTGTGATAAAGAGTATTTTCATATAACAAATCCATATCTCCACAAATTTTGCTAAAAATACGCGTTTGAAAAGCTCTTCCTTTGATGACATTTTTCCTATTACTACAGCGCCATGGTGGTAATAGTTTGAAGTATTACAAATGATGTCTACTTAATATTCCATGCCATTGTTACACCATATACTTCTATTTTTATCGTTCTTTGGGTGATATCCAATGATTTTGAGTAAAATTATCATTTTCGATTTTACAAGGATTTATATTTTTCGAATGGGGTTAAGTACCGGTACTTTAGTGGGAGGGGAGGGAAAAGCAGTCTCACCCAAAAGTAGTGGCGCCTTCAAAAAGTCTGGAAACCACTGTGTTAAAGGAACTGAATTGTTGCGAAATGCGTAAAACGTACGATAAGAAAGCAGGCCTAGCCGAGTCTTCGTGGCAATGGATTTTTATACAGGGACTCATTTTATTTTTACTTCAATTTTATTGTACCTGAGTTTTTTAATGTACTTCACTCCCACCCCTTCTACTAATGAAGTTCAACCGTCCTCCACACAGATCCAAGACCGCATATACAGTCATAGTAGCCTTACGGTCATAGTAAAACAGTAGTTCCAAAAATATGTTCGCGTTTTCCAGTGACGAAAGAGCTTTTAATATTTAATCACTTTCACACAGGTACTGTCGTCCATTTGTCTACGTCGTATCCCGGTTTCCCCCACCAGCTTTTATTCGCCAGCTAGTGGCTGGGCTGTCTTAGCTCTTTTCTGAGAACATTAATTTATGTTAGGAATTGGACGTCTACGTAATATTATACAACTGCTTAAAATAACTTAACTAAAAATGGCCTCGTTAAGTAATTAAATGTCATGTGATTTGCTCCCTTTCTACGACCTTACGAAATAACCACTTTGACGGAGAGTAGATTGTATGTATGGGTAATTTTATCTTTTCGGATCGGGCAGAAGTGAAGATTGAATTTACAGTACGTAAGGTAATCTTTTATAGAGCAGGTACAGAATTATTTCAACATGAGTTATTAGTATGAAGGACAAAACTGATAAATAGACTATAGTGCGATAATATTCAGAAAAGAACTTAAGCCTGTATCGAAATGAACGGCCATCATTTTAAAAAATGTGTTTAAATATCCATATTGTGATTATTTTTCAATTCAACTTCATTCTCTATATTGTACGCTAATGTGCTGTTGACAGTATAATATACACTGCATAATGAATACGTCCACATGGACACCTCAGTTCGTGAGTAAAAACACTTATTGTTAATACTTTACTGTATTTTGATTAAACAAAAATCTAATGAAAATTATCAAACTCAAAATCGCGATATTTCCTAGTTTACGTAAATGGATGAACTACTTTTCTTCCCTCCTATACCTAGTAAAGTGATTTGTTTGTATATTACGCCAGTATCATCGAACTCCAGTCGTGTAAGGAGGTAGCAAACGGCGTTGATCCAGAGGTATAGGCAAGTTAATATTAAAAATGTTAGTAAAAATAAAATGATGTCCCTGTACTATAAATCTCAAACCTGGAATCGAGACTCTGTCCTTTTAGTAGACATCATGATCTGACTGAGCTACGGCTGGACCGTGTTATGCAGAATTAGAGGCACCCGTATTACAGCATGCCTGGCGTGTGATACAATTAATCAGGCTTGAAGCTGCTGAATTCAGAGTTCTCGTACGTATGTTGTAGTTTTTCGTGTACACAACGTGAATTACAATGATGATATATCATATGGGAGAAAGAATGTCGCATCATTATATGAGATGCATATTATCCTGATATTACGCCCGTACGTTATCGAATATTACTTCGAGTTATTATTGGTATAGACAAAGTAGACTATTGACTATTCTATTCGTATGATAAATTCTGTACTGTAGCGGTTACGAGTTCGAATCGCACCTGCAGCATGTTTACCTAAATGTACATGTAACAATTTATATTTGTTTACAAAGGAGAATGTAATTTGAACAGATTTCAAGCCGTTTCACCTCCAGTAGCATTTTAAAATCTGGCAGTGTAATGAGTTTTGCTTCCGCAGGCAAATATTCTTCATCCTTCTCTGTCTTACACGATTTTGTGTTATATCGAAGCATGCGGGGTTTTAGCATAAATTGAGGCGGTCAGAAACAAAGGGTGTACCTGTTCTCCAACCAGGACATTAACCGTGAATGTGCTTACTATTGCGTCATCTATTGCAGCGAAATAGATAATATTACCGTTATAACGTGCGCTCTCCTGCATATGTTATTTCCTGTATGGAGGGATTGAAAGACCAGGAAATTAACTGTGATCTAATTTTGTAACTAGGGTAGTATAAATATGTGTGTATCAATGTTATCGTTTGTGCTTTGAGAGTTAGCCAATGGAGATGCGTATACCCACGTGTGTGACCTTATGACTGACGTCTCCAAAACAGTAGACTACTCGCGAGTAAGCCCCTGAACGGAACCGAAGTCATTACGTAATGAGCGCGCTCCGCCTCTAAACACTTAATCCAACTTAACCGAACACATAATACTATACATCACTAGTAACAGTCCTCACATTTAGTATCATTTCGTTTGCATGTATTGCCGGCCCTAGTACTCGTGTTAGTAGCCATCTAGTGGAAGTGGACCGTAATTCCAGGAAGAAAATATGGCGTCTTTCATAATACAGTAATTACATTTAGTTCTTTCAGTGTTTTTTTGTGATATATTAAATGTGTTAATGTAGTGATAAGTATATATATATATATATATATATATATATATATATATATATAACACATTTCAATTCTTATTGTACTATATATATATATATATATATATATATATATATATATATATATTGTGAGAATGTTATTTGTAACAACAATGTAATTTATTCGTCACAACAATAATTCCTTTCTACAATTCACCTTAAACGCTCTCGTCAACAATTGGATCTTCACTCAACAAAGTATTCGTTATAGCACTCCACCGACGACAATGACAATTTACTTGGACTATTACGCACAACAATGAACTGTTAATCTTAACTAATATTTACAAAGCACTATTTACAAATCAGAACAAGTTTAATAGAGGCACTACCAGTTCTCAGTTCACAGTTCTTCTATCTCAGTCACTCGAGTTCACAGTATCTCGAACCACAGACCTTCAGAGACAGTTCACTGTACTCGAACTCGGGTCCCTCCATCTGCGGTCCACTGCACTCGAACTCAGGTCCCTCCAACTGCGGTCCACTGCACTCGAACTCAGGCCTTCGGCTGCTGACGCAGTTGCGGACGCACACTCGAGTCGAACTCCGGTACACAAGACTGGCTTGCTTGCTCTGGCTTTCTCACTGACTGGCTGACTGAAAACTCTGAAACTCTGTCTAGTTCGCTGGCGCCTGCTCTTTTTATAGCAAAATCATAGTTGCGAGAACCTTCTACAGGTGTGTAGAGAATTATCTCGATATCTCTACATCGACAGACGTCTGGAATAGTCGAGAAGGTCGTTCCACATTCACTGCGTTAAGTAGCAGCTGCGCGCGCAGACTCGCTCCACTCTCTCGCCGTGTTGGCCCTTTCCCCTCTTCGCCGCGCGCCATCACAAAGTGCTCCGCGCGATCTTCTCTCTTGCGGGACGCTGGTCGTGAGTTCGAATCTCACGTCGCTGTCATATATATATATATATATATATATATATATATATATATATATATATATATATATATTTATACGAGGGGGATCCAGGAAATAACGACCGTTTTGTTGTAATAATTAAAAAAATATATTTATTTGAAAAAACAAAGTCTGTTACATAACTGGAGCTTCCTTTACTTCTCTACATAATCACCACCTACGAGTACATTTAAACATTTGTCGTATCTGTTCACTAGCTTTAGAATTCCCGTGTTATACTCCTCTGCCGCCAGTTCATTAAGCCAGGTGTTCACTGTCTTCTTCAACTCTTGATCTCTTCAAAAACGCGTACCACCCTGAAAGTCTTTCAGCTTAGTGAAAAGGTGAAAATCGCTAGGAGCAAGGTCTGGACTATATGATCAAAGATTTCCCAACCGAATTGATCCAGCAATTCTCGAGTTGAAGCAGCAGTGTGCGGGCGGGCGTTGTCGTGAAGAAACACAACTCCTCTCGAAAGCATTCCTCGCCTCTTGTTTTGGATGGCTCGCCGTAGTTTTCGTAAAGTCTTACAATAACGATTTGCATTGATCGTAGTGCCTTTTGGCATGAAATCCAGCAAAAGAACACCTTTGCGATCCCAAAATACAGTAGCCATGACTTTTTGTGTTGAGAGAGTCTGTTTGAATTTTCTCGGTTTCTTGGGTGATGAGGGATGATGCCACTGACGTGATTGGCGCTTGGTCTCTGGGGTGTTGTGAGACACCCAGGTCTCATCACCAGTCACAATTTGATCAAGAAAGGCGTCTCCATCTGTGTGATATCACATCAAGAATGTCAATGCTGAGGCCATTCTCTGAGTTTTGTATTGGTCACTCAGTTGCCGTGGAACCCATCGTGCACAGATTTTGTGGTAGCCAAGATGTTGCGACACAATTTCACCAAGCAAAGAACGAGAAATGTCAGGAAAGGCAATATGCAATTCGTCGAGTGATGTGCGCCTGTCTTGCAAGATTCTGTCGTTCACTTTAGTCTTCAGATCTTCTGTGATGAGTGATGGGCGTCCGGGTCGAGTTTCATCGTGGACATTTGTTCGCCCATTGTTGAACATTTCGCACCATTTTCTCACATTTCTTTCATTCATTATAGTATCACCATACACTTCTTTCAATTGCCGGTAAATTTCTGCAGGTTTCAAATGTCGGGCATTCAAAAATCGAATCACACTCCTCACCTCACAGTCGGCGGGATTGTCAATCACGTCGTTCATTTTGAAGAAACACAAAATCCACAATGGCGACTTGTTGCAACCAGTACTCACAACATTATGAGAACACATGTTAAGGAAGCCAGTTGACCTTCAAACTAGGAAGGGGAGTCAGCTGCGCGGCGGGTATGCGCGAACGGTCGTTATTTCCTGGATCCCCCTCGTATATATATACAGTACAATAAGAATTGAAATGTGTTGTAGTTGTGTTAAAGTATTGAAAATCGGTTTATAGTGCCACATTGACAGTGATAAAAGTGCGCAATATTCCTTCAGTGGCCGGTGGATACTCTACCTTGACCCTCAACATAATTCTGTTCATTATAAATTAGCATACTGAGGTTACAAAACGCTTCTTTGAGACATATTTGTTATTTTAATAGGTGCATGGTGACTTTTCAATTCACTGTATATATTATAGGCATAAAAGCAAAATGCGGAATACTGTAAAATAATATGGAAGCATGCCTTGCTGCTGCATATGGCTGTGCTGTACTCGACGCATTGCACTTACGTCAGCTCTGTTTACTTCCGACTTCGCAGAATGTAAACAGAGAAGATCAATATTCAGTCGCGTCCTTGCACAGTACTGCGGCGTTTCTTCATGTGTGTTATTTTCATTGGAAATGCTCGCATACACAGTCATGGACACAACAAATACGGCCATAGAAACTAATCATCAAAGCTCGGATCTTGGGGACTTGTGTGTCGTGTGCTTGAGTAAGGTTACAGGCATAACGTACACAAAGCTCACGCTGCAAGTGCTCAGGGACAGTCGTTTGTACTAAGAAAGTGGTCACATCGAATGGCAAGAAGACGAACGAATAAACTGTGTCACGTCGAAGCCAATGACATTAAGAGAATTACAGGTAAACGGTCTGTTTGAGGAATTAGAAAATACGTGTTATTCGAATGGGTGTTATGGAAGTTTGAAAATGCATTTCTTAAATTTTAGGTACAGAATTTCGTGGAGGAATTCTGAGGAGATACATTATTTTCTTCTAATGCAGAGTTTATATCTTGTAAGTTGTACCACACATAAACTAGAGCTGGAAACGGGCATTCATTGAAAGACATTGCAGTCCTTTAAATTGATGGAGAATTTGTCCATAGCCATGGATCAAGTCGTAGAGAGGGACCTTCCCTAGTAGTGATACACTAATTGAAAATTATTTGCGAGAAAAATTTAGGATATACTTATCTTTCTCAGATACGAGATCTGCTGAAAATCGAACAGGAAACAGTGACAGTGAAATATTCAGTATTTTATTTAGGCCCAAGACTTTATAATAAAATTTCAAACCATTTTCCAAATTTGAAATTTTTAAAATTGAAACTTTTAAAAAGAATTTTGTAAAATTATCCATGATATATAATAGTAACAAATGTACTTTTTTTACCTTTTATTTATATCGACTATATTCATGTTTTTATTGAATATCACTGGCTTCTGTCGGATTGTCAATTGATATTAAATGTGTATTTTCTCTCGTTTTCCCTTTCTTCTTTATTCTTGCTCTTGTGTTGTACTTATTGGTTTGAATTAAGTTAATTACTGTATTTAGTAAACTGTCCTTGTAAATTTTATGTTATATTATTCACTAAGACCACACCGTACACGAGCCTGGCTCTT
This sequence comes from Periplaneta americana, assembly GCA_025594305.2. Lineage (NCBI taxonomy): Eukaryota > Metazoa > Arthropoda > Insecta > Blattodea > Blattidae > Periplaneta > Periplaneta americana. The sequence continues at coordinate 45,146,643 of JAJSOF020000038.1, forward strand.
ACGATAGTGGCTAGAAACATTTTTATTTTATAAATGCAATTTGTACTCACTAGGTAGCTAGTTAAAATAAATAAAATAAAAAAATTAAAGTTTGCTCCCGTCGCTTCATGTGACGTGGAAATAAGTTTCCTTCGTTTCAAATCATGTTTAATTAACAGACGAAGAATTTATGGGTTCGAAAATCTTCGAATGCATGTAGTCATACACTGTAATGAAATGTACAGAGCAGAACTGTAAATTTGATGTATTTTGCATGTTTATTTATATATATGCTATAAAATTAGATGTTTCAACCTATCATAATATTATCATTATGTTGTTCCAGCCAGGAACCACTTTTATAGCAGACCTGACAGTACCTCCGTGCTGGAAGCGGGAGTTTGTTGACATTGAAGTCCGGTCGCTTAGCCACGTTCAAAGACACAAGTCCCCAACTTCCGAGCTTTGCTAATCATGTATACAACCGGTTTCATTTTTTATTGCATGATATGGCGTTCTCATCTCAGTCTCTGTCCCTATCTTCCTCTCTTTCCCCGTGTACCGAGTTTCCCCATAAATCTCCTTTCTTCGTCTTATCTTTTCACGGACATTGCGTGTGCTTGTAATATTTTTAAGCTAACGTATTGATTTTTTTATTGGCGTGTGACTTACACTTTAGCTGAAAACTGGGGCACTCTTCGTAAGTTTTTAATTCTTATCTCTCGTGAAATGGAAGATTCATAAGTACCATATTAAGCGTGCTTTGATTTATGATGCACATTTTATCAGTGAACTGAAAAATACCATATATTTTCATTCTAAACACTCAGAAAAGGTTTCGGAGCTCTTTCATCAACAAATATAGTACAAGGCTTGTACAGCGACATCATTTTATTTTTACTTCAATTTTTATTGTACCTGAGTTTTTGAATGTACTTCACTCCCACCCCTTCTACTAACGAAGTTCCAACTCCACACAGAACCAAGACCGCAGATAGTAAGCAGTACTGAGTTACTGAGTATAGTACGTTCCAGAAATATGTTCGCGTTTTCCAGTGACGAAAGACCTTTCAATATTGAATCATATTTTCGCATAGGTACTGTCCGTTTGCCTACGTCACATCCCGATTTCCCCCACCTGCTTCTGCTCGCCCCTCTGTAAAAGCTGGGCTGTCTTAGCTCTTTTCTGAAAACATTAATTTCTCTTAGGAATTGGAAGTTTACGTAATATTATACAGCTGTTTAATTTAACTTAAATAAAAGGACCTCGTTAAGTAATTAACTGTCACGTGATTTCCTCCCTTTCTACAATCCTGCGGCATAACCACTTGGACGGACAGTAAATGTCTGAGTAATTTTATATTTTCGGGTCGGGCTGAAGTGAAGATTGAATTTACAGTACGTAGAGTAGGTACAGAATTATTTCAACATGAGTTACTAGTAGGAAGGACGAAACTGGCAATTGGAATTAGATGCAATAGTCCATAGTGCGATAATATGCACAAAAGAACTGAAGCCTGTATCGAAATGAACGGCCACCATTTTCAAAATTGTGTTTAAATATTCATATTATGATTATTTTTCAATTTAACTTCTTTCTCTATATTTTACGCTAATGTGCTGTAGACAGTATAAAGTACACTGCATAATGAATACGTTCGCATGGATAACTCAGTTCGTGAGTAAAAACACTTATTGTTAATACAGTACTGTACTTTGATTAAAGAAAAACCTAATGAAAATTATCAAACTCAAAATCGCGATATTTCCTACTTTACGTAAATGGATGAACTACTTTTCTTCCATCCTATACCTAGTAGAGTGATTTGTGTTTTACGCCAGTATCATCGAACTCCAGTCTTGGAGGGGGGAGCAAGCGGTGTTTCCGGTTCTCTGAAGGTATAGACAGGTTAATATTAAAAATGTTAGTAAAAATAAAATGATGTCCCTGTACAAATTCACAGTTAAAAGGCGGCACCCTCCTCTTGATCTTTTTCATTAATCTTGTGTGAATATTTCTGTATTCTCCGTAGGTTTTTTAGTCAAAAAATACACTCCTCCTCCACTCTTCCGTCTTTTTCCTGCATGCTGTTCCCTTTGTGTCCTTCCAGCGACCTTGATTGAAATGAATTATGTCCTGAACAGAGATGAGATGTGACAGCTTTTTTTTAACATAAGAAAATGGATTTTATTTCTATTATCTGTTACAATTGAGTCTTAGAGATGTCTTAATATAGTAGCCTACCTATGTCGTTAACACAGTATTTATCCAAAGTATAATATTTGGTTGCTATGGTACGAAATCGTGATAATACTAAAACTAACAAAAGAAAATCGCTGTTAACTTCATTTTATATGCAGTACTAGTTGCTTGTGCAGCAAATGCTGCTGCAAACTAAGTTCGTTAGACGTTCAAATAAAAATTTTTCAGATTTATTTTCAATGAAGAATACTTGTCTTTTTGATAGTTATTTGCTTCCATAATAATGAAACATACTCCCTCTGAATGGATTTTTTTAGGCCAAATACTTTTTCTTGAACCTATCCAACTTCAGTTTTTGAGTTTCAACGCGAAAACGCAAGTATCAATGTCAGGACGATAGCAGTAGCTATTTCAGGTCATTGTGGATTGTAGCCAAAGTTAAAAAATTGTCAGGTTTGCTAAGCTTTCGAACAATAGCATTTTCGTATAGCTGCTGCATGTAGAACTTGAAATGTAGAGCGTAAAATCATTTTATCCTACTAAGAGATCTTGCTGAAATGATCTGGGGACTACAAAATTTTCTAGGCCTCTTATTTTATCAGTAAGTAATACCTTTTTATCTTTCCTTAGGAATTGTAATTTTTGCGCTCTCTCGAGCCAATACTGAAGACAATGACACATATCAATATCTACACTACACCGCCATTAAGTATATGAAAAAGACCCAACCCCACTGGTTTAATAAGTATAAAAATATTTGATTTTTAATAACAATATTAAAGGCTTTATACTGGACCCAACTGTTAGATTTGAGATGAGCCAGACCCAACCATCCGAGGTCAACAAAGAAAAACAACAAATTTATGAGTCTACTATTCCATATTTTCGAGAAAAATATCAGATGGAAGGCACCTGGGAAGTACATGGTTTAATGATCGGAGCGAGGGGCACCATCCCACGATCAACTGTAAACACTATCAAAACCTTTGGAATCCATGACATCATTCCAAAAATAATTACTTCAACCATTAAAGGGTCTGTGGCAATTCTGAAAAATCATTTATACGGAATATCATAATACCCCCCCCCCCTTTTCTATTCGTTAGTGTGTGATTGTTACAAATATATGTACAAATTTATTATTTCTTAAACTTAAGCTCCTAGTTCATATTTAAATTTGGCTCATCTATCTTACTGTCATCATTACTATTCTTATATGTGTGTTATTCTGTGTTTTTGGCAACCCAGGATGCCTGGGCAGACTATTTCTTGAAATAAATTATATAATTATATATACTTACGTTTTGTAGTTATATATAGCAGTCACTCAGTAAATTATAGAAATGAAGATCTAAATTAAGATATTCTCTACATTTACTTACATAACCTCAAAACGTTTCACTTTCATGTCATCAATATAGCATCAATATTATGTACAATTAATTAAGAATAGACGCATCATGATATTAACTATAATAATATTTAATTTCTAATGGTAATAATGTCATCAAACCACCTCAAGTTTCGTAGATTTGAATATCCAATACACAGCTGTACTCAGAAAATTATACACTGCAGAATCAGTTTTTAATAACAAATTGAATTGAGCTCTAAATATGTCGGCAATCCTGCAGGTCATGGCCTTCGTGTAATAGCCTATTGTTTATTGTAGTGTGTGTTTTGTTCTGAAATTCAATCAAATCGGCCGTGATTCAATGAAATTAGTTCTTAAAACTGACAACAGATGGATTTTGGAAAATAGGAAAATGATGTAGGAAAATTGGCATTTCACTGAAAACTACTATTTTTCCGAAAAACTTTGGATGCCAGGCATGAAAATGAGGGGACACTCATTAAAATCCGTTCAGCCGTTTTCACGTTATTTCCATTACCAGTTCAAATTATATATAGAAGATTTTACAATTGAATCTTACGGACAGTCTTGTTATGTGGCTTTAAAATATCTAAACTGTATGTCGTTGCTAGGATAGGAATCATTTTAATAGTAGCTACTACGCTAACATTGAAATAACAAAATTGCGTTTTATGTGTTTTTGTATTAGTTTCACAGTAAAGGCTCCCGGGTCGTGTTTTCATGGTGAATTCTTTTACAAAGATTTTATTGCAAGCAAAAATTACATACAATAACATATATTTTACAATATTATTGTAATACTCATATATGAATATTCTTCAAAATTTGTAATTGATTACCAATCTCATAGTAAAATAACCTACATAATACAATTTATTGCATAAATACAATGTAACTGGGTCACACCCGAAAAAGCAAGATGCTTGAAGTCGGGTGTGACCAATAATGAAAACTGGATAGAAGAAAAAAAAATGAAATAATAGGTTAATAATAATAATAATAATAATAATAATAATAATAATCACAACTGTGATTAAACTGTTAAACGTAATTACACATAAAGTTTAAAAAGAATAAGAATAAAAACAAACAAACCAACTCCGTACCATAGCCTACAGTATACATAGACATACCAAGTTAAGAATACAACATTGTTAAAGTGACAGAAAAAAAATGAATGAAGAATAAGAATTTACATGACTGTAATTTGAAAAACAGTTCAAGCACTTGTTTTTTTAATAATGTTTTTTAGGATTTTGGATTTTGCTATCACAGCTTGGGAAAAATCGCTGTGACAGATAATAGCGATTTTGTCACAGTATGCTTTTTCCGTTCGATTGATTCTTGGCGATTATAAATGTTTCTCATCACGAGCCGACGGGTGTTTATGTTTGTCGCTCTTCTGTGAAATGATATACTGGCGACATGTCTTGTAAAAAATACTAATTAGCTCGACGAGTATAACCAAACACGTTCTGAGCTGCGTTATCGCGATGTGTGGCCGTATATTCGCTCAAGAATTGGGTGAATCATTAGTTTAAAATGCAGTCCATATAGGATATTTATTTATTTATTTATTTATTTATTTATTTATTTATTTATTTATTCATTTATTTATTTATCACATCATTCTGTATTCACCTCATGGCGGATTAGATATATTCCAGTTCTTAATCCCCCATCACCCACATCATGATTACAAATGAGAAATGAACAATACATATGACAACCTATAAGTATATACTAAGTATGTGTTTAAATTATCATTGTTATTGAAAGAGTAGTGGAACGGAGAAAAATTCTCTCCGGCACCGGAATTTGAACCCGGGTTTTCAGTTCTACGTGCTGATGCTTTATCCACTAAGCCACTCTTTCATCGTACGATGACGCAGAATATTTGCATGGAAACATCATATGTACTTCGGTACGTTAATAGTAATATACGTTACAAGAGCGGTATGTTGACGTTTTCATGGTCGAGGAAAAGATTGAAAAAGCGAAACGTAGTTGAGCTTTTTTAATTTCCGAGAACATGAAAACAAACATACCGCTCGTGTATCGTACATTATTTTGTGCGAAGATCGTTTATTACATACCTGAAAGACGAATTTCTAATTAGTTGCAATGAAATCTCCATGTTGGTTTCTGTTTAATGACGGCATATTTGCAAAACAAAAATATCTATCTTCAACATTGTTGCTTTAAAATGTTTTCTGTGTTTACTGTACTCCAGCAGGCCGTGATATACGTCTGTCTTCCCCCCCCCCCCCAGTCTATAAATGCGAACTTAAAACAAACGGTAAGGTTATGTAATGATTTATTTTTCATTTTAATATTTTAACAATATTATTTATATAACATATTGCAGTAATAACGTCGGCATCTGGAATCTTGTTGATTTTTTCACGGCTTCCTTAATGTTACTTGTATCAGGACTGCCATAAGTTTCATGGAGTAGTAGACTTTACTTAATTTTTGCAAATATTTAAAAACAACAATTGACATTGCAATTTAGGTGAAATTGCAGTGGTAAGTTTCCAATTTATAATTATTACTATGTTAAACATCTCTAAAAATAATATGTTAAAAGCCTAAAGCAGTAAAATGAATGTCGCGCTTAAGCGGTAAGAAGAGGGAAATTGTTATGTGTGTTACGTTGGGAATACTGAATGTGGTATTTCACACTTACCGCGTATTGGTTCTGTGCGGAAAACAAGCAAATACGCACTATCTCGCACAAAATAATTTATATGATATGCGTAAATCACTTCCGTATTCATAGACATTTCTAGCGCGGGTTTTCGGTGGATTATCAGCGTTTTTCGTATTCATAAACCAGTGTTAGCGATAGGATATGATTTGAATTCTGTACTAGTAACCAGTGGATAGCCGGGGCTAGCTTAGTACGCTCGTAGAGCGTGTTGCGTAATGTCTTTGAATACCACCCTTAGTGATTTAAGACGACGCTTATTCCGTCGGATCCCGGCCAATCAGTCGCTCATAACGAGTGCACCTCCGCATTTGTGGACATTGTCCTACGTTCATAGATATCTATGACGTAGTGCAGAGGGTAGGTAACTAGAGGGAACCCAAGACGTGGAACTTAAACAGAGGCGATTCGATCCGACACCGGGATGGGAATCCGGTGTGGCTTAGTGAATAAAGCATCAGCACGTAGAGCTGAAAATCCGGGTTCAAATCCCAGTGCCTGGAGTATATTTTTCTCCGTTCCATTACCCTTTCATCGTACGATGAAGCAGAATATCTGCATAGAAGCATCATATTTACTTCGGTACATTAAAATAATATATATAATATATTATTGTTATTATTTTAAAAATGAAATATCTGTTATTCGGTTGATAAGCTTTTGTCATCCAGTCTGCTCTCGAAAAAGGTGAAAGTTAGAATTTATGAAACAGTTATATTACCGGTTGTTCTGTAGGTTGTGAAACTTGGACTCTCACTTTGAGAGAGGAATAACCGAACGACCGGTTATTTTTAAAAATACACAACGAGTCAAATGTATTTTTAATTTATCTCAAATTCAATGTCAGTCGAACATAGTTTCTTCTTATTACATTGCACTCTTATGTAATCAACCCTGTATACAAATTGTCTCATGCGCCATTCCTATATGGGGTATGGATTACTGCTTTACGTACTCCAGTTGTCTATAAATGCTAAAATAAGATTCGACTTCAAATCATTGTCAGTAATATATGCCTATTTCAATCGCTGACTTTCTTTGATTGGCTTATGATTAGACAGTGGATGCGGGATGGCTTAAGGAAAAGTGAAGTTGTTTCGTATCAGAGTATATGGCACGTGCCGCGCCCTCCGTCTTTTGTGTACCTGGCGAGTACAGCAGCGTACAAAACGAATGAACCCCGATCTGTTCATAGTAACATTGCAACGCAATGTGTGCAGTTGTGTTATCCTGCTCAAGTATTTAGTACGCGTTGAATATGTTGTGCTGATCCATTCATAATGGCAAAACGTTAAATTCGCTCAGAGATACGAAATACAACTAAGAAATATGAGAGTGACATTTTATGTATTAACGAAGACAATGTCGTGTGTAATGTACGTAAAATTGAAATAAAAACCAGAACAACTCAGGCTATAGAGAAACATTGCAACAGTACATCGCACAGGAAATGCGTTGAAATGAAATCTGAGGAACCATCGTCATCATCATTTAGTTGTGCGGGTCTAAACGACACGTGCAACATGATGCTCAGTGCAAATATTCCTCTAAAGAAATTGAGTGATCCCCATTTTAGAGTTTTTCTTCAGAAATTCTCTCGATACAAAAACTGTTTAAGCGATAGGCGAAGACGATTCAGCTTCGACAACTTACGAGAATATATCGTCGTTTACTGCAACGCTGGTAATTGCATCAATGATGACGAGGACTGAACCTTGGGAAGGTTTGTACTACAGTACGTTATATTTCTTTTCCTTCTGACTGTACGGAGATACAGTAGCATGTTGACGTCGTCTGTGTACGTTTAAAACCTGTTGAGCCAATGATCTGAATGAAAAAAAAAATGTAACATATAGTAAATGTGCACCTACATTCAACGATAAGTCATCCCACATCCACTGTCTAGTGATTAATATGGTATTAGAATTTTTTGTTGTGCTGTATCCAAGCAATAAACTGTTAAAATCTGCAGTTATATTACTTCCAGCCTGTAGGCCCATATTGAGTTATAATGTAAGAGCATGGGTGACACATTTCCTCTATATTCCATTCGTAATAAATTTCATTTTCACCTCTGCATCCGACTTGGTAACTGAGAGTTGCCTTCAACTATGCGCACTTACTCACCTTTGCTATTAATGTGTCCACTGTCCGGGCTGTAGTGTGGGGTAGAATTCCTTCAAGTTCTAAGTTGTGCTAATGCTTCAGTGGACATGGATGCCACTCTGATGTGGAATGTACAGCGCTCTCTTTGTTTCCAGTAATCGTTTCGAATTCTAATTTGTTAAAAGCACCCTTTTTTATTTAAAGCTATTAGAGTTAGAGAAAGGGCTACGATAGTTAAAATTAAAACCACTCCCCCTTCGCCCCTCCCTTTCCCCTAAGCGGTGGAATCTGTTTGCAGATTGTTAGTTTGGTTTCTGCTTGTTGTAACCCTTCCTCATCCCCCTCTTGATTGCTGTTGCATTCCACCCCTCTCCCCGTTCTGTTTCCACCTCACTTCGCCTGTATATGTACAGCTACACATATTCTCTCTCTCACACACCATGGTTATAGCTTTATCTGTGCTGTATTCTACTCTGGGCTAACTCTTTCGCATCCTTCTAGACCCGTTTTGTTTGACTTCAGCTTCTCCTCCCCTTTCTGTTACCCCCGCCTCATACCCTTTCCTCCCTACGATTCCTGTTGCAAATTCTATCGGCCTTTCAGTTCCCCCAGCGCGTTTATTTTCCTCTCGCTATCTCGCCCAATCATCCAACATTTCTCTTCGGTACAGCGTGCCCAAGGATTTTCAGAGCCTACTTGATTATCCGCCTATTCAGCCAGTGTATTGAGAGCGCTGGGCCTTTTGTTTCTTTCCTGATCATACGTGATTGACTAACTGTTCAGTCAACTTACTTTCCAATCACTTATACACATGCCTTTTGTTATGGTGGGTTCTTTTGTTACCTTTCCATTTATCCTAAGACTAAGCTTGAATGGTCACTCGCCTTTGGAATAAATTTTAACGATTTATTTATTTATTTATTTATTCTGGTGTAGTTAAGGCCATCAGGCCTTCTCTTCCACAACACCAGGAATACAAATACAATAACAGAAATAAAAAGGAAAAAAAAACACTATGTAAAGTCACACAAAAATATACACAGGTTGCAGTCACACAAACTTTAAATGAGTGATGGTATAATTAATTGTATCCTAATTAACTAACATAAACAAGAAACGATTTTAATCTGGAGTAAAAAAAAACACAAATCGACACTTCTAGCAATATCTAAAAAGCATTAAACAAGACAAAATTTTCCAATTTAATTTTGAATTGTGATAAAGTCCGGCAGTCCCTGACATCATTAGGTAGCGAATTCCAGAGACGAGGTATTTCTACAGTGTACGATGGGCCATCCGATCTTTTTTCTTTTTCTTTTTTCTAGCTTTCCTCCTGTAAACAAATAGTACTCTAGTTTGGAAACTCATGTTTGTGTTATATAATATTTTCAGTGACTATTACACTCTTACTACGTCATACTACTTTTGACCAATAAAACGGTACGAAAGGACGTATTTCAACCAATCATGGCTGCTTATCGCACAATTTTATCGCGTCCCTAGCATTTGTTTAATTTTATCGCGTCCCTAGCATTTGTTTAATTTTATCGCGTCCCTAGCATTTGTTTCTTTGTTTGCCAACATTTGAAACTGCGCTGGTCTGGACGTCAAAAAAAAAAATATATATATATATATATATATATATATATATAATTGAATCGGTGAGTTGGAAAAGGGGTCAAGTCCATCATTTTTCAAAATGGCATTTATTGGCGATACCTGACTGCTATGTCTTTACGCATTGTTTTGTATAACAAGGAGTCATGTCCCGTCCACAGAAGTGTGCGTTAGATTAGTATTGAGTTGGAGAAGGGGTCTTGTCCAGAGTTTTTTGTCTCTCCTGAACAATTTACTTTTCAGGACATGACCCCTTTTCCAATTCAACGATTCAATTACAAACCACTCCAGTCGATGCACAGCAGTTTCAAATATGACTCGCATTGGCATTCAAGAACAAGAATTAATAAAAATCACTTATCATACCTATGCATCTTCTGAAATCCGATTTACAAATAAATGAAGAGCACCATTCGGAAATCCTGAATAAGTTGAATACACCATGTAGGCCTAAATCAACGAGTTCCACTTCTATTACGCACACGTCCAATATAACATCAATTGAACCACCAACCACATTCAAATTTGAAAATTGTACATTCAATAATTATTCCTTTTAAAATTATTCATGTTTATTTTTTATGTCATCGTCGTTAATTAAAACTTTTCTAACACTTGTGTATATTAGTTAGGTTATGTTATAGCTTCTGCTATATGATATTATGGATAGTCACGTATCAGAGATTGTTTAATATTAAGATTTATTGAAAATCATCTGTCAAGTGACGTTGATTACTGGGATTCGGATAATTGAAGTGGAATGTTGCATTTTAATAAAAATGAAATTGAATCAACAAAGCCTTCTTGACTAGTAACATTACCATCGTTTATAATAGATCGAGAACTTCTCGACGAGAAGGCATTGCTCACTACTGCCATCTAGCATGCATCTAGCGTAATATTTGTAATGTTGAGATGGTACAATAATACATTTGAAGACAGTTGTATTTTCGTGTCAATTAATATTTTATTGTATTGGAGTACTTCGTTACTTCTAATCTTTATATACTTTCTTCTAATCGTGTAATAGTCAATTAAATCCCACTCGAGTTTTGATTTTCTCTAGATAAATCAAAACCTCTAGTGAGATTACTGTTGATAAATGGAGTTTATCTCTATCACTGTATTGAGTCCAATCTAAATATGTTAATATATTTTTTTTATTTTATTGGGTTATTTTACGACGCTGTATCAGCATCTAGGTTATTTAGCGTCTGAATGAAATTAAGGTGATAATGCCGGTGTAATGAGTCCGGGGTCCAGCACCGAAAGTTACCCAGCATTTGCTCGTATTGGGTTGAGGGAAAACCAAGGAAAAAACCTCAACCAGGTAACTTTCCCCGACCGGGATTCGAACCCGGGCCACCTGGTTTCGCAGCCAGACGCGCTGACCGTCACTCCACAGGTGTGGACCGATGGTAATATTAATACACTACCCCACCGATTTAGTAGAATGCGTTTGAGTCTAAAGAAAGCAGCAAAACAGTACAACGTGGTCTGTTGAGACGAGAATCCAGGCTCTCGCCTGGTAACAACGCCAAATGATCAGCAAATCTTATGCAATTTATTCTTCTTCCTCCTACTATCACTCCTCCCATGTTCTGAAAACAGTTCTTCACTTAATCTTCCAAGTAGACGTTGAACAGGATAGTTGATAAAGAGATATAGATATAAATAATCCGAAACAAGAAAACTTTGATCTGGATCTTCAGGCTGATTTTGAAGCTGTAACGTGACGTCATTAATTTTTCAATAGCACTACATACTTTAATCATGTGGTCCACACCTGTGGAGTAACGGTCAGCGCGTCTGGCCGCGAAACCAGGTGGCCCGGGTTCGAATCTCGGTCGGGGCAAGTTATCTGGTTGAGGTTTTTCCGGATTTTCCCTCAACCCAATACGAGCAAATGCTTGGTAACTTTCGGTGTTGGACCCCGGACTCATTTCACCGGCATTATCATCTTCATATCATTCAGACGCTAAATAACCTAGATGTTGATACAGCGTCGTAAAATAACCCAATAAAAATTAATCATGTTACATTGATTACACACGTTAAGACGAGTTCATAAATGTGTCACAATGTCACCTTCCTAATCAATAACAACAAAATGCAAATGCTATTTGGAAAATTGATGACGTCACGTGTATCTTGTACCATAATGTAGTTATATGCACGAAATCTCCACACTCATGTTAGCCCCTCGTTCTAACATAACGCTCAAAAACAAAAATTCCAATACCTATCCAAAGAAAAAGTTATAATAGGTGCACAAGATAAATGGGACATTCTGGTTGGCAAGTTGGTATGCTGGCCTTTTTTGCGGGTTAATGTCGATGGATTTAATGATTAAATGCGACAGGCTCATTCTCTTTATCATGTAAATGAATTTATTATCATCCGGCGACTGATTTTATTGTGAATTTTATTTAATATTCATTTTAACATTTTCATTTTATTATTATTTTATTAATTCCATTTTGATTATATTCATTCTCTTTATCACGATTTTATTATTAACTTTTTATTTGAATTTTATTTAAATGTATTTCTTTTCTTTTTATTATTTTATTACATTCCATTTTGTATTTTACTTTATTTTTTCTATTATTAATTATTTTTAAATGAGTTGTTTGACTATATCAATGTATTTTATTATTTTTCTATTATTTATTATTTTTTTGTATTCTGTCTTTTTATTTTGTTACATTTTATTATTTTTGTATTCTTTGTGACCTGGTAGAGTGTAAGAGAATGCCCTATGGCCTTAACTCTGCCAGTATAAATAAAGAATTATTATTATTATTATTATTATTATTATTATTATTATTATTATTATTATTATTATTATGTTTTTGTATAGTCTTCTGATTTAAAAAAACGTATTTATATTCCTCGACCCTCTCTATTTCTAATTCTGTTACTTATAGTATAATAACGTTACAAGAACAACTATTTTTATAATAAAATCGACGGCCCAGTTTAAAAGTGAAACAGCTCAACACTTAAAATATTGAGAAACCTGCATTTTAAAGTTTTATTTATTTATTTATTTATTTATTTATTTATTTATTTATTTATTTATTCTGGTGTAGTTAAGGCCATCAGGCCTTCTCTTCCACAACACCAGGAATACAAATACAATAACAGAAATAAAAAGGAAAAAAAACACTATAAACGAAGTAAAGTCACACAAAAATATACACAGGTTGCAGTCACACAAACTTTAAATGAGTGATTAAGTAAAATTAATTTATAATTTAAATAAACAAGAAACTTGCGATTTTAATCTGGAGTAAAAAAAACACAAATCGACACTTCTAGCAATATCTAAAAAGCATTAAACAAGACAAAATTTTCCAATTTAATTTTGAATTGTGATAAAGTCCGGCAGTCCCTGACATCATTAGGTAGCGAATTCCAGAGACGAGGTATTTCTACAGTGTACGAGGATGAGTATAGAGACGTTCTATGATGAGGGATAGAAAGAAGTGCTTGATGTCGGTTTCGAAGAGTTGTAAGAAATTGAAAGCGCGATAAGAGATAATTCGGAGTAGAAGTATGCATGATTCTAAATAGAAGAGACAGTGAATGTATTGTTCTCCGTTCCTTCAGACGCACCCATGAAAGTAACTGGAGGGAAGGTGTTATATGGTTATGTTGTTGTGAAAAATCAAAGGATGGCTGAAATTACTTCAAATTATATTAATGATGTTTTATACATATTATAAGTTTCAAATTTGAATGTTATAATTGAATTTTTGACAGCAACATGAAGCTTAAAAATTCAGGTTTTTCTAAACTTTAAATTTTGAGTTGTTTCCCTTTTGAACTGGGCCGTCAAAATACTTTTAACTCGCTCAATTTATATTCTGACACTCAAACCAAGATGTATATCAAATTCTAACAAAAACCTACAAATTGTGGATCTCCCATTTCCTAGTTCTTGAAATTGTTGTCCAGATTGGACCTGGCCCTACATGCCGACCACTTAAACACGTGACGTTGCTTGTAATTGCATTGGTTTTTGTATTACAGACGTGTGATCTTGCATGTATAGGTTTCGTAGCCAAGTTTGAGATGCCTTTCCTCTTGACTTGATATTTCACTATCCCTTTCGATTGTAGTCGTGTTCTCTGCGGTTGTACGTTTATCTCTGGAATGCGTTGCTTCTCGTGAAGTCGAGAACTCTAGTTTCACCACCACTTAGCACTTTCTCGTATGTTTCTTGGCAAACAAAGCATTCAGCAATTTCCGTTTGTCTTTGTCGTTTCAGATTGCATGTAGCATCCTTGACCGCGAATGCGCTCTTTGTTTCAGTAACAAAACAGCAAAAATCTTGCAAGAACTGATACTTTCAACTTGCATACGTTTGTAATTTAACTACAATTGTTAAATATGTTGTTACTTTCCATTAATTGAGCTATCCTGCAATGTTTTCACAATGAATATCCACTTTTAATATGGTGCTATTTCTTCCGTAATATGTCAAAAGCAGTGTCTGCGCTATGCGTTGAATACTTGATGTGCAAAACTGCATCATTAAAATATGACGTAAAACTTCATCGTATCTCCTTTATATGCTACTAGCGAAACTGACAGTTTCCTAAAAAAATGACAAGAAATTCGTAGGATTCCTGTAATTCCATGAAAATTATGTGTTCTCACGGTTGGCTGTTATTGTGATTTTTAGATTTTTATGCTCCACCATGCCGAAATGTAGTAATTATACACCTGGTAGTAGCCCTTTAATGCACCTCATTAAAGTACACCTATTCATTGTAGTTCAGGTGTTCAGTCAATGACAAGTCACCTTTGTACCGTTATAAAACCGCAAGTTTCGATTATTCTCGGATATGCAATCGAAAGACAATTAGCGAAGTCATGGAGGCTGGAAATCCAATACTGTCGCAGAAGGTTATGTTCTGTTACTATAATAATTAGCGTTAGTTGTAAATAATATTCAAATAAATACAATTTGTCATCTCGTTTTTCAATTCTAAATCAATTTTCAGGTTATATCAGACTAATGTTCATCTTATTCTCTATCAAGGTCAATGACATTCGGCCTTGGAAAAAATCAATACTTTCGCGTCTGCGCACATCTCACAATTCAGGTCAGTTCGCACATAACCATAACATGACCTAATTTTGAATAATTTCAAGTTAGAAATATGGTCGAGCATAAAAGTCGTATGAAACTTGCCTATAATGGTAATTAAGACGCTCTTATGAAAATTATGAAATGAGCGCAAACATACTTGCGTCTTAATTACTACCATTATAGGGTCGTTGCCTAATGTACTATTAAAGAATTTTGTGGATTGTGAATATGATTGAGAGCTAAATACATTTAATGCGGTTTATGTATTGCATTATTCATGATTATTTTCCTTGTCATTTAATACACACTTACTTATTTACTTACTGGCTTTTAAGGAACCCGGATGTTCATTGCCGCCCTCACATAAGCCCGCCATCGGTCCCTATCCTGAGCAAGATTAATCCAGACTCTATCATCATATCCCACCTCCCTCAATTCCATTTTAATATTATCTTCCCATCTACGTCTCGGCCTCCACAAAGATCTTTTTCCCTCCGGCCTCCCAACTAACACTCTATATGCATTTCTGGATTCGCCCATACGTGCTACATGCCCTGCTCTTATCAAAGTCTGGATTTAATGTTCCTAATTATGTCAGATGAAGAATACAATGCGTGTAGTTCTGTGTTGTGTAACTTTCTCCATTCTCCTGTAACTTCATCCCTCTTAGCCCCAAATATTTTCCTAAGCACCTTATTCTCAAACACCGTTAACCTATGTTCCTCTCTCAAAATGAGAGTCCAAGTTTCATAACCATAAAGAACAACCGGTGATATAACTGTAGTTGCCATGTATGATCGTTCATCTCTACTTCGGCATGTGGACGTGAGGTCACCAGTCAGCTGGTCGGTCTTGGCCCTTCATGGGCTGTAGCGCCATGGATTCTTTACTTTTAGTTTCCATGTAGTCTATCACAAGGCCACTCTTATCCGGAATTATCAGGTATAGAGGAGTCTATATTGAAGGGATGGTTGGACTGATCCATTACGTGGGGTGTACTACGTTAAAATGGCAATATTTGTGTTGAAAAACGATTAAAATATTATACAAAATAATGGGTATTAATGGACAAAATATGTAAAGAAGATATCAAAGGAAATGAACATTATTATTCATTAATAAAGTGGATTTATGGCCAAAATTATATGAAAATGCCTAAAAAATGATCGAATAAAACAAAAGATGCTCTTATGAGTTGAAACTGGCAAAAATGCAAAAATGCCGTAACAAATATGTCTTAAAACTCTCAGTTTATCACATAACATATAAGTACTAGAGCAGCAATGTTTCTGGCTTACTATAAAAAGATGCAATTGCATCAAAATCCTAGCCCTACTTATAAACTAACAAAATCAACACGCACTAGGCTACAGCCGAGTCGCCTCTGAGGCAAAGCCTAAGTACCTCTGAATCTTGACAAAATTTCTTCCACCATATAATACATCCAAATACAGAGTTTAACTATCATAATTATAATTTATTATACACTATCCCTGAAAAAAAATGACATTAACAAAGTAAAGATATTTAAAAAATCCACATAAAATCTGAAATATCTCAAAAGTCTTACGTGATACAGCAATTCGGAAGGCTGTTTCGGATTCTAATACAGGGACATCATTTTATTTTTACTAACATTTTTAATATTAACCTGGCTATACCTTTAGAGAACCAGAAACACCGTTTGCTATCCCCTTCAACGACTTTAGTTCGATGATACTGGAGTAAAACACAAACAAATCACTTTACTATGTATAGGAGGGAAGAAAAGTAGTTCATCCATTTACGTAAACTAGGAAATATCGCGATTTTGAGTTCGATAATTTTCATTAGGTTTTTCTTTAATCAAAGTACAGTACTGTATTAAGAATAAGTGTTTTTACTCGCGAACTGAGTTATCCATGCGAACGTATTCATTATGCAGTGTATATTATACTGTCTACAGCACATTAGCGTACAATATAGAGAATGAAGTTAAATTAAAAAATAATCATAATATGGATATTTAAACACGATTTTGAAAATGGTGGCCGTTCATTTCGATACAGGCTTCAGTTCTTTTGCGCATATTATCGCACTATAGACTATTGCATCTATTTTCAATTACCAGTTTCGTCCTTCGTACTAGTAACTCATGTTGAAATAATTCTGTAACTACTCTATAAAAGAGTGCCTTACGTACTGTAAATTCCATCTTCACTTCTGCCCTATCCGCACAGATAAAATTACTCAGACATGCTATCTACTGTCCGTCCAAGTGGTTATGCCGCAGGATCGTAGAAAGGGGGGAAATCGCGTAATAGTTAATTACTTAACGAGGCCCTTTTATTTAAGTTATTTTAAACAGTTGTATAATATTACGTAAACGTCCATTTCCTAACAGAAATTAATGTTTTCAGAAAAGAGCTAAGACAGCCCAGCTCTTACAGAGGGGCGAGCAGAAGCAGGTGGGGGAAATCGGGATGTGACGTAGGCAAACGGACAGTACATGTGCGAAAATATGATTCAATATTGAAAGGTCTTTCGTCACTGGAAAACGCGAACATATTTCTGAAACGTACTATACCCAGTAACTCAGTACTGCTTACTATCTGCGGTCTTGGTTCTGTGTGGAGTTGGAACTTCCTTAGTAGAAGGGGTGGGAGTGAAGTAAATTCAAAAACTCAGGTACAATAAAAATTGAAGTAAAAATAAAATGATGTCCCTGTACAACCAAAATATTGATATTTATTGATATATCACACATCAGATGCAAAATGGTGAAATTTTACATTGTGAGCAAAATTATTTTTATTTTATTTCCTGACCTGAATTTTTTAATACTTCACACTTTTTTTACCGCGCCAAATTAATTACTTAACGTCTACCTTTTTAATTAGAATTCGCATGTTGCGCAGTAAATATTCATAACATAATTACAGTAACTAGCGTTGAAAATACAGTGTCCGTGTTTCTTCCATGCAATCAGCAGTATAGAAAAACATAACATATTAATTCTCATATACGCGAGTATATAGCTACTGTACATAATGTATGCTAATTAAAATATTCTCACTTTCTATACCTGATTCAACAGAAGTGAACATTAGCTGCAGTTTTCCTTAATACGGTATATTTTCGGTTTACAATCAAAACACATTAAGTCAAAAATGTTACTTCTGAGAAAAAATTCTTACATAATGTAGGATACATCAGCGTTTCTCAAACTATGGTCCGCGGACCACCTGTGGTCCTCGAGGTCTGCCCTTGTGGTCCTTCAAAAAAGACAGAAGAAAAAATAAAATTCAAACTTAAAATCTCAAAGTTTGGGAATGACACATGTCAATCGAATTTCACCTTTTCTCCTAGTACTGCATTTTATGAAATTATTACCCTACCCGTCTATCGACTTCCCACTCTAGTCTCAACAACAGAAGAGGGATTTAAAGCACTATACACGTGGTGTTTCTCGACATCTTTTCCCTGCACATCTGGCGCCGCGCCTTTAACCCAGCCAGGGACCACCCGAATTCATAACAGAGGACCAAAGTACCGAACCTTAATTCAGTTTTATAATATGAATATACTGGTATTAAAATATGCTACGAAAATGATAAATTTGCTTTCGAAGGGAATAGGAGTAAGGTGGTCCGCGGAACTGTTCTAACTTTAAAAAGTGGTACCCACTTCAAAAAAGTTTGAGAAACGCTGGGCTACATAATGTACAGTAGTATATGTTTAAATTTGGAATTGAAAAATTAAATACACATAAATAGAAACAACTAACTAAAATTAATATTCTGAGGATTCAGTTTTGTCAACAGCTTTGACTTAATGTGGTTTTGCTTTTAAGGCGACAATATGTCTTTATCGGCCTCTGTCGCTTCAAACAGTTTATTATGCTGTATAATCTGATAAGAAGGAAACATTCAATTATGGTATCAGGCCATTCGCAATGCATTGCAATGTGCATGTTACAAAGCATTGTAGTAGAAACAGTAAATTAATTTACTACCGGACTTCACCGAAATTCACAGCAAGGATGAAATATCAATTCTATCAGGATTTTTAACCCTATCAGAGACCGGGAAATCCCAATTAGCCTTTGCCTCTCTTCATTGTGTTATTGTTATAAATTTTTAATAATGTATTTTATATTTGCATGTTTGTATAATGCAATTCAGAGAAGTGTCCTAGATATGCGAAAAAATTTCTTCACCTAGTCGCACCAACGTAGTTTCTGCTATTTATGTAAACTTTTTTCATTATGTTACTATTACTATGATGTACCGAAGTACATATGATACTTCCGTGCAGGAATTCTGCATTACCATATGGCAGCCATGGCGAAAATGTAAGTCACGAGCACATTGTGGCTCGCAATGATAGCTGTGCATGTCTCTTGCTCCCCCAACCCCCACCCTCTCACTCACTGGACTCATACTCCGTTCCATTTGTATTTGTCTCTGACCTGCGAGTGGCGTATCGTCGCAGTGTCTCTCTCGAAACCATGTACCTCTACAAAAACGAATGTTTCAAGTAGGATGGGAGGACGCATTTTTTTTTGCTGCCAATATGGTGAGAATATAAAATGTATGATTTGTTCACAAGTATTACGAGGAAAACGGTTGTATAACATAAAACAGCATTATACTACAATTTACTCATGAAACATTAAAAGGTTAAGCGTTATTATTATTATTATTATTATTATTATTGTTATTATTATTATTATTATTATTATTATTATTATTATTATTATTATTATTATTATTATTATTATTATTATTATTATTTCGATCCATTTTCAGCAGATGTACGAATAATGCGGTTAGGTCTTCAATTTAAACTCACAGATTTACAATGTAATATTATAATGAAAGCTAGATGTAACGACTTGACAAAGTTGAACTTTTCAAATCTTTCCGAAAAAATAAATATCCCAAGCTTCGTTCTTTCGCTTGCTCTGTTGAAGCCATGTTCGCTACATCTTACGTTTGTGAAAAATTATTTTCAACAATGAAAATAGTAAAAACCTAAGTTAGATCACGACTGACAGACAAATACCTTCGTGATCAACTATGACTGGCAGTAAGTGACATAATTCCTGATTTTGAAACTCTGTCGCAGAGACATTCTGAAGACAGTTAACTTTAGATTGTATAATGTGTCCTATGTTTTCTTGTTCATTTCTTTCTTCGTTACACGTACTAAACATTAGTTTGTAACCTTATACTCTATAAAATTATATTTAAGTGCTTGACGTAAGGAAAATCAAAACCCGTTAATAAGTCAGACAGTTGCTTCACTTCCCCTTCGGGTGTCCGCCTCCCTCCATAGGTGCTATGCACGTTGCAGGTTACACAGTGGCTCGGCGCACGATTACATTTTCGCCACGGCTGCCATATGGTGAAGAATAGGTAGAACGGAGAAAAATTCTCTCCGGCACCGGAACCCGAACCCGGATTTTCAGATCTGCGAGCTGACGCTTTATCCACTAAGCCACACCAGATTCTAGTTCCGATGCCGGATTGAATCCTCCTCAGATTAAGTTCTACCTCTCTGTTCCCCTTCGGTGGCCTAACCTCATCATGTACTGTGTCATAGAATATGTGACGGCGGCACGATGTCCAACACACTATGTACAGAGGTGCACTCATGAGTGACTAAGTGACCGGGGTCCGACGGAACTAGGCGCCGCGCAATGGTCCAGAATCCATATATAGGAGGACAAAAGTAGAAAAACGACATGTAAAAAATGAAATAAAACCCTTAAATTATTTTTCCTGTATAACTGAGTAACACTGAATTGATAATCTTAATCAACGGAGGTGGCTGCAGAGCGAGATAAGAAGCCGGTAACATGCCGCATTTCGCCACCCAGCGTTCTTACTCAGCAAGCGCCGCGAGTCTGCCGTTTTCTTTGTGCTGTAACTCTGTTGCAAGTGGTCGATTCCATTCATATGTGGTATCAACATATCAAGTATTTCTTTAGGTATGTAACACTGTTTTTGTTACATTTAATGTTATTATAGTATGTCAAATTAGCATGAATGGACACGGGACGAAATATAAATATAACCATTGAGTGCAGACTTGGCTAAGGTAGAGGAAAAAAAACCCTTTGTTCCTTCCCAAAATGATTTTTTTTTCACTTCCTCGAGTATTTAACTTTATTTTAAATTCAGTCTTAAGGTACGCAGATTTGCGGAAGTAATAAATTATGCGCATTCTTCTTTCCAGATGCAGGAGTGCAATTTTTCTCGATTACAGTTATTTAAATATCTGTGAACTGAATCTGCTTCCGAAGTAAAATTTAGGGAATTCAAGGTGGCAGCTTGTTAATTATGTATCAAATAAGCTTCCCGAGTGCCCAAAAGGTGCAACAGTACCTAAAATGATACATTTTTCCCCATAAGATAATTTATCGTTGGAGAGCAAGAGTATAAAGAATATGAGTTTTCTTTTTAATGAAATGAACATTGTCTTAGTGAACTACTTATTAAATTAGGTTCTCAACGTGATAGTAATGAAAATTTAAAGAAAACTTACCCTTGGAAAAAGTCGTGGCTGCCCAGGAAAGCTTTTCCATTATAGCAAGTACCGGTATGAGGTCGAAACAAAAACAATCCACAGAATTAGAGCTTGTATATAAAACAAGTTTACTACCTGTAACTACTGTATAAAGTTTCATGAAAATCTGTTATAAGGAAAGTTACTAATTTTGTCTAAATGCATCCCCCTATAAGGGCAGTTCCTCTTATGCCAATGTAATCAGAGTTTGTACACAGAGCAAATGTACTGCCTGTAACTACTGTATAAAATTTCATAAAAATCTGTAAGATAGGAGAAAAGTTACTAATTTTGTCAAATTGCGCTCCCCTTTAAGGGGTAGTTCCACTTAGACCAACGTAATGAGAGCTTATATACAAAACATACATGCTACCTGAAACTACTGTGTAAAATTTCATAAAAATATGTTAGATAGGAGGAAATTTACTAATTTTGTCTAATTGCGCCCCCCCCCTATAAAGGGATAGTTCCCCTTATACCAACGTAATGAGAGCTTGTGTACAAAACATATGTGCTACCCGTAAACTGTGTAAAATTTCATAAAAATGTGTCAGATAGGAGGAAAGTTACTAATTTTATCTAATTGCACCCCCTGTAAGGGGTAGTTTCCCTTATACCAACGTTATTAGAGTTTTATATAAAACATATATGCTACCTGTAAGTACTGTGTAAAATTTCATAAAAGACTGTTAGATATGAGAAAAGTTACTAATTTTGTCTAATTGCCCCCATATAAGGGATAGTTCCCTTTATGCCAACGTAATGAGAGCTTGTATGCAAGACATAATATCCTACCCGTAACTACTTTGTAAAATTTCATAAAAATCTGTCACGTATGAGAAAAGTTAGTAATTTTGTCTAATTGGGCCTCCTATAAGGGGTAGTTCCCCTTACACTAACGTAACCAGAGCTCGTATACAAAACATATATGACATTTGTAACCACTGTGTAAAATTTCGTAAAAGTCATTGAGATAGGAGAAAAGTTACTAATTTTATCTAATTGCGCTCCCATGTAAGGGATAGTTCCCCTTATACCAACGTAACGAGAGTTGGTATACAAAACATATATGCTACCTGTAACTACTGTGTAAAATTTCATAACAATCTGTTAGGTAGCTGAAAAGTTATTAGTTTGTCCCGCTAAATCTGCATTCTGGACCACTGCCGTCTTGAATCACGAAATGATTATTTAAGCTAATCATGTTACTATGATGTGTCGAAGTACATAATATGATATTTCCGTGTATGGATTCTGCATTACCATATGGTCAAGAATGGATAGAATGTGTTCATTTTGATTCCTGATGTTCCCATTGGTGGCTTTTAGTTGGATATTTTTTCTTTCTCGTTGATTTGAAACTTCTTATCTCTCAATGCTCAATTTCATATCGCCCTTCTAGTATTCCCTGCACGTTTTTATGCTGCCGGTCGATGCCGTTCTGTGTATCTGTTCCTAGGTGTGCGATATTTATAGATAGTGTTGAACACGCTCTATTGTGAACATTCTCCTGGCGTCAAACGTTCGTATATGCAGTATCTGTTACATTAAAGCGGTATTCCGTACCTCTCTTTTATAATTTTGAATATAGAACTGTATATGGCCTCTGTGCGAGTAGATAAGTATTTGTTCAATATGTCTTCCTTTTCTGATCAGGGGGGAGGTGGCACGTATATACAGTTGGTGCTGGAATACCGAACTAGCTTTGTATGGATCCTGGTTTTCTGTATTCCCTTTGGCACAGTGTTTTCACTCCCCCCTTCCCGTTCCACTTTCAACTGCCAGAGGAGCAAACACAACCGTCTGGCAGTAATCACGATAGCCATGTAAAACAATGGCTAAAAGTCGGCAATGGGCCAGGAAACAAGGTTGTCTGTATGTGTGTCTGTGCACAATTGAAATCTAGAAATGGTTACTCTAGTAGTGCTAGCCGGCAGTTGTGCCAACTGTTGAGTAAAGTGCATGGTTTCTAAAATAAGCCATTTCCTTCCTGAGGTGAGTTTCGGAATGCTTGAATATTCTCTGGATGTTTTCAAGAGTAATGTTTCTATGTGTGGATGGTTTTCAGAGGAAGACTCCACGTTACTCTTTTTTTAATTAAAATATGTGCTATTTAGATGCGAGAGACTGCAGTGTTTTAAATATTTTTATATACATTTCGTTGCTGCATTCCGGCCAACACGCTCCCCTTGCGTGTAGTAGCTAATTAGGAAATAATAATATTCAAGCGCTAAGAGAAATTAATAGCTCGCTATTTTTGAGTGATAAGACCAACGTATGGAAATAAGTTGCTTTGGAATTCGCTAACACACATTTATATTTATCCATGAAAATAAAGATAGACCTTTCTCAACAACTTTTCCAGATGTATTCCAGAATGCATCATTTGTATATCAGATAAATCAAATGTATTTCAGAAAGCGTCAATTGTATTTGAGTTAAGTCAGTTGTATTTGAGAGACCGGCAATTGTATTTCAGTTCAGTCAATTGTATTTCAGAAAGTCTGCTATATTTGAGATCAAATGTATTTCAGAAAGTGTAAATTGTATTTCAGAAAGCGTCAATTGTATTTCAGAAAGTCTATATTTGAGTTCAGTCAATTGTATTTGAAAGACTCGGCAATTGTAGTTTCAATTGTTCAGAAAGCGTCAATTGTATTTCAGAAAGCGTTTCATTTGATTGTCAATTTGAGTTCAGTTCAGTCAATTGTATTTGAGAGACCGGCAGTTGTATTTCAGAAAGTTCTATATTTGAGTCAATTGTATTTCAGAAAGCGTCAATTGTATTTCAGAAAGCGTCTCAAGTTGTCAATTATATTTGAAAGTTAAGTTCAGTCAGTTGTATTTCAGAAAGTGTAAATTGTATTTCAGTTCAGTAAATTGTATTTCAGAAAGTGTAAATTGTATTTCAGAAAGCGTCAATTGTATTTCAGAAAGCGTCAATTGTATTTCAGAAAGCGTCTGCTATATTTGAGATCAGTCAATTGTATTTCAGAAAGTGTAAATTGTATTTCAGAAAGCGTCAATTGTATTTCAGAAAGCGTCTCCTATATTTGAGTTCAGTCAATTGTATTTCAGAAAGCGTCAATTGTATTTCAGAAAGCGTCTGCTATATTTGAGTTCAGTCAATTGTATTTCAGAAAGCGTCTGCTATAGTTGAATTCAGTCAATTGTATTTCAGAAAGTGTAAATTGTATTTCAGAAAGTTCAGTCAATTGTATTTCAGAAAGCGTCTCCTATATTTGAGTTCAGTCAATTGTATTTCAGAAAGCGTCAATTGTATTTCAGAAAGCGTCTGCTATATTTGAATTCAGTCAATTGTATTTCAGAAAGTGTAAATTGTATTTCAGTTCAGTCAATTGTATTTCATTTCAGTCAATTGTATTTCAGAAAGCGTCTGCTATATTTGAGTTCAGTCAATTATATTTCAGAAAGTGTAAATTGTATTTCAGTTCAGTCAATTGTATTTCAGAAATTATCATTTATTTTTCACATAATTACGTGATGGAATAACTTTTTAAGGAGTTAGGTACAGCTTACAGGTAAAATTTTGGAAATACTCAAAATTTTTTCCTCCATTACTGTATCTTGTACAATAATGAAAATTAATATGTGTAAAACACTGTCCTTCTGCTAACTTATATGAAACAAATATTTTTACGATTAAAAAAAAATATTTACTTTTTTTTTCCCCAAAATTCACTTCACTGTGCAGAGATGAAGCGTTTCCCACGTAACTCAAAAACTATCCAACATTCTGTGATGAACTTTTTTTGTGTGTATTTATGCATGTCATATCTACAGTATGATGCAAGATCACTTCTCTACCTTTGATAGATTGTCTGATAAAAATGAATTGATTTAAAAAATGGTCATATTACTATTTTCTTACTTACTTACAAATGGCTTTTAAGGAACCTGGAGGTTCATTGCCGCCCTCACATAAGCCCGCCATCGGTCCCTATCCTATGCAAGATTAATCCAGTCTCTATCATCTTATCCCACCTCCCTAAAATCCATTTTAATGTTATCCTGCCATCTATGTCTCGGCCTCCCCAAAGGATTATGAACAAAGAATCCTGTTCCTAATTGGTGATTTATGTTTCCTTCCCCGTAATATAACAAGTAATCTCCTATTTGTGATATGCCATTCCCATCCAACCTAACCTCTTGTACTCCCACGAAGTCTATTCTGTATCTAGCTAGTTCTTTTGCTACTAATGTTACACCTCCTCTTTTATAAAGACTAGTTAAGTTCCACGTACCAAATCTTATAACCTTATTCCTTTGCTGTGGTCGTGCCAGAGAATCAGTCCCATTCCGTGGCTTATTGTATGGATTCGTAACAAGCTATTTTTTACGGTGATGGGTTGTTAGCCCTTCGCCCAACCTCCAAGCTGGAGGACCACACCTTATCGGCTGTCCACGACTGCTTATTCAATATATTCGCAGCTACCTCCATATCTACCCTCCATAATTATAACCAATTGTATTCAATTAGAATTACTCTGGCTGGGCGGAAGTGAAGGCCTACTGGCCTTAGCTCTGCCAGATTAAATAAATAAATAAATAATAATAATAATAATAATAATAATATTATTATTATTATTATTATTATTATTATTATTATTATTATTATTATTATTATTATTATTATTATTATAGCTGGAGGCCGTCTCCTCTATCCGCAACCTGAGGACGCGCTATGCCGTGGCGATAGGGACCCACAATAAATACATGGATTAGTATTTTCTTCTAACATAAAATAAAAATATTATTTATTAAGGAATTTAGTTGAAAGAGCATGATATTGTAAACATGAGTTTCAGCAATAAAATAAAAGAGAGAGAACATGAAAAAGTTAACAAATGTATTAGTTATGAGAAAAACGCTTCATCACTGCACAGTGAAATGCCAACATTTTGAATTTTGAAAAAAAAAAAAAAAAAGTATATATAAATATTTTTTATCGTAAAAATATTTTTTTCATATAGCAGAAGGACAGTATTTTACACATACTAATTTTCATTATTGTACAAGATACAGTAATGGAGGAAAAAATGTTGAATATTTCCAAAAATTTTACTGCTGTAAGCTGTACCTAACCCCTTAATACAGGCACTGATTTTTTAACACACTGATGTTTATTGTAAAATTTATCCAGCTGATACTTCCAAATGCCTTTTTAAGAACATCACCCCATCCAAGGGGGAAAAAAAAAACTTCAGACTTTATAAAATGACAGTATTGAAATACCTGATACTTTGTAATTCAATGAAGCGTCACACTGATTTTTTTCTTTGAAAAGCTGATCTTGGCCACCCGGTTTGAAGTTGCGCTCGGGCGTGGCTTCGATTCCCGCTTTGGCTGATTACCTGGTTCGATTTTTTTCCGAGATTTTCCCCAACCGTAAGGTGAATGTCAGGTAATCTATGGCGAATCCTCGGCCTCATCTCGCCAAATACGAGCTAACATTATTATGCATTGGAATTACATTGCATTTTGTGTGTGTTCTTCATCACTCCCTTAGAAATTTGTCACTACTTAAACTGAAATTCCGTGTTATTCCAAAGTATTCGCGCTCTCAACTTTACTTGGAATTTTGATCTCTGGCGACCACCAATTCACCTTTAATATGACAATAGAGATGCTATTCATGACCCTGTTTTCTACTGACCACAATATAACTCATCAGGAATTATCATCGAGCCTGAACAAAGGGAGAGTAAGGCTTTATCTGTCCCTTACACACACACCCCAACCAACAATTTCACATATTTGTGTAACAGGACCCTTATTTGCATTGAAGATAAGTAACGACGTATTCAGACTAATATATTTTATCATTGTTTTGTAACATCCCCGACCAACGGCGGTTCAGAACAATGTAATTAATTTCAAGTATTTTTCTGAAAACGGGGACGTTACACGGCAGAAGGGAGGGAAGTAGCTTAGCGATAAGTTGGCATTACTGGTAATGATGGTCCGTATATAGGTAAGAGCTGAGTAGTATAGTGAACGTTAGCTGGATGGGGCAGCTGGGAAGGGGGGGTTACTCCAAGTGAAATATTGGCTGCGATGTACAGTCTCTAATTCCCTTTACCACCATCTATACTAAAGCGAGGGGTGGGGAGCACACTGGGTTACCGACCCTCTGGTTCTCACACACACACATTGTACCTGGATCTGTTTTGGTTTTGTTCAGTAGAATTACTTTGTGTGTATGTGTACGTGTGTGTTATTTGGATGCTAGGTTTTTGGAAGGGGGGAGTGGTGGATCGTCCCGGGCGTGCTATAGACATTGCCTACTAGGCTACATTGTGGTGTTCAGTTATACTGTACAGTCTGCGTCAGAAATGTGTTTACTTCCGACACCATAAGCCGTTACGTCATGCAGAATCGTGATTTAAATCTTTGCCATTATCGCTGCAGCCCATTATTAGTTAGTTTATCACTTATTTTACGTCGGTGTAACGAAGTGTTCAGCAGATGCGGTGTATTCAGCGGTCATGGAATGCGGCTTAAACAATGCGTGGTCGTGGTTAGAATCCCAGTTAGGGCACGTCCGTTTTGAGTATATGGACTTTGCAGTCTAAGCTGAGAACTACTGTTGTCCTGACTCTACGCCAGGCATGTCAATTGATGCCCACAGGAGCAAGCGCGCGCTTTAGAGCCCAGGAGAGCCTGAGCGCTTTACAGCGGAAAGGAAAGAGACAGACGAAAGTGGTGGTATATGCCGCTTGGTCGAGCTATATTCAGGGAACGCCAGCACTGATTCAATAGATAAAGGAAGAGAACTTATTAAAACTATATCCATGTTAACTTTCAGATTTGCCTGAGAAGTATAAGTGCATTATAAGAAAGTAAGTTTTAATTTTAATGCTCATTTTTACAAGTTTGATTTTTTTATTCAAAAGAAATATTTTCTCAACTTTCCGTATAGAAAAGTGAAATTTTCAGGTATAGGCCTTTATTTAGTAGCCTTACAGAATATTTTCGTAAATCTAATATACCGTATATACGTATTACTGAAGATAGTGTATTGAACATTTTGAAAATATTCGCATGGAAATTGATTGTATGGAAATGAATTAACAAAGCAACTACTGTTACATCATAAGCAAAAGATACGTGCCCATGTGTTGTAAAAATGTCAGCTCTATAGCTTCAGCAGATTTCGAGAAAATAATTTAATATTCTGATGATAGGAAGTTGCTCACAAATATCACCTTAAAAGCATAATGCAATAAGAGTTTTGTTATGGAATATTACACTTAAAATATATACAATACCTAGGTAACTTTGCTTTGTACTGTAATATTGTTCTGATTAGTTTATTGATTACTTTTATAAGGCTAAAGATACCATAAAGGTCAATTCCAACTTATTATGACATACTCAACCTTTTTCTTTTGGGGTATCACTTTCTTTATGAATGATGTTTTTCATCCACTTAGTACAGTATAGTTTCACTACTATGGAATTTATGTGAATATTCCTTCTTAATTTTTTATTATATCATTAACGTTTAAAACAAAACTGCAATATTAAGAAATTGGTGTTAGTACTTTTGTTTTGCAGACAATATAAATAATATCCAACAGAAAGAAGCCATATAAAAATAAAGACATAAAATTTCACGTTCTGTTTGAAGTTTGTGCACCGCTGTTTTCTTAATCCAACAGGCTGCTTATTCCTCCTTCCATACTTAGCGCTTGATGCCCGCGCACGACGTCAAGGTCAGAAAAATGCGCTTGTTTGACATCACTGCTCTACACATTTGTCCAACGGTGCGCCCTCATATGGGGAATATTGATTATAATATTGTAGTAACTTACATGCAAAATAGTTTTCTTGACTTCTGAGTGGCATTTGCGTTTATTTTTTATTACTGACAACCTTTGCAAAGGATTTCCTCAGATTTTACATATCTTTTACGTATAATATTCGGTCTTATCCTGGAACCTTGTGCTTAATAGTAGTTTGACTTTTGTAGCTGTACCTCTCTCGGGATTCCATACAGAGGAATAAACTTTACGTCCCGAAAAATAGAAAGAGTAAAGGAATAATAAAAGTGCCTCCCAGTGCTTTCACATTTTCAGTTCTGGACTCGCTATAATTCCTCCCTTTTAATAAATTCTCTCCTCTCGTTCTACTTGTTTATACTACTTCATCATTGTTTTATCTTTTCCGCATCCGTCTCTTTCGCCTGGCTTCCTTCTTCCTTTAATACTTTTTCTGCCATTTCCCCCATTTCTGCATATACAGTACATACTAAAATGTTTTTTGTTATATGCCTATCTGCGTTACCCATCTACCCCATCACGACTTACTGAATATTCAAAGATTTCTCCCTCTCACCGCGTCTTGTGTAAAGGGATGTTTTTACTCTTGTATCATTCATTTCATCAATAAGGTTCACTTTTCTGTTTATTTTCGTAGTATGTATGAACCTTGTATATTCGAAGGTTCAGAAATAATTCACACTGGGAGGATATGAAAATTAAATTATAAAACTCAATAAAATAAAAAGCTGCGATCTGTGTTGTTGCGTCATTTTTATTACTTTTTGGGTTGAAGAGCGGGTTTAAATGAGATGTGGGTTAATTTAAGGTTTTATTAACCCTGGGCTCCTGAGTACGGTTACGATCATAATAAACAGATTTTTGAAGTGAAATATTTAGTTAATGAAACAGAATTTTCTTCATTTAATTTTCTGCTCTGTATTGCATATAATTTTTATTACTACGGAATATTTTTCTTTTTCTTTTTTCTAGGTAAGCCCCGTTCCATGCTAGCAGTTCAGAAGTGTCGCATGCCACATCACAGGTATGTAAGTGTCGGAACAAACGACGAGCGTGACTTTATACTGTATGAACAGTAGGCCTACACGTAATGCGACTTGACGAAGTTCATCGTTCACTTTCCAGGGAGATCTTAGAAAATCCCATTATTTGACAAATATTGCGTGTCTGTTAAAGCAACAGCGTCTACCATATTTTTGTTCTGAATCTCAATTAGTCGTGATAAAAATGTAGTTGATACAGCATCGTTAAATAACCAACTGAAGAAACTTCTGGTACCTCGCGTTCGAGTTCGAATGTAGGAAACAGTACAAAATAGGGATATCTTATGCCAAGTTTTACCGTTAGATGGCAGCAGCGTTCCATGCGGCACAGGACTATATTATGTCATATTTTTGTTGTTTTTCTGTGTCAAAATTATATTTATATTACTAGCCGTACCCGTGCGCTCCGCTGCAACCGTTAGAAATAAATATAAAGTAATTACATAATTAAAATAGGACGTTTGATCCAGGGAACAACTTTTACAACAGCGCAACATAATCTGCTTCGCTCATTACCCATTTTTTTTGCACTGCATTTATTGTGTATATATTTTATGTATTTTAACACGATTCAATTGAGCATAGTTAAAATTTCAATTATAAAATAATGGGTGGCTAAGCTAACGTACTATTACTGCATACTAAATCAATACACTCTCGTTGTTCGTTAATTCTCTGAGATTAAATTGAGTGTACATAAATATTATTTTAAGAAATACAGAAAACGAATGTACAAAATAGCCTATCAAATTTTCTGTGCATAAGAAGCTATTTTAATCTTACCTGTCCTCGATTTACTCAGACGTTACTGTAATAACATTATAGCATTATGTCTATCTAGAGAAACTACACTTTCCAATGGTGAAATAATAATTAATTATACAAATCGGTTAATTTAGCTTCTGATATTACTTCATGCAAACACAGAAACATTCTCTGTAGGCTATGTTTAATAGCTTTCGATTGTTGATGTCCAAGGCCCCTTATAGACGAAGTCATTTGTTCTTAATTCATTGCACCCTCCTAGATGGCGTTATTTTAATTATAAAACTCATTTATCTCATTAATATCAGTCCTATCAAAATTTTGTACAGAATAAAACTAATCGGAAATCATCTTTAAAGAAACTTTTGTTATGTAACTTTTTCACAAAAATCCATAATAAGCGAGATATTTCGATTTAATTCAGGCCCCCTTATAACCCCCCCTTTTAAATAAAGTATTTTGAATGCCATATAGCCTAAAATCTAAGTTACAACGAACGTAATTTATATTCCAATTTTCATATAAATCGGTTCAGCCATTATCGCGTGAAAAGGTAACAAACATACAGACAGACATACAAACAAAAATTTCAAAAATGCGATTTTCGGTTTCAGGGTGGTTATTTATATATGTTAGGACCAGTTATTTTTGGAAAATCGAAAATTACCAGAAAAATGTCGGCTACAGATTTATTATTAGTATAGATTTTGTATAACGTAGTATAATTTAATATAATTTAGTATTTTCTTATCTCATTATCTAATTTAATTTACAATAAATAATAGCATAAACTTCCATAATACTCAGCTATTTCCATTAAGAGATGGATAGGGAAATCTGCAGTACGCAGAATATAGATACGAGAAAAGGCTAGTTCACAATAAACCGGGAACGAAAACGACAACGAGAACGGAAATAATGTTAAAATAAATGTATTTAAATGTGAGCATTCACAATAATTAATTGTGTATGTATTTAAATGTGAGCATTCATAATTAATTATTGTGAATGCTCACATTTAAATACATTTATTTTAACATTATTTCCGTTCTCGTTGTCGTTGTCGTTTTCGTTCCCGGTTTATTGAGAACCATCCTTAAATTGAATGTTCAGGAACCTAAACGAGAACTTTGAGAACGAGATGCACGAATAAAAAAAAAGGAAGGATCTTTGTCGAAGGTGAATATTGCCTCTTTAACCATAAGTATTGTAACTAGGTACCGTACGCAATAAACAGGATATGCAGCCACAATTTTTTTTTTTTTATAGGGAAAGGACTTTCGGGCTTCAATTGTCTTACTTTTTTCTCTAATTGCATAAAGATAAAATGCAATTTTTAATAGGATGGTACAATATGATCGCAGCAGTATCACGATTATTCGTGCGTTTTGTATGTTAAGGACATAAAGTTTAGAATACTATGTATGATGATTTTGAAAATTTGAAGTTAAAACATGGTTTCAATAGTTACATAGACTGTATTATTTATAGGCTTATATATTTTTTTCCACTGCGGATCGTCCTATTTAATAAACATTCCAGTTCATCGAGAGTTTACTGTAGACCAAGTATCGTTCCATTGTAAAATGCAGTCGTAAACTTCGGGATCTCCAAGTACTGCAGACAGTCTAAAGTAACATAGCTTGCTGTCGAGGTTGTATATGTTTTTATTAACATTTTCTTCTTTGCACTCTTCCAAAATGAAACTATAGCCAGCAATTCCTTACGTGAAGTAGGCTAGTTCTTTTTCTTTAATAGGCGCAATTTAATTAGTTATATTTTTTAAAGATTGAAAGCATAAATAGTAGAACCTTTCGGGGACCTGATTGAAGGCAAAAAGCTTTCCCTGGTTTTTACATATAGGAACACAACAAAAATTTGGCATTTTGAGTTGTTTTTAAGAGTATTTATATACTAATACACTACGTAAATCCTCAGTATTTATGTATTGGAAAACAAATGCACACGCAAAGCGCATCCCTCAAAGTACACGCGCGCTATCTGTTGGTGCTAGTTCAGGTTATCCCTATTGGCATTATTTCATACCATTTCTTGTTATGGACAATAGTCTTCGTCATCACCAAGAACGGATCTTTAGGTGCTAAAATAATTTTAAAATATGTATTTTTATGTGCTGAAAATATAAAATTGTTTATAAAAGATTTAAAAATATTTTGATTCAGTATTACATAATCAAACTAATTTTGTATGTAAAGTAAAAACTGTTAGGCCTACCCTCTATTTATGACGAGACAACCTTGGGTGAAAATATTTCGTTGTTGTAGTGGATAGTGTATACTTTCTCCAAGATTTTCATCACATTTCGGTTACCACGAATCAATGCACGATATCTCTAAAATAGCCCTCTAGTTAGTTTTGTTCTTTAAATGTGCAGAAAATTTATTCTAAAAAATGTAACTTTCCGTTCTACAAAGGAATTTTAAAATGTTACATTTGATCGGATCAAATTTCTGCACATTTGTAGGAGAAAACTAAAATTCTCTCAAATATTTTATTATCATCAGGTAGAGCATTTTCATTCCCAAACAAGTTAGGAAAGCTATTGGTTAGTATATCCTGGAATTTTAGGGTTGAAATTCTGACCCTAAATGCTTACGTCAGGACGCTACGAAAGTTATAACCTAGTTCGGTAGTCTACATAATAATAATAATAATAATAATAATAATAATAATAATGGAGCATGGCAATAATGGATTGCTACTAAATTGAAATGGCCTGACTTTTTAACATATAAATGCACTAACACTGCGAAACTAGCTGGGATTGACAGAAAATAAATTAGATTGATAATAATACTGAATTAGTATATACAATATGTATTATATGATACATATTAACTGTAAATACTCTATATATAATATACACAATTAATTCATTTAACGAAATCAACTCCGTTACGGTGAACAAAAACACATATTCTGAGATCATGAAATTCATATCTTTTACTATAACTGCCAGTAAAAATTAGTTTAAGGTAAGAAAATGTTCTTCCTACGTCACATGACGTTACAGGGAGAACAATAATAATAACAAAAATCAATATACTAATTAGTAATATTTAAATTTTACAAAATATACACAAATAATTGATTTATCAAAACCTACAGTGAAAGAAAACATATTCTAGGTTATGAAATGCAAATCTTTTGAACATACATAAAATTAGTTTAAACTAACAAATGTTCTTGCTACGTCAATGACGTTACAGGGACACAATAATAACAAAAATCAATATACTAATTAGTAATATTTAAATTTTACAAAATATAACATATAATTGATTTATCAAAACCTACCCTGTTGCAGTGAAAGAAAACATATTCTGAGGTTATGAAATGCAAATCTTTTACGAACATCACATAAAATTATTTTAAACTAAGCAAATGACGTCATATGACGTTACAGGGACACAATAATAACAAAAATCAATATACTAATTAGTAATATTTAAATTTTACAAAATATACACAAATAATTGATTTATCAAAACCTACCCTGTTGCAGTGAAAGAAAACATATTCTGAGGTTATGAAATGCAAATCTTTTACGAACATCACATAAAATTAGTTTAAACTAAGCAAATGTTCTTTCTACGTCATATGACGTTACAGGGACAAAATAATAATAACAAAAATCAATATACTAATTAGTAATATTTAAATTTTACAAAATATACACAAATAATTGATTTATCAAAACCTACCCTGTTGCAGTGAAAGAAAACATATTCTGAGGTTATGAAATGCAAATCTTTTATGAACATCACATAAAATTAGTGTAAACTAAGCAAATGTTCTTTCTACGTCATATGACGTTACAGGGACACAATAATAACAAAAATCAATATACTAATTAGTAATATTTAAATTTTACAAAATATACACAAATAATTGATTTATCAAATTGTTGCAGTGAAAGAAAACATATTCTGAGGTTATGAAATGCAAATCTTTTACGAACATCACATAAAATTAGTTTAAACTAAGCAAATGTTCTTTCTACGTCATATGACGTTACAGGAACACAATAATAACAAAAATCAATATACTAATTAGTAATATTTAAATTTTACAAAATATACACATATAATTGATTTATCAAAACCTACCCTGTTGCAGTGAAAGAAAACATATTCTGAGGTTATGAAATGCAAATCTTTTACGAACATCACATAAAATTAGTTTAAACTAAGCAAATGTTCTTTCTACGTCATATGACGTTACAGGGACACAATAATAACAAAAATCAATATAATAATTAGTAATATTTAAATTTTACAAAATATACACAAATAATTCATTTATCAAAACCTACCCTGTTGCAGTGAAAGAAAACATATTCTGAGGTTATGAAATGCAAATCTTTTACGAACATCACATAAAATTAGTTTAAACTAAGCAAATGTTCTTTCTACGTCATATGACGTTACAGGGACACAATAATAACAAAAATCAATATACTAATTAGTAATATTTAAATTTTACAAAATATACACATATAATTGATTTATCAAAACCTACCCTGTTGCAGTGAAAGAAAACATATTCTGAGGTTATGAAATGCAAATCTTTTACGAACATCACATAAAATTAGTTTAAACTAAGCAAATGTTCTTTCTACGTCATATGACGTTACAGAGGCATATTTATAATACATTACATAATTATTATTTCGTGACCCCATGCATACCTGCTTGAATTTTACCCTGCATATGCATCCACGTGACGTAATATATGTACCAGAAGAAACTACTCGATCCGCTGTACGTTTGTGAAGAGAAATGCGCTGTCTGATTATTATCATCAAACATTGATCTCTTTTATTGACTGAGCATATTGGGAATTAAATCAATGGCCTTTCCGAAACATCCTTTGAAATGTTTGACATAAAAGAACGTGTTTTCTCGAAAACAAAGCAAAAACGAGTAATAGTACATTATGCAACGAGCCTATAATGGTAGTAATTAAGACGCGAGTATGTGTATGAAACGAGCGCAAGCGAAGTTCATAATTTTCATACGAGCGTCTTAATTACCATTATAGGCAAAATTCATACGACTTTTTCTGCTTGACCATATTTCTAACTTGGAATTACTCTTAAGTATTCATGTTATTCTTATCTGACTGGGGAGCGGAACTGACCTTGTGCAATATCTCGTAAATTGTGAGATGTGCGCAGACGCGAAAGTATTGATTTTTTCCGAGAAACAAATGTCATTGACCTTGATATAATCTAAAGAGTAAAATATACATTAATCTTGATATAACCTTGAAATTGATTTAGACATTGAAAAACGAGATGACAAATTAAATTTATTTGAATATTATTTACAATTAACGCTAATTATTATAGTAACAGAACATAACCTTCTGCGACAGTATTGGATTTCCAGCCTCCGTGACGTTTCGCTAGTTGTCTTTAGATTGCATATCCGAGAATAATCGATATTGTCCACACCTGTGGAGTAACGGTCAGCGCGTCTGGCCGCGAAACCAGGTAGCCCGGCTTCGAATCCCGGTCGGGGCAAGTTACCTGGTTGAGGTTTTTTTCGGGGTTTTCCCCCAACCCAATATGAGCAAATGCTGGGTAACTTTCGGTGCTGGACCCCGAACTCATTTCACCGGCATTATCTCCTTCATATCATTCAGACGCTAAATAACCTAGATGTTGATACAGCGTCGTAAAATAACACAAAAAATAATCGATATTAGCGCTTTCATATTGCCACAATGATGTTTTCCGATTGGTGGAACACCTGAACTTTAATGAATAGGTGTACTTTAATGAGGTACATTAAAGGGCTGCTACCAGGTGTATAATTACTACATTTCGGCATGGTCGAGCATAAAATTATATTAAACATTTTTGTTTGAAATACCTAAAAGGATAAGCCCTTGAAATTAATAACATTATTCACGTCGAATGTGCATAAACTTATTCGTTATTGTTCCGAATTTTAATCTTAGTTGAAGTCATTATTTACAAGCAGAGAAAAGATCTTTATTTGTCTAAAAATCCGTTTCCTGGTCATGACAGTGTTCCTTGTTAATCTGCGCGATATACGTATATAATATTGAATAGCACATTAAATTTAAATTAATCGCCCTCGTTGCCAGTAATTCAGATGACCCTATTACAGTGAATGTCTGCTCACTGTATATTTTACGAAAAGGACTGTGTTAATATGTATGTTACCGCTGCATACGAAATTATTCCAAGCGTTTGTCTTTATGAATGAACGAACGAACGTTCATTAATAATTTCGTGTATATACTGCGTTCTATTCTAACGACTTTTTACATTGAAGACTCGGTTTCAAATTCCGACGATCCCAAATGGGATTTATATTGCATAAAGAGGGTGCACAGTTTTTACTGGTTGTACTCTGTCTCTGCTGCAGTCATTGTCATTTCTTCTTTCATTATATCCCATAAAACGCAGTAGATATACGAAGCCGTACTACTCTGTGATATGCCCAAGTACCTAATAAAAAAGCAGACACAACAATTATTACCCATCTCTGAGAAGTATTAATAGACTACGTTCATTGAACGCAAGGGTAAATTAAACACTTGTATAGAGCGTCACAAAATCCTAAGAATGATGCTGTATGTCAGATAACAAAATATATTTAAAATTGTAGTTGTACTTGATGAACTGTATTAAAACAAAGTTTTTCATTGCCTTAAATAGTCCTATTTTTTCTTTTTTAATTACGTAATATTAAGGGGAGAGGATGGTATTTTTGGTGAAAAATGAGTAAATTAAAAAAAAATTATTTAAAAAAACTGTGATATGTGTGGAATGCATAGCATAACATTTTGTGGGTATTTGTGTCGTTATCGGATGTTGAGTCGCCATTTTTAAACTTCCTGCGTTATGGATTTTTAAATCACTCGCCAACTTTTATTGTTGTTTTCGGTAAATTAAATTTTCAATTTTTTTTTTAAAAAACTCTTTGATATGTGTGGAATGCATTGCATAACACTTTGTGGGTATTTGCGCCCTTATCGGATGTTGAGACGTCATTTTTAAACTTCCTGCGCTATGGATTTTTAAATCGCATGCCCACATTTATCGGTTTCCAGTAACTTCATTTTTTTGCTACTTTGCCAGACAAAAATGGATATAATTTCTGAACTATTAAAGATATATGCATGAAATTTAGAACACATTCTTTAGACTATTAGGAAAATTTTCTCTGTAACAGAATTTTGTTAACTGATTTCATTTTAAAAATACGTCCGTTTGTTTGCAAGAAAGGAAATCAGAAAATTGTTATTAAATTTTAATTGTTTATTTTACAAACTAAGGGATTAATATCAAAATTCTGTTACAGACAGTTTGTAGAACTTGCTTTTGCAAATACATTACAAAAAACCGTTTGAATCTAATCTTTAAAAACGGTTTAGATATATCGGTTTTAGTACAATCCTGCATTGGGTATATTTTTTTCAAATTTGGGCCGCCAAATTTTTTTTTTTTTCAAAATATTTATATTTGATTGAATTGTTACAGCTATGAGGTCTCTACATACAAAAAATTAAAATTTTACACCAAATAGGAAAAAAGTTTTAAAAAATACCATCCTCTCCCCTTAAGGGTATATGTACGTGAACGACCACAAATGTTATCAGAAAATGCAGGCTCTAGATTTTTTTAATTTTATAAGAAAATGAACTCACAATTGGAAAAAAAAATTACAAGGTACCACAACAAGACTTGTTAGAACTTAAATATCTGATAAAAGTATAAAAAAGGTTACTAATAATATTTTTAAGAAATTCACTTTTTATTTTAAATTAAATTTTCCAAAAGTTGAAATTTTTCACACATTATTTCATAACTCCACAACCATTAGAGATAGAATTCTGAAATTTTGTTCACTGATTTAACATCCATTTATGTAAAAAGAAATAGACTGAAATAATGCCCATTCCTTTGAAAGTAGAAAAAAATTAGTTCACAAAATATTATGTGAACTTTAGTATATTTTATATAGGACAAATAAAAAATTAATTGCATTAAAATGAACAACTCTACATGTCTGAGAGTAGTCTACTTTTCATAAATAAGCGTTTATTACGAGGAGGAAAAATATTAAAGGTGTCAGAGAGACCATAACAATGTTATGGTTACCAAATGATGTAATTGCAGAATTCTTTTCTTTTTTACTACTGTGATAAAATTGGTTTGAGAATATTATTAGTAACTTCTTATATACCTTTATCAGATATTTAAGTTCTAATAAGTCTTGTTGTGGTATCTTGTAATTTTTGTCCAATTGTGAGTTCATTTCCTTATAAAATTTTAGAAATTTAGAGACTGCATTTTCTGATAATGCTTGTGGTCGTTCACGTACATATACCCTTAAATATAAATAGCGTTTAGCTTAGGGAAATTTCTGGCAATACGGATTAGTGGCGAAGCTCTTAAGGAGTTTTTGAGGCTTAGCTTACTCAAAAAAATTTGAGTTAGAATCTCTTATTCCTAGTAACAGTAGGCCTAGGCCTATAAGTCTGTAATAACAATATATCGCAACACTTGGTTACACTCCGATTCTTCCATATATTATGTTCACTGTTGGCAGTCATTCCAGCATGGAAAGAACAGTACGATCAGCGAGGCTTAAAACAGAAAGGGTCTAAAGCAGTCATGTCAATTGATGCGCATAGGAGCAAGCGCACGTTTTAGAACTCAGGGGAGCCTGAGCGCTTTACAGCGGAAAGGAAAGAGACAGACGAAAGAGGTGGTATATGCCGCTTGGTCGAGCTATATACAGGGATGGCCAGCACTGGTTCAGTAGATAAAGGGAAGAGAACTTATTAAAACTGTATCCGTTATTTTTTAGATTTGTCTGAGAAATATAACTGCATTATAATAATGTAAGTTTTAATTTTAATGCTCATTTTTCACAAGTTTAAATTTTTATTCAAAAGAATTATTTTCTCAACCTTTTTTTTTTATATAAAAGTGAAATTTTCAGATATAGGCCTATTTATTTAGTAGCCTTACAGAATGTTTTGGTAAATATAATATACCGTAAATACGTATTACTGAAGATAGTGTATTGGAAAATCTTGGAAATATTCGCATGGAAATTGTTTGTAAGGAAATGAATTAACAAAGCAACTACTGTTACATCATAAGCAAAAGATACGTGCCTATGTCTTGTAAAAATGTCAGCTCTATAGCTTCAGCAGGTTTCAAGAAAATAATTTAATATTCTGAAGATAGGAATTTGCTCACCAATATCACCTTAAAAGCATAATGCGATAAGAGTTTGTTTTTATGTAATATTAGTTACACTTAAAACATATACAGCACCTAGGTAACTTTGTTTTGTACTATAATATTTTGATTAGTTTATTGATTACTTTTATAAGGCTAAAGGTACCATCAATATCAATTCCAACTTATCATGTCGTACTCAGTCTCTTTTTTTGGTATGTAACACTTTCTTTATGAATGATGTGTTTCATCCATTTAGTACAGTATAGCGGTACTACTATGGAATTTGTGAATATTCCTTCTTAACTCTCTGTTATGTTATTAATGTTTAAAACACAACTGCAGTATTAAGAAACCAGTGTTAGTACTTTTGTTTTATAGACAATATAGATAATATTAAACAGAAAGAAGCCATATAAGAATAACGACATAAAATTTCACGTTCCGTTTGAAGTTTGTGCACCACTGTTTTCTTAATCCAACAGGTTGCTTATTCCATAACCCCTTCCCTTTCCATACTCAGCGCTTGATGCCCGCGCACGACGTTAAGATCAGAAAAATGCGCTTGCTTTGACATCACTGGTCTAAAGGCATGGCTGCGACCTTGATTCGCAAGCTTGAAGGGGGACCGGGGAGAAGGGTATCGATTCGCTACATCTCCGTACGGGACAAAGGCTAGTCTTTCGTCACATTATTACGTCGCGCGATATTGGCGTTCTCTCAAAGCGCTGCGTTGTTGAGTTTAGTTTAATCAAACTGCATGCGTATGTGTGGTACATATTAATTTTGTGCAAAATGGCTCATACTGAGGGAACATTGAGGTCATTATTTGTAGAATTAAAAGAGAAACCATTTTCAAGTTGGACGTATGAAAGAAAATGTGCTTACAAAGATAGGAGATGGATACCTTATTTACATATTAAAATACGGGTGGAAGAAGACAAAATAGAAAATTTCAGTTTTAATGCTGTAAGAAATATCCTTGTTCAACAGGGTGTTCTGAGAGAAATAAGTTATATTGTTTTACCTGTATTCTGTTTGGGGGTGAAAATGAGTGGTCATTATCTTCTTTTGGGATCTGTGTCATAAAAAAAAGTTGATAGAAAAGAAGATACACGGAAAGCAGATTTTTCAACCTATCCAGTATTTACACCTTAGTTTCGCCACTGGTACGGATAAGATAAACACAAAATTAACATACTTTGAAATTTAAATAAATTAATAAATGCTTATAAATTACAACGAACTATTGAAAAATTTAATTTTCGAGTATAACATTTATAAATGTTAGGAGAGGATCGTTTCATACAGCTGTCTGTATGACTGATTTCACCTGATGACGAAGATAGAACCAATATTCGAAACGTCTTGAAACTATATTTTATTACTAGCAATGGAAAAAGTCCACTCAACAAACATTAATCCACCATTGCTCCTCTCGTAACTCAGATCTAGAAATAATCTAGTAGGCTGTGATCGGAAACAAGAACGGCAAAGTTAAAACTTCGGCAACTTTCACGTTTCCGTTCACAGGCTCCGGCAAGCTTGTCGTTAATGCTCACATTTAAATATATTTATGCTCGAAATGTAGTAATTATACACCTGGTAGCAGCCCTTTAATACACATCATTAAAGTACAATTACAATTACAATTTTACAATTACAATTTATTTACAATTTACATTTGAATTTACATTTGGATAGATACCCGAAATGAGCATATGCTCGTGCTCGGGTACAGTCCAGTAGTCTACATAAATTTTACAGGGTTCAAATAAAGTACATCTGTTCATTAAAGTTCAGTTGTTCAGCCAATCAGAAATCACCATTGTAGCATTATAAAAGCGCAAGTATCGATTATTCTCGGATATGCAATCGAAAGACAACTAGCGAAACGTCACAGAGGCTGGAAATCCAATACTGACGCAGAAGATTATGTTCTGTTACTATAATAATTAGCGTTAATTGTAAATAATATTCAAATAAGTTCAATTTGTCATCTCGTCTTTCAATGTCTAAATCAATTTCCAGGTTATATCAAGATTAATGTTCATGTTACTCTGTAGATTATATCAAGATCAATGACATTCGTTCCTCGGAAAAAAATCAATACTTTCGCGTCTGCGCACATCTCACAATTTAGAAGGTCAGTTCCGCTCCTCACTTAGGTAACCATAACATGAATACATATGAATAATTTCAAGTTAGAAATATGGTCGAGCATAAAAAGTCGTATGAGACTTGCCTATAATGGTAATTAAGACGCTCGTATGAAAATTATGAAATTCGCTTGCGCTCGTTTCATAAACATACTCGCGTCTTAATTACTACCATTAATTATTAGTATTATTATGAATTGTATTTTTAATTAATAGGTATATTATTGCCATTATTGAGTGTAATTAGTTACCACTGCCACCGGGTATATACCCACTGCAGTGTGAATAAATACATACATACTACATACATGGGCAAAGTGGAAAGTTCACTCTTTCAGTTTTCACTTTGCCCTCCACGTGAGTTGCAGGTTAGATGTGGTTGTATCTTGCCAAATGAATTTTTAGAAAAAAAATTAGCCATCATAACTTCTTCCCAACACTTGTAACTGTGCTTTAAACATTAATAATAATAAAAAATCAGATTATAGGCTCGATGCATAATGTACTATTATTTTAACAATTTTTCCGTTCTCGTTTCCTTTCCCGGTTCATTGTAGACC
This sequence comes from Periplaneta americana, assembly GCA_025594305.2. NCBI lineage: Eukaryota > Metazoa > Arthropoda > Insecta > Blattodea > Blattidae > Periplaneta > Periplaneta americana. The sequence continues at coordinate 45,189,874 of JAJSOF020000038.1, forward strand.
AGGCCCTACACCTAAAAAGACGAAGAATGTCTTCAACTGAAAATGAACGCAAGGAAGTACTTGGCAAGAGAATTCATGTAGCGAGTTTTAACAGAAGTGGCATAATTATAAATTGTAATAAAATATTGAAGCTTACCAATTTGCTTCTCAATAGCTAAGTAATTGCTGTAGAATTTGAAGAGAAATAAGAATACCATAATTATCTAGGCTTGTGCCTTATGAATAATAGAATTTTTCGTACATGATAATAATCATTAATTACATGTACACCAGAGTTCATGTTTCGTTATTGATTTTTTTGGTGTACATCACTGTTGCGTTATTTTAATTGCAATTTTGATTGAACTATATGCAAAATTAATTGCTGTTTTGTACAGATCTCAGGCAGGTTTGACTAATTGGGTATATCTTCAATTAAAATGAAATTGAAAGTTCATAATTAATATTTTCAGAATGTTTTATTTAATTTTATGAATGGGCTGTTAACATCAAGGAGAACTTCATTCTTATGTATTTTGCAGTTACTGTTCGAAATAAAGAATTAAATTTCGTCTTTTATATCCGCATTCATTATTTCGTTACTTAAAATCCCACTAAGCCTTTCGGTTAAGTTATAGACAGTGACAAAAACATACAATTCCAGTATTATCAAACAACAAACAGCGGGTGGTATGTGGTGTGATTTGTTTTTATATGTACGTTAATTTATTGTATTTCGTTGTGGCAGTGTTATAATTGCAGTTGGCTGGCGCTATCTGGATACCCCAACTTTAAACTCGTAATGAATGACAATTTTAATCAGAATCGCCAATGATAATCTTGTTTTGCTGTGCTTTTGAATGCTATTATTGTCCATCCACCCATAGTCCGTTGAATCAATATACAGTCATACTTTCTTTCTGTTAATCCTGTGAGGTAAAAATATACTGAAAATTATTACAGCATTCCGCTCCATGGACGGAATTATTTCTACATATTGTATTGCAGTACTAAAACTTGCATTATTTGAGAGACGAAGTAAATTTAACATGGATGAGAAACTACCGAAGACTGCAATTTGCAGTTACCTCTTCTTGGAAGTGCCTTATGCTAGCATTTGATAATCTTCAGGTCTTAATTCTGTAAGACGATTAAATAAATAGATAAGTAAATGTTTGTTGAGTGATGGAATTAATTATTTTAATGAAAATAGCATACTTACTCTAAGTTAGGTGTAAATTCTCTAGAGTTACTTCAGTGGAATGGCAAAACTCGGAATGGGACAAGTGGCCAACAAGCTTGGAGCTCACATATTCATTTTTTTCCATCTCCAAGCTCCCTTGCAAAGGACACGTTTTCGCGTACCATTTTAATGTTTGCCCCATTCATTATGTCTCAAACTAATTCTATTGTCTATCTAATCTATTCTAATCAATGCTATTTATTTTATACGAGGCGCGTCCATAAAGTAACTTTCCCACTCGTTCCACAGCTAGCAAACCATATGTTGCACGAAGCGACTGCGTGTACGTGATAGAGTAATGTCCTGGCGTGGCGCATGCGCTAGCGGAACTTCCCGAGTGCTCTCAGCAGCTTCGTTGCATTGGTTGAAGATGGACGCTCCTATTCCAGTTTCCGCCGAATGAAGTGCGGTCAGTGATAAAGTTTTTGAATGCACAGGGCATAGCGGCGATTGAAATTGATCGTCAGCTGTGCCAGGTCTATGGGCAAACAGATGGTGCGTTGCTTTTATAGACAATTTTCAGCAGGACGCCAAAATGTGCATGACGAGGAGCGCAGTGGGAGGTCCTGGCACAGCTGACGATGAATTTCAATCGGCGCTATGCCCTGTGCATTCAAAAACTTTATCACTGACCGCACTTCACACTCGGCGGGAGCTGGAATAGGAACGTCCATCTTCAACCAATGCAAAAGCTACTGAGAGCACTCGGGAAGTTCCGCTAGCGCATGCACCATGCCAGAACATTACTCTATCACGTACACGCAGTCGCTTCGCCAACATGTTTATTTTTATTTATTTATTTGTTTATTTATTTATTTACTTAGTAATCCATATTTTTGGTCAGACAAATTTTTATTAATCTTCTGTGTAATAAAATTAATGGAGTAAGTACTGATGATGCTACTCCACCCCAATTTATTATACCATATTATATTAATTATTGTACCAAAGTTAAAAATATTATTCTCAGTGCCTCCTTAGTGATAAAATTTCCAAGTATTATCAATTTATAAATTGTCTTTCTTATACTTGTACGCATTAAATAAATTTGTTTATCCCAACGTAACTGCTGGTCTATAATAATTCCTAAATATTTAACTTGTGTGGAAGGTGTTAGATGTGGGCAATTACAATAATTATTTGTTAATTCATTACATGAAATATTATGTATTATTAAGTGATAATTATTCATAGATGGAGGTAAACCTTTCGTTGTTAAAAAAATGGAATATAGGTAGTTGTATTAGTATTTAAGGACAGGAGATTAGAGTCAAGCCAATTTTTCACTACATTAATTGCATTGCTAGCATTTAAATAAGTGTTATCCCAAGTTTCCCCATGAAATGTTACTACAGTATCATCTGCAAAAGAAAATATATTACCACCATATTTCTTTAAATCAATTTTCAACAAATTATTAATATATATTATAAATAAGATTGGTCCTAATACTATACCTTGTGGAATTCCAATATCGATCAATTTATAATTGCTATTATAATTGTCAATTTTCACTTTTTGATATCTATTTTCTAAATATGAACGAAAAAGTTTGAGTACAACTCCTCTAATACCAATGTTTTTTCTGTCCACACCTGTGGAGTAACGGTTAGCACGTCTAGCCGCGAAACCAGGTGGCCCGGGTTCGATTCCCGGTCGGGGCAAGTTACCTGGTTGAGGTTTTTTCCGGGGTTTTCCCTCAAACCAATATGAGCAAATGCTAGGTAACTTTCGTTGTTGGACCCCGGACTCATTTCACCGGCATTATCACCTTCATCTCATTCAGACGCTAAATAACCTAAGATGTTGATAAAGCGTCGTAAAATAACCTACTAAAATAAAAAAAAATAAACCAATGTTTTCTAATTTTGAAACAAGGATATCATGATTAACTGTGTCAAACGCTTTTTTCAAATCAAGAAATATTTCTACATATTTATTTCCCATATCTAATTTTCTCATAATATTCCATGTAACAGCTAGAATAGCATCATTTTTCCATGGTTCCCTAGCTGTGGGACGAGTGGGAAAGTTACGTTATGGACGCGCCTCATATACCGTACAGAATAGAGCCGGGAAAATAAATCACTAACTTAAATATACAAATTCTAAAAATATTGTATTACAGGGTGCGTCAGAAAGAACGGATGGATTTCACATGGCAAGAAAATTGTAAAGATTCATCAAATCAAAAATTTATTGTTATCAACATATTCACCAATACATGCAGTTTATTTATGGAAAACAACATTATCCATATGATGTCCTTGGCTTTCAATACAGGCATCGAGGCGTTTTCTGATGTTCGCCATCACTTTCACAGTTATAGCTGGTGCAATTGCCACGATTTCTTCACGAATCGCTGTCTTCAGTTCGTCCAGTGTATGTGATCGATGTTTACAAACTTACGCCTTCAAATGGTCCCAAAGAAAGAAGTCGCAGGGCGCGAGATCTTACCGTAGCCTCGGACAATCTCAGTGCAATAGAATTTCGTCCAGGTGATTTCTTCTTTAATGTTGAACCTGTGATACGAAATGAAGCCACCCACCGCAAAATTTTATTCCGAGTTGGAATCCTAGCGTGACGTCCGATATCGAAATGAGTCCTGAGTGGCGATCACAGACTCTTCATTTTTCAAAAATGTCTCTACGATGAAAGCACGTTGTACACCAGACCAACGCCATATTCTCAACTGAAACTGCATTCTATGGCTGACCCAACAGTCGTGGTCCCCCTCACTATATCTCTCTCCTCGTTGCGTATCGATAGTTTGAAATCCATCCGTTCTTTCTGACGCACCCTTTACCTGAAAATACCCAGAATTTCGTAATAACCGCTAAAATACCCTTCTCACCATAATTTTACCCGAAAATGGGGTAATTGTCCGTCATTTGGCAACACTGGCTGATACAGGCCGAGTGAAGTAAGGAAAGGTACAATGTTAACAGAGCCTTGTCTTCGTTCCATCGGAAATTATATTATATTGGTCGTCTTACAGGAGAGACTTATACCACTTGAGAAAAAACGTCGGATGGGCTTATAGATAAATTGTTTATTTAATTACTGCTTGAGCTTCGTGTGGATGCGTGGTGACATTTCCATGCCGTCAGCACGAGCAAGTGTCTTCTCGACATGTTGAAGGGGCGGCTCTAGATTGCGGCATGACGTGGATAAGTTTCATGCAGATAAAATTGGTTTTCAATATTCATAAATTATTTTGCATACACAAATGAGGCTGTTGCACGGTAACGTGTGACACGAGAATGCGCCGAATAGCGTGGAAAACTGAAGCAATCTTATCTGATACGCCGGATCTCCGAAATATGTAATTATCTCCATAAATAACGCAAAACTTTTTAAAAGTAATGTAACTAATATTTTTTTCCCCTGCATGCAATTATGAGAATAAGTTTTTGTCCCTGGAACGTGCCAACAATATCAGATGCTTATCATCGTAGTCGTGATCTGAGGCAAACCACGCTGTTGACACGATTTACTATTGTAAATATTGTGTTACGGAATTTCTACAGTTTTTCTATACGGAACGTGACGTAATTTCATGTCTGCTGATATTGTGGATACAGGTATAGACATTATCGTTAAGCGTTATCGATGCGAAGTCATGTTCATTTCACGGAAATGTCCACAGCATTATCTACATACTTTGGGTCTCATTGATGACCCAACTTGTAGAAAATGTGAGCTCGATGTTGAGTCATCACTAGGCACCGGATTTTTATGTAATATCAAGGTGTGAAATATGTACATATTTATGTAAGAAAAATAAGCTGAATATGTACAGTACCAAAGTATGTAAAATCATGAAAATATTTAATATCAATATCTGGCAGGTACAGAGAAAGGTAAGACTCTCCAGTTGTGATTTCATTGAGCACCTGACTTCTTTACCGCATACTCGACACATTACTATTTTTCCATCTGTAGTGAAAGCTTCGTCCATCGCAATCCATGATTTTATTTTTGTCGTTAGGGTTGAAGATACAGGGGCCATTTTAGTTAGTTAAGAGCAGTAGATAAACCCACTTGCACTTTATACTGTAAGTACTAAAACTAGAGAACTGAGTGAAATGATGACACAACAGTACTGCAAGCACTGTTTCGCTTTACTGGATTAGGAGAAAATAAGAGGAGATGTGGGACACATGCATTTTAGCTGCTCCTTGTAAGAAACAAAGTACCTGCTAAAACTTCAAACTATAGATATTTGCAAACTGTTGTTTGAAAAGTGACATTTCTGTCTCATTCAGAACAGTGGGGTTATTCCAGCCGAGAACCATACTTTCCAATTTCTCGGAAAATTCCATATCCGTATAGGTCTACTAAATTTAAAGTAAAGAGGTCAAGCAATAGCCTGAAAAGTTATTTATTTTAGACTTTCAACATCTTTCCAGTTTATTTCTTTACTCCAGCTTCTTTTCAAACGTCGGCTACTTTATTGCGGCTCATGTCAGACTTGACACGGGTTTTCCCTGGAAGGATTAGGAAGAGGGTGAGTAAGGTTGCAAATTGCATGGGAACGGCTTGTTAAGACGTGTGCAGAACAATAATTATTATAATTCGAGACAAATCACGTCCTCGTCCCACTCCACCGCATGAAGACAACGCTACTTTCTGAGTGATTTTTACAATACAAGGTAGTTGTATGAGAAAGGTTGCCTTTCATAAACTCAAGCTTCGTGACTATATACTAGAATGTGGTATAACCCTCCTGAAAGCGAAGCCAACAGGTAGCTATTTGATTGTAAAATGAGGAATTCAGCTAGGAATGAGCAGTCTAAAGATAGTCTAAACTTATTCTTGCAATCTTCTGCGGACGTAAGAGATAATTGTTAACCTAATGACATAGAAGTGGGTGTGCGAACGTTAACTGTTATGCGCAGAGAATGTTTCGTTGTTATGCAAATTTGTACAAAAAGTGCTTTTTAACTGCTCCATTAGCACATATACTCGATTTTATATACTGTAACTCTAGGCGCCAATTTACTCTTGCACAAGCTTTTATGCGAAGAAATATATGTAATTCCAACAGGGTGATCTATTCGGGAAGACATAAAATAAAAACGTGATAAAATGAGAACTTTATTGATAAATAATTTGTCTATAATATGTGCTGAAGTAACGTTTAGATCAGTAAACAGAATAGCACAGTAATCGAAGTTATGAGTGTTTGCACTAAAATATTTTTCAAGGAAAAGGGTAGAAAGTTCTTCATTCGCCTAAACGAGTGGATTAGTGAGGATACATTTTTACAAGTTTCCGCAACTTATTGTTCCAATTCAAACTTTTATCCATATACTATATTGATCAGATATTTTTTATTCGACAGATGATGGAGAAAAAATGGGAGTATAAGGGCACAGTGCATCAGTTATTCATAGATTTCAAAAAGGCATATGACTCGGTTAAGAGGGAAGTTTTATATGATATTCTTATTGAATTTTGTATTCCCAAGAAAATAGTTCGAATAATTAAAATGTGTCTCAGTGAAACGTACAGCAGAGTTCGTATAGGTCAGTTTCTGTCAGATGCGTTTCCTATTCACTGTGGGCTAAAGCAAGGAGATGCACTATCACCTTTACTTTTTAACATTGATCTATAGTTTGCCATTAGGAAAGTCCAGGATAACAGAGAGGGTTTGGAATTGAACGGGTTACATCAGCTGCTTGTCTATGCGGATGACGTGAATATATTAGGCGACAATCCACAAACGATTAGGGAAATACGGGAATTTTACTTGAAGCAAGTAAGGAGATAGATTTGGAAGTAAATCCCGAAAAGACAAAGTAGGCCTATATGATTATGTCTCGTGACGAGAATATTGTACGAAATCGAAATATAAAAATTGGAAATTTATCCTTTGAAGAGGTGGAAAAATTCAAATACCTGGGAGCAACAGTAACAGTAACTCGGGAGGAAATTAAACACAGAATAAATATGGAGAATGCCTGTTATTATTCGTTTGAGAAGCTTTTATCATCCAGTGTGCTGTCAAAAAATCTGAAAGTTAGAAATTATAAAACAGTTATATTACCGGTTGTTCTTTATGGTTGTGAAACTTGGACTCTCACTTTGAGAGAGGAACATAGGTTAAGGGTGTTTGAGAATAAGGTGCTTAGGAAAATATTTGGGGCTAAGAGAGATGAAGTTACAAGAGAATGGAGAAAGTTACACAACACAGTACTGCACGCATTGTATTCTTCACCTGACATAATTAGGAACATTAAATCCAGACGTTTGAGATAGGCAGAGCATGTAGCACGTATGGACGAATCCACAAACGCATATAGAGTGTTAGTTGGGAGGCCAGAGGGAAAGAGACTTTGGGGAGGCCGAGACGTAGATGGGAAGATAATATTAAAATGGATATGAGGGAGGTGGGATATGGTGGTAGAGACTGGATTAATCTTGCTCAGGATAGGGACCAATGTCGAGCTTATGTGAGGGCGGAAATGAACCTCCGGGTTCCTTAAAAGCCAGTTAGTATACATATAACATACCTAGGTTCTTTACTGATTCACTGAACGGAATTTCTACTTACTGTAGATCTGGTGGGTGTAATAATAGTCAACTCTTAAACGACAATTTTCTCCTGTCATCTTTGCGCTCGTTAGTTCTTTCGATAGTGGGGCCGATACATTCGTCGCTCCGGAAGTCGGATATTTCTACATCTTTCATGCAGTGAAAAATTAAAAAGTCTCTTACCATGTTGAAAACCACGAAAGTCTGCAAACATACCAGTCGAAAATTAATCGTGCTTGCCATTCTTATGTTAAGGATTATAACTTGTAACTATTTTCTCTTAATGAGTCTGTAGTTTCGTAATTTGTGGATAATTGGTATATTTTAAATTCCATTCACTAAATCACCAGAGTTTCGACTAAGAGAAACTAATTTAAGTTCACTTCTTCACCCTCCATCTTCAGTGCATAACTGTCATGTTCTAACAGCTAACTGTACAGTATTCTGTTTTGCTCAGTATATCAAATTAAATCTTCATTATAGGTCTATATAAAACAAATAAAATTATTTCTCTTAATTGAGAACTCGCCAAAATATTTACAAATACTAATGTAAACATGTTACACCATCGAAAACAAACTGAAAATTTACTGTTGAAATTATCTTTGTGAGCAAATATATACACTATAAATGAATTGAATGTGGGGAAACACATATTTTAAATGGTACCTGCGATAGAAAGACGAAAAGGATAGAGAATTTTATATAATAAAATTGCACAGTTCACAGAATGACGTTAAATCACAGCTTATATGCGCACGTACCCGAGAAGCAAAAGGGACTTTATAGTATCATACATATGGGTATATTTTTATTTTTATTTTTTGGCAAACAAAGCTGGAACCCTAGGGGTAAGCCTGTAGTGTACAGAAACTGCAGTGGAATAGAGTTCGTAGAAATACATTATGCGATAAAATAACAGGAAACAAGAGCTTCAAAAACCACAAAACGAAACAAAAACACTGTCTGAATACTATGATGCTCTTTAATAAAATTGAGAGACCATAATAGAGAATTTTTCACACACACAAACAAATATAGAACAAAAAGTATAATATACACTTCGTTTAATTGAGAATAATCTAAACGCAGAGATACAAAAAGATTATGGCTTGCATGCGTAGCTAGATATTGTGATAAACATACAGTTTTAATTCTGCTGAATAAACTTGTATGTTGAATGGTTTCATAGTCTGATCAGAGTTGCCATTAGTTGTGGCTAGATTTACCTGTAATGGCTCTCATTCAAAACCCCTTGTTTTGAATGCTACAAGCTCTGTTTTACATTACTAAAACATCGTCAATTTTTGGTGGCCAGATCCACTCATGTTATCAGGCAAACCATCACAATAATGCCACGGTTGAAATATTACACAAACAATGGTACAGACGAGTCGTTGTGTGTGAAGCATACATTCAACAAAGTGTTGATTGTGATTTGTTCGCTTTAATGACGAAATATTTTGTTTTCATGGCCCAACTGCAATAGTATTTTTATACTACTATTTATTTTTTCTTTCTTTATAGGTGTGTTGGATAAAAACATCAATTAGTCTTCCCATAACAGTTTCTGTCTTTCCTACATCCATTTTATGGCCACGCTTTATACAACTAGATTGGTACTTGAATCGAGTAGCGGCATAAGTAAACAAAATATGTTTTTGGAATGCATGTATATGTCAACTTTTTTGTATTTGAAGTTGTGGGGCGTTCGATGTTTTATAGGCGGTCGAATAAATTAATGTCTGTTTTTTCGGTGGATAGAGTAAACAATATTTCTCAGCAATTTCTGCTTATTTAGATAAGGTTCGTGATCGTTCAGATTGGTTTCAGCAAATTCTTGCTCGCAATTGTGTAATGTGCAACGTTTAACTTGCCTAAAGCTGGGTCTACACTATATAACAAAACACGTTATATAACAAACTTTGTATGTAACATGTTTCTTTAACTTGTTATACGTTATATTTGTGTTGGTATCAAAATAACATTATTATAACAAATTGTACAACTCTGTAAATGAAATAAATGTCACGTTTGAAAATGGCGTCGAGGGCAGATGATGTATTTCTTGCTGCTGCTTGTGTCATTCTGGCAGGAAGTAGTAGGCCTTGTAAACGAAAATGTTGGGTGAGACCAACGAGTTAGATACTATAGAGAGGCTAAAGACCTCTGATAAGCGCTCTCTGCGGAGGCCAACAGTACTATGGATCATTCCCTAAAAAACATGGCGTCTATAGTACCGCCAGCCTCCGCAAGGAGTGCTTATCAACGGTACACTGTAACGAGTTGGTACATGTATTATATTTTCAGATACATCAATATTTAATTTAAACATTTCGCTATAGGATTTGTAAAAAGCTGATTTATAAATGAAAAAGTAATAATTAAGACTCTTGACCTTGACAGATGTTCTTTGACCGGTCGAATATAAACCAGTTCTAAGCCCAATTATACAACTCTCTAGTTGATACAGGATATTTAAATTACGAAATAGAAAGAAAAAAAAAGTAGACTGCAACCGTTTTCCAAATTGACCGCCAGCATCTTCATACACATGAAAACGGTAATGAAATACATGATTTTTATGTACTAGGCCTAAGCAATCAAGGTACGAATAACGGAGGTCATATTTTATGCATTACCTTGATGTCATCTCTAGTGGTGGGGTGTAATTTTATCGCTGTGACAGGTTTGTCGCTAGTTTCGACTGTGGCTATAGTAGATAGCGAAGAAATGCGGAAGATAGGAGGGATTAAGAAGAGTTTTGCTTGAAGGGATTACATTTATCGGCCGAAACTAACATACTTCTATGTGGATGGTAGATTTCGTTTTTTAGAACTGTAACACCTTCAAGATAATCATTTTCAAATATGATAAATCAGACCTGGTTATATTTTATTGCGTTTACATTAAGAATTATTAAAAATGCTTGAAGATTTCACTTATTCTATTTGTAAAGGTCAGTGGTCGTGTATTTCTCTTATTAATCTAATTCCTAACCCATACTGAAAAACGCGTCTTCCATTTCTTCAATATCTTTATCATTTTCCTGGCAAGGAGGCTTGATACTACAGAAATTCCTAATTGCACAACTTCCATCGACACCATTTTATCCTACTTGAAAACAAAATAACGTGTATATGTCTGAACTGCGACTTGAATTCAGATTACTTGAAATCTCGTGACTTGAATTCAAGTTACTTAAAAAAAATGTGAACGAGGCTTTAGGGGTATACCAATTCGCAGAAGAGCGATAAACATAAATATTTGTCGGTTCGTGATGAGAAACATTCACAGTTGCCTGGAATCATCGGATCACAAAAATCACACTGTGATAAAATCACTGCAAATCACATGCAAACCTCTAGAGTCTAGACAACACAGTATGTCACACTGAAAACGTATATTAGAGCTATTCCATCTCAAATGGACCGAAATATAGAGAAAATTGACCTTACAATTTCTAAATACAATGAAACTTTTTTTGTACGTAGAGAACTGTGATACAATGCTTTGTGCAAAGTTTGAGGCATCAGAACTTCATAGTGTTTAAATTTAAAATATTTAAATTTATCGTATTTTCATAAAATTAGCAACTTTAAACTGTTGTAGCTCCGAAACCCTTTCATCCAATGATCAAAATCATGATTTATTTTGATGCTGAGAAATTAAAGTTTATATTGAAATGTAAACAGATTTTCTTACTTTTTATGAAAATGGAGAAATTTAGATTTTTCCTCATTAAGACGCCTATGCTTAGAAAAAAATATTTTAAAAATATATAGTTAGATTCCGCATTGAAAGTACAAATAAACACATATTTTTTGCTGGTGGTATGTTGATAAAGTATTGAAAATATCAAATAAAGAAAATAAATAATACGCGCGTGAACTAACCAGCTGACTGTGAGGCGGGAGCTAGCCGAAACAAGCAAGGCCAGGAGACAAACACGTGATGTTTCGTCTAGTAGGGCATAGCTGGGCTAGCTTTATCACAAGTTTTCATAAACAAAGGAGTAAAATGACCCCCAACGCTCGCTTATCTTCAGCTCTCGGCCAGTTCATGCGATACTGCACCGTTCAAGTTCAGGCGTGTGATAATAATTTATTTAATACCCTCGAAACTTATTGCCAAACCACTAATCAAACAATGCCGAATCCCTCTTAATAATGCAAGGTATTTTCTCAATATTTTTTTACATTTTTACCAATAAGCAAAGAGCCTCAAAGTAAGTAAAATCAGATTATCTATCTCTCTGTGTACAATAAAAATAAGGATTACTTATTAACATAACCTACCAAATGTCAGCTTCAAAATAAGCTCTCGTTCAATGTTCTGCAGTAAACGGTTCCAGAGTTGTGAGCGCTGAAAGAGGCTTGTTTTTATCAAATACGCTAAATTTGTCGCTCAATAATACGAAAACCGTTTGACTTTCGATAGTATATTTTTGAAAATGCACTCTCCTCAGCACCTTGTATAAATAGGGAAAAAATTAGAGTATAAAAATATGCGAGATTTTTTACTGATCGATTTCATATGGAATAGCCCGTACGCATTTCGAATCCTCGCGACTTGGACTAACCTGATCATAAAAAAATGGCTTAATTAAAGTTCTCACCTCCTTCTCCCCGCCATGAAACGTTCGCTTTCCTTCCTTCCTCCTCAATGAGTTTCTGTAGTAGTCCTACATGTTTTAGTATAGGGTATTATATTATTGTATGGACTGTATTGGGTGCAAGAAGCAGACAAACAAAGCAGAGCTCCAGCCCCGGCGTGATGTCGCTTCTGCATTTAGATTAATGTATAGGCAGAATAAGAAGGTGTCTGTGTTTCTGTCGCGCGGACTGTGCTGTCGGCATGTTTTCGCACCGCAACTGGATCCTACGCGATACAATCTGTCGCCAGGTGATGTTGAGTGCATTTTCAGATAAGTACCGTATTCGCTCTCTCTAAGCTTGTAACTCCCCCAAATCGGAACATCTACAGTGGGAAGCTAATATTCTACTGTGGCAGTTGGAAATTGTTTTTACAATCCGTTTGTGTGATTTAAGAATACATTTTGATCGTTAATAATATTCAGCATAAGTAATCATTATGACCGTCATAATCATACGTCATCGCAGCCACAATCATCGGTCGTGACAACCACAACTATCAGTAGCAGTACGATCTTGACCTTCGTCATAGAAGACTCTCTGTTAATAATTTTCATTTCAAGAGTCAACAAAACATTGCTAAGAAATCCAGCAGATATTTACATATCTTATATTACACGTCACAACAACTGTCTATTCATTGAAGCTGATTTCTTCAATGTTACATTTCAAACAACCTGTTATCAAGCAATAATTATTTTGACTATATTTACATGTAACTACATTTTAATTTTTAACGTCGTTTGTATTTTATCCCCGTAATGTGTTACTTTTTATTGTCATATTTATATTTAATTGATTTGAAGGTGATAGGTAGGTAGGTAGATAGACAGAGAGATAGATAGGTAGGTAGGTAGGTAGGTAGATAGATAGATAGATAGATAGATAGATAGATAGATAGATAGATAGATAGATAGATAGATAGATAGATAGATAGATAGATAGATAGATAGATAGATAGATAGATAGATAGATAGATAGACAGACAGACAGACAGACAGACAGACAGACAGACAGACAGACAGACAGACAGACAGACAGACAGACAGACAGACAGACAGACAGACAGACAGACAGACAGACAGACAGACAGACAGACAGACAGACAGACAGACAGACAGACAGACAGACAGACAGACAGACAGACAGACAGACAGACAGACACAGACAGACACAGACAGACACAGACAGACACAGACAGACACAGACAGACACAGACAGACACAGACAGACAGACAGACAGACAGACAGACAGACAGATAGATAGATAGATAGATAGGTGGGTAGGTGGGTAGGTAGGTGGATGGATGGATAGATGAAGTAGATGAATCAAAAGATAGATAGTAAGATAGATAGATAGATAGATAGATAGATAGATAGATAGATATAGATGATAGATAGATAGATAGATAGATATAGATAGATAGAGATAGATAATTCTTTGGACATAAGTATGTTATGCATAGCAACGTCAATATAAATAAAATCATACAATTTTTTTTTTTGCAAAGTTAAAATATTCGTTAATTCTATGCAAGCTGTGTTCATACAACTTTCTTTCAATTAACGGCTTGAATGAATCATAATTTAAAATTTTAGTTGAATTTCGTAAGCTATTATATAACTTCAGAAACATATAATAAAAATTGTTTTGTGTAGTCTTGTATCTGCATAAATCAAGTCTTATATCGTTACAACTTCTCGTACGGTGTTCGTGAAAATGCAAGTTCAAAGGGAAATTATCTATATTCATTTTGGTATATAACAAACACTGCAATACATATAGCGATGGAAGAGTGAGAATTTTACAGGATTGAAATAACGGTTTACAATGTTCTTTTGGTCCAACACCACAAATAATTCTCACTACTTTCTTCTGTAATTTAAAAATATTAAAAGATGAACTATAATTCCCCCATAATAAAACACCATATAGAAGATGGCTATGAAAATATGACAAAATAAGTTGCAGAAAACGTTAATCTGTATGGTATTTGTTATACAGTTCATGCTATTTTAGTGAACAGTAATTCACTTAGCATAAGATAAGCTGTCCATACGGCAAAACATACAATAAATAATTCGGGTTGCTTACGCCGGGGTTTACCTCGTACGAGTTACAATTGGACATCTATGCTAGTTTAGACTATACAGGTTGGAAGTTAAATAATCCTGCAGATTGAAAGAGACGATAGGGTACACTTAAATGAATAGAAAACCTATATTACGTTTTGCGATTAAATACACGGTTAATTAGAAAATTAAGTTGGAAGTTTCAGCAGTCTGGAAACATCGCCGCTAACACACTGCTCTTTCTTCTCGTAATACAGATGTAATAGGTCAACGAATTCAGGTCTGTCTCCCTTAGTGAAATATCTCCCTTCTCCCTTTCTGGCAACAATGTTGCAAGCTGGCCGCATCGGTCAGTGGCATTAAATTAGTGGTTTTTAAATTAAATTTATACGAAAATGGTCCACGCTATTGAAATATCCTACGTCTGAGGGATAAATTATTCTTTATTAGATTTCTTATCGATATAGACAAAAAGCACGATCATACTCGCAATAGTTTATTTATTTCTTTTATTTATTTTAAGATGTGAACATAACAGATCAACCAATTACAATGTTCACTTATAACTAAGATGTTAATTATTAAATACAAAAATTACACACACACACACACACACACAAAATATATATATATATATATATATATATATATATATATACATATATATACATATATATAAAGTTAAGGTGACAAAGACACTCTAATAATATAAATACAAGAAACATAAAAATATATAGGAACAACAAAGTCAAACTAAAGTAAATATAAATGTTAAAACGAAGTTAATATGGATGCAATAATAATCTTAATACAATAATAATCTTCATATAAAACAACAGAATTTAATATAAGCTATATCACTTTCAGAAATTTATTACAAGTGTAGGCCTATTTGAATATATATATATCCTAAGCTATGCAATCTATTATAAGTACGAAGAACTCTATAAATTGGACAATACCTACTAGGAAATTTTATATTTTTTTTTCTGGAATTAATGATCTTTTGTTTAGTCATCTTCAATTATTTATAATTGTTATTTCTTTTTCTTTTTCTTCTCCATTGTTTTTTTTTCATTATAATTGTGTACCTACTATTTACTCAAAAAACAACAATTTTTTGGTAAGGTTTGTCTTCTAGGCAGCCTTCACTTGCAGGAAGCTGAATAAAATTCAAAATAAATATGAATTTCTATTTACTTTTGGGATAAAAACTATATTAATGATGTTTGTAAGAAGCATTGTATGGGATAATAAGATATATTATCGTGTATGCTAATATCGTCTATTTTATTATTTATTAATTTATATAAAAAAGTAAAGCATTCCAATGTCTTCTATGTGATAAGTTTGAAATGTTAAAAAATTGATTCATAAAATTTTACGTTTCATATTGTGGATAATAACCAAAACTTTTAAAATAGAGATATTTTAGAAATTCATTTTGAACTTGTTCAAGCAACTTCGTTTAATAGTTACCGAATAAGAGGGCGCTAAAAATTTGGGGTGGGGAAAAAACGTTTATTTTTCTGAGAACACTATGGACTTTCCATAAATATGTTATTACACTTTTTGTTGCATACAACATGAGCTATCCGGTCTGAAAATGTCAAAGATTATTCCACTTCCACTCTGTATTTTTATAGCTGATGAAATATATGTATTCCCTAAAGAGTATGCGATTGATATTTTGAGATTCACAAAGTATGGATAGAGACGATTCATACCAAAGACTTCGGACCTTAGTTATGGAATTATATATAGTTTATTTCATTTTTAATAATACCCATGACAATAATAATTAATTGAAGTGTCTGTAATTTGTGTATCTGACTCTATTTCGAGATAAAATGTTATGTTATCCGGATATTCGTCAGTGGATCCCAGTGGACGCACACTAACCGATTTAAATGATGTTTAGGTAGGAAAGTCTTGTACGATACAGCCGCCGTGGTGGGTTTGGTGAGTCTGGGTCAGGTCATCTCATGCTTCATCTTGCCGTCTCATCGGAAGTCGACGTGCCATGAAATGAACAGGGAGTGGTGTCTCTCTCATATCTGACAAGTTCCACTGTGTGTTTCCTCTGAGGGAAGACATGTCGGGATGGAGGAATTACAATCAACACTGTGTCAGACGAGGTATATGTTCTCCCAGGTAGTCACCTGCTTCAGACCACTGATGCGAGAGGAGAGGTGCAGCTGAGGAATGGGTGGAGATACTGTATATACCTATATTTCTCTTCACTGATTCTCACCCTGATGTATAGATGTTACTATACGAGTAATCACTAGATATATCAAAATTAATATGCATGGTATTGATATTTGTAATAAGGGGAGACTTAAATGCGAGAATTATTAAGCGCAGTCTATCAAAAAATTCGCAAATATTTAGCCTATTATAATGTTAGGAAGTTCTAATTATTTGTGAAGCATAGTTAGCTACAAATTTTTAAATAAAATTCGAAGCGGGAAAATGAGTTTCTTGACAAGAACAAAAGACTGTAATAGACAAAAGATGTACTGTATACAGAGCTTTCATTTCAAAACTTCCCAGTCTAAATAACTAATTTATTTAAATAGATTTAATTTAAACAAAAAAACACGTCAATTTAGATATTGAGGGGGAAGTCTGAAACCAGGCTTAATTGCATTTTAAATTTAGTTGTGTGGCAATGAAATAATTTTATTCCTCTGTACATCTTATTTATGTGTATTTATCTGTACATCTTACACATACTGTATTCATTTGACGTTGTTTACGTTGTCTATTTACAGTATTCCATTCAGTGCGCTGTCTGAGGGATGGGGATAGGAAACTACACTAAAGCAATGCAGATAACGTAATGTGTAACGGACATGGTCGGTCCTGATATGCACGTCTGTAGACGGCAGTGTATGTGTACAAGTTGCAGTGTCCAGTCGATCAGTCCTAGTGAAATGGAGGAGTACACGAGAGCGGAATAACAGACCTGATTTTCGAATACGGACCCACGTAGGAGACATCCGACCCATACCATCTTTCCACGACTGTTCCACAGTTTAAGGGAAGGAGGGCACGTGGTGCCAAATTACAATTCCATTTCCACACAACTAATTTTGCTTATAACCCTAGATCATAATATATGTAACAGATAACTCCTCGCTACGTTAAAATTGGCAGCACTTTGAAGAAAACAACCGCCAGGATCGCCACTCGTCCACCATAAACGAACACGAGATGGCAGCACAGTCGCTAATGCAATTCAAATAGGTATTATGACGTGACTCCTTATGTAACAAATAGATGGCAGCGTAGTAAACCTGACAAATTGTTAACCTCAAAGCCTATAACCCCGACATATCTGTTACATATATGATCTAGATTATAACCAGGCTTAGAGACTTTAGACCCGATAGATGAAAACAGTGCGATTTCAAGTTGGAAAGCAGGACGGTAGTGTATGGGGGCAGTGAGGGTAGCGACCTACCTGTCGTCCCATGTGCTTTATTTACTCAGTCATACTCATAAGGCAGGGAGAGGAGGTACTGTTCTGATAATAAAAACAGTCCCGTACACGTAGTTCACTTTATCAGAAGAGAGGACAGAAGATAGCTAGTAGTCTAGTTTTGACCTGTGCATCTATGTGATTAGTCTAAGAATATATGCGATATTCTGTGACATAAAAGACATGCTAGCAGGGAAGAAGTCTACGGACACTGCTGGGGTAGCGAAGATAGATTTCAATGACTTAGTGTTTTATCGTTTTGCATTCATTACATCATCCACACCTGTGGAGTAACGGTTAGTGCGTCTGACCGCGAAACCAGGTGGCCCGGGTTCGATTCCCGGTCGGGGCAAGTTACCTGGTTGAGGTTTTTTCCGGGCTTTTCCCTCAACCCAATATGAACAAATGCTGGATAACTTTCGGTGCTGGACCCCAGACTCATTTCACTGGCATTATCACCTTCATCTCATTCACACGCTAAATCACGTAAGATGTTGATAAAACGTCGTAAAATAACCTACTAAAATAAATCCATTACATCATGTGATGCAGAGCGGAGGGTCTCCCAATATAAACTTTGTCTTGCCGACTACCGAAGAAAGTTTTAATTTTGAGACCTTCAGAATGTGTGTTGTAGTAGGCTACATTGTAACAGTACCATGTATTGTACTTCATAAGTTGTGTATGCCTGTGTAGAATTATTATGTATGTTGAGTAAGTATTGCACTTGTGCTTATGACAGAAGCCGAAAGGAAATGCATATTAATTAATTTTGAAAATTTCGCATGATAGGTTTTTTATTTTAATCTATGTAAAGATTAATTTTTTGGTTCTATAGAATTTTTCTCCTCTAACAATTATTTTATTTTAATGTTTGATAAATTAGTTGCCTTTTTTTTTGGAACGTCACTGTACAGCACCAGCAGACTGGACTGAACTTGTTTTCATGTATACATGTATCTTCTTCTGCCGACTCCAACACAATGAAAAAGCTGCCTATAATACGGACGTAGTAAACTTATTCTATCGGGTCCAAAATCTCGATGTCTGGTTATAACTTTCGACTCAGTCATTTTCAGACCAGGATTCCTTATCACAAATTGATACATCATCCCTGATAGTCTGTAACACTAGCCCGGAAACACTCTGTATATATATATATATATATATATATATATATATATATATATATATATATATATATATATATATATATATATATATATACATATGATTTCGTACCAAACAAGGCGTCATTGATATATTTCTAAATTATAAAGAACACTTCTTCATAAGAGAATAGAAATAAATTAGTGTTTCCTTTTTTCATACGGTTTCTTAGTATTCTGCAGTTAGATGAGAAAGCGAGACCTGGCATGTGAGCTGTGCGAGAGGAGAAAGAAAAAGCTATCAGAAAAAGAATTTCTTTCATCACGGTTAATATTATAAGAATCTACCGACACGAAGTTAATCTCTAAAACTTATCTTCCGTCTCCATACCCATTGGTGATATAGCGACGGCATATGATAAGGTCACAGGACAAGTCTTGCCTCCTCAGCTGTAGCTTACTCAAGTGCCGATTTCTCACGAAAACGTCAGAAGGTCGAATCCATTCTCGTTCTATGAGACTTGTGGGGGATGTGACCCATTATTATTATTATTATTATTATTATTATTATTATTATTATTATTATTATTATTATATGTCATTGCTATTTTATGCAGTGCGACCATAATGATCGTCTGTTAACCTCAAATTTAATTTAGATTTACAAGAATTTGAAGCCGGTTATTCGGAATGTAAAGCCGATGCTTCAGCCTTTCTGCGAACATTATTCTATACCATGTATCGCACGTGTTTATTCCTAATTCAGATGTATGTTACGTAGTTTTTCTTTAACAGATGATGTCGAAAGGGACTCTACAACTCTGTTCCTAATTAAACTGTAGATTTTTTTTTTGTTAGGCATTTTTCTATTCAATGGTTGCCCTTTCAACAACATGAAACCTTAAAACGCCTCTCTAGCGGCTATGCTGTAGGTGGAATTAAAACCCACGACATTACATATCATGTACTTGCAAAAAAATAGAAAACTTTTAATGGAGCCTACGACCCTCGCGATTTTTCCATCCCACATTCCAAGTAAAAATGAACACGTAATATTTTGTAGTATCCATGTCTGTTAGGAGATAATATTTGCCAACTGAGGAATAGGCCTAATTGCATTTCTTCTATTGTATAATATAATGTCTTTGTTTTTTTTTTGTGTAAAAATAAGTTATCTAAAACAGTAGCGCTCAAACTTTGTATTTGGGGTAGTAACTACAATTATAATTACACTGAACAACAAGAATTTTGTTCCGACTTAAAACAATGTGTCCCTTATGGTTTGATGTGCGCTGAATCCGAAAATGCATCTCTTTTCTTCGTATCACGTAAGGTTTTAAGATATACTATGATTTCACTTTTCGATAAGTGCTCCCCCAGGAAACCTCTGGTTCAGGTTGGGGTTATAAACCAAAACAAAAGGTAACGTATTTTATGAGTTTATGATTTATTTACTGTTTGTAATAGTTGTTGGCATGTTATTTTGTACTTCTAATAAATAAACAGATATTGGTCTCTTCTATTAAGTAAATTTCATAACAGTTAAAAGTGAGGCCTATGCAATGAACAAACAAGGGTGTGGTTTTCAGTATTTAAAGGAAACGTTTACCAGTTTGAGTGACGGAAAATTAAAAGAGGGCATTTTCATCTGTCCACAAATTCACTAAGTTATGGCTGACCCTTTGTTTGAGGAAAAACTTTCCGTTACATAAAGAATGGCATGGCGCGCTT
Source organism: Periplaneta americana (assembly GCA_025594305.2). Lineage (NCBI taxonomy): Eukaryota > Metazoa > Arthropoda > Insecta > Blattodea > Blattidae > Periplaneta > Periplaneta americana. The sequence continues at coordinate 45,210,691 of JAJSOF020000038.1, forward strand.
TCAAAGATGTTTGCTCAAATTTTCTTGGAAATTCTACGTTATAGAACTACATAGAACTTGTTGTGGAAATCATGTTAAGTGCATATGACAAAATGGGGTGTAATGTGTCTCTCAAAATACACTTTTTACATTCTCATTTGGATTTCTTTCCTCCTAACTTTGGAGCTGTAAACGACGAGCACGGGGAAAGATTTCATCAAGAAATACCTGAAATGGAAAGGCGATATAAATGAAGATCATCATCCAGCATGCTTGTAGACTATTGTTGGTTCCTTGTAAAATACAGTCCCGGGTCTAGTTATAAACAGAAGTCATCCAGAAAATTATTTTAAATGTAAGTTCAAATTCTGAGATTTTTCTCATTATATGCATGAAATATTTTTATTTCTGTTGTGTTTTAAACTATGTTACATCATTTTGTATCCAGTACACATTTGCAAGTATTATGAGGAATTTTGAATCTCTAGTTGTTGTAATTTTACTGTATCAGTAGCAGCGAAAAATTAAAAACAAATAAGTTTTGTCATAAAAAATTCAATTCATTTTCCCCGGAAAGTGGTACCGTGATGGGGCAATTTGGATTTTAAATTCAGATTTAGGGCACACATATTAATAATATTCACCTATTTTCACTTCGGAGCAAGACAAACAGTAAAAATGTTTTGTTCAGTGTTTTTATACTCGAGAAATAGTCCAACTCTAAACAAACACTACTATCATTATTACCTATGGCAATCGCTCCACAGAAGAAAATGAATTGAATCCTCAAATGTTACACTGCTGTGACAATGATTATTATTACTATTATTATCTTCAGAGTATCCCAAAATGTTTACCCTGATTAATAATGTTTATAGTTCTTTAATGGAAAAAGGTATGAACACAATATTTGATAGAAAGATACACTAACTCATAAAATTTTTAGTCATTGTCTGGTCATTTCATTTCAAGCACTCAATGTAGGCACTGCCAATCAAAATCCCCAAACGGTATGTTAGCTCATTTCACGTATTTGTCAGCATTGCACGTGTTACTCGTTCCATAACAGATAAATTCCCAAACATACAGTTTCCTAATGCTCCTTATTTCAAAACATCTATTAAAATTGCTGTTAACAGAGAAAATTTGAAGTTCAATTAATGAGATATATGTTTTTTTCTTCTTTTTTCTTTTATTACTTTTTACTCTGTTATTCAATAAAATGTCTTAACATTAACATTATGTGGAATGTCCCCTGAGCACAAGTATGTAACTTTTTCTGGGGCTGCTAGAGAGTCCTTATATTAAAAATAATCAATATATATCTTTGTTCTGTCAATAAAGTATTATTATTATTATTATTATTATTATTATTATTATTATTATTATTAATTGCTTCCGTGATACGCTGACGCAATATCTGCAAATCTGGTACAGAGGTAGCATACATCAAGTTCTTTACATAACCACACAAGAATAAATCTAATAGAGTTATGTCTGGTGATGTCGGAGGCCAATTTATAGGACCATCCCTCCCGATCCACCGGTTCGGAAAATGTTGGTCCAGTTCCTCTCGCACATCCAGTGCCCAATCTCATGATTCTCCGTCCTGTTGAAAAATAATTGGCTGCATCTCCTGTAATTGGGGTAAAGCATATCAATGTACACATTAGCATTGATAATTGCTATTATGGCGCTCTTAGTGACGATTTCAGACCTGAAATGAATCAAATGGAAAATTCCGGAGTTAGTCAACTTAACAGCAGGTAACCATACAGACATACAAAAATAAAGGACTAATACCTATCTGTAATCAGGATAAATATTTTGGGACACTATATTATTTTTATATTGTTCTGTCAAATAAATTTAGCGCATGTGTTTGTCTTACCGTTTTATAATCCTCCACTATTTTCGCAAAGCGAAAAAAGGACATTAACTTGTGGGGAATATCACTTAGGAATCTATTTGCATTATTGATCCCTGATGTCTTGGAGTGGAAAGGTTGCTGCTCTTCGCTCCCTGCGTTATTGATTCAGCTTTTTCTCTAATGAAGAACACTGTACGTGTGGGTGTATTGTGTTACAATGGAGTACACATTCATTTTGAAGATGGAGCTATTACAGCGTATTTAGATTTAAAAAATAATTGAATTGTCTTAAAATTTATTAATTGTAACTCGCTCTTAACTTGTGTAGCTATTAACTGAAGTTATCATAAATTAGGTTGACCCCGCTCGGAAGCAAAATATAATTTCAACTTATGATCTTTATATAAGTTTTAATGAATTCATTTAATCTAGTCATAGTAGTTTTTGTAGTTGAGTCCATAATTTTTATATGTTAAAAAACGTTTAGTTGTTTGCGGATTTTGTTTGTATCTTTTTAAAATAAAATAATCTGTATCCATTATAACTGTAGATAATTTCATTACTGCAACGTCTACTGTCCTAATTAATTTTTTTGTGTAGCTTTTAGCTTCCTAAATCGTACAGGAAAGCACGAACATCTAACCATTTCATAAAATTTCAATTAGCATAGCCTTTTTAAACTTCCAATAGTGATCTCGTTTCTTTTTATATTTAAATAAAATAACCTGTACCCAATTATAACTGTAGGGAACTTCATTTCTGCAAAGTCTGGTATCCTAATTAATTTTTTGTGTAGTGTTCACATCCTGAATCTTACAGGAAAACACTAACAGCTAAAAATTCATAAAGTTCAATTAGAATATTCTTCCTACCCGAAAATGTTATCTTCTTTGTGCCACATATGTATTGAGATTTTCTCTGAATTTAGAGGCTGTATTAGCTGCGCTTGCCTCAAAAATACCACAACGTAATTGAAATTCGTAACTTATTTTAATATACAGGGTGTTCTGAAAAAGTTCCAATATTTAGAGAGCAGATAATATGCATTAAAACAAGAAATAGAAGTTCTATAACCATAAGAAACAAATTAGGAAACAGAATGCAATCTTTGTCACTATGTGTTTCTTTCGAGCATTGGAACGAATAGAGTACATCTACTGACTTGTCCCTGCTTTCACGTTATTGGCACGAGCGCTTACTATTTTTTTTTCCATGACAAAACGAAAAATCAATATTTTCTTATTTACAATCTTTCCCACGCCAACGCCTCAATTTTTTGTATGCATCTGAAGTCTGATTGGTGTAATATGTAACTAGTCGGCGATGTATGCAATGAAGGGGGAAATTAACTGCCACCCTATCCCATTATCTTCTGGCCTAGTTTCCTCATATGCGATGCCTTGTTGGTGTCACTTGTGAGGTTCAGACCTGTTTTCGGACAGTAATATTGTAACAATATGTTAACAGCTTTTAAATATTACATTGCTACAGTACGTACATTTTTGTCTTAAATTGACTTCATTGATCCTGATTATTGCATGATGAATCTTTGATTTACTGTGACTATTTCGTTTATATGACGTCATTCTATTTTCACCCAATGAAGTGTAATGAAATTTTGAATTCCAACCAATCACAGTCATACATCGCGATAATTTCTGCAGCTCGATTTATCACTATCAATTTATCGCATGTTCGCTCTTTTGTTTAGTCAGTGTCGCCAACTGTTTCCACGTAAATCGATGAGCATGAATCCATTGTACTAAATAAAGTGCGAAATCTTACTTCCACATCTGCATCTTCAGCTTCTAATTCCATGTCCATTGTATATAAAGAAAATGACACTCCTTCATAACAATTACTTCATTTAATTAATGTATTAATCAGGTTATTTGTAATTATACTATAAATTATGATTTCAGCAGATAATGAAAACGTATTTCTGTTATAATAACAAGAGAAAAGCGCAGTGCACGTAATTAACATTTTTAAACCTGTATTTCGCTTTTCTCAATTGGCATTACTGAATAACGTTCAATTTCTTTTTTATAGTAATCGTTATTAATCTATTGCGACTTCACAATGTCTGAATAGGTAAAGTATTCATAAATATACAATTATTAACATTTTGTGAACGAATTTTAGGGATATATTATTTACATTTTTATTTTATTCACGGAATAGTCCTAATAAATGTCACTCGAGGTCTGAGATTTCGCTTCGCTCGTGGATTTATCGGAAATCTTAGACGTCTTGTGATAATATTTTCTGTTCTCAATATCGGAGTTCTGAACAACTATTGCCCTATTCATTCTCCTGTATAGATTTGAGGGCGGACAAGGTCGCAGTAGTGATTTTTCTGGGGGTTCTAATCTTACTGTGACATCTGCTTGAAGTCGTAATTTCCAGTTCACTCATTGTGTTGGTATCATAACAATAGTTGATATACTCGTATTTGTCAAGAAGGTCGGTGTGTTAGTATTTCAATCGGTTTGTATATGCTCACATGTGCAATAAGTCCGGAATGAAAGTGATGTAATAATATGAGTTAATGGACTGCTTGCGTGGAGGAGGGTTGTTGTAATTACTGAACAGTATCCCTCCCCTACGAGTACATTATTAGAATTAATTATCCAGAAGTCGCGGAGGAACAAACAAGAGTCTATTGACTACAGCTGTATAATTATATTTTTTCTTGCCGTGATACAATCAAATGTGCAAATGTTTTATGGCCGTTTATTTCAATCGTGGTTTTCAATTCATAATATAATAATAATAATAATAATAATAATAATAATAATAATAATAATAATAATAATAATACTTTACTGCCAGAACAAACATACATATTTCTTTTTTATATACAACACTCTAGCACCCCCAGAGCTCAGGGGGCATTCCACGTAATGTTAAGACATTTTATTAAATAACAGAGTAAAAAAAAAAAAAAAGAAGAGATATCACAATAATTTGGGCTTTAAATTTTGTTTCTAAACAGCAGTTTTAATTGATTTTTTAAAAATAAGGAACATGAGCAATTTTTTTTGGAATTTAGCTGTTATCATGTTATAAAGTCTTGGACAGAAGTTGCTACTGTGAATTTATCAACAGACTTTTTTTTTTACGGTGTAGTCGTACTCTTATATTTGAGAACTTACTGCAGGTTGCTTACGCAATTCGATTTCGTCTTACAAGAATTTTCCTTATGGTTGCACTAGCCTTGACTCCTGGTCACGTGTGTTACGTGCTTCTCCCATTAAGAGCAACAGAACAAATACTCTAGCCGCAGTGCCCACAGTCAGCATAATTTATCTCTCAAGTGAAGACGTAAAAATGGCGTAAGTGAAACAAAGTAATTTTTTTTTGTGACAATAATTAGTGACTGAGTTTGGTGGCAATGTATTTTCCACAGATGGAAATATATTATTGTTTTGTTAAATTTTACTATAAAAATCATGGTCATTTTATTTTAATTTTAATGTTAAATTTTCAGAAATTTAAGGGTATTTTATAGGTCTTTTTTGTGATTTTTAGGTTATAAACTTCCGAGCCCTAGTCAGAAATAATTAAATACTATCTGTTCCGTATTGAATTTATGAGAAGAGGTAATTACTAAGGAGCGGATTCCTATGTAATTAAATATTTCTCTTGCGTGTGATAAAACACAATTAACAAAGTTAAAAATTCCGAATGTCAAGTTTCAAGTTTAAAACCCGAATTTTATTTCACAAAAAACACATATTTTCACAAAAAGATTATGTAAATATATATTTTCAGGAAATCTATTATAAACACATAAATCTTGGAGTTTTTTTTACTTAAATAATTTTTTTACAAGAATTTTAAATATTTTAAAACTAAATCAATTATATCACTCAAAAATACGTTATCCTTTTAAGAATTCTTGGTTGCTTCGTGTTTCTATGGGCTATGTGGTGTATCCGTGACCCATTTTTGTAATAGTATCGGCTCAAGTTCTGAGAACTGCTAGGTAGCATATCAGTGTTATTATATGAGAATAAATTAACATGGACAAGAAGGAGAGATTTTGCAACACATAATTAGGAATGTTTATTGTTGCTGAAGATGATTTCATTCCGCGCTTTGTTTGTGAAATACAACAGATAAGAGCTCGGGTAGAAACATTATTTAATTTAAACAAATCTCTCGCCTCTCGTTCATGCCTATGAAGTGAGGAAATACATCTTGTTGTGATTCCCCGTTATCGGACTATAAGCATAAGTTGCGTAGTGTAGACGTGGAGGCGTCGCTATAGGAAGCTTTTCTCCGGCATTGTCAGTCAGTAGCTAGAAACATTATTTACGTTAAGACGTGTGTGTATATTAGCCTCTTAAGATGCCTAAAATCAAATCGTGTTTAAGATCGCGTCTAAGTCGTCGTTCAGAGATAATGGGATGCATTTGTGATGGAGAATTTGGAAATAACCTTTGTTGTTCACCACAATTCTCGGACAACTACTAGCAACTGATACTCAAGTGTGATTGGTGAGTACCTAGTAACATTTTTTTTTTTTCAAGCTAAGTAAGGTATTTTTGTCATATTTAAAAAAATATTTCTTTCATTTTTAGCACATATTTTCGTACTTTTTAGCACATAAAAATAAATATATTTAAATTTTTTAGCACATAAAAATCCGCTCCCTAGTAATTACCCGTGTTGCCACAAAAGACAGCTCGAACACGAGAGGCCCGGTTGCCTCACAATCAGGCCGCGGTTGCCATGGTCACACTGAATGAGATCGCATGCGACGGAATGTATGAACTGAACTGTCCGGGCTGGATACTAGATTCAGTCTGACACGCGCCAATATCTTTCACGTGTAATACATTTCGTTTTCCACCTGGGACCTCTCTCATTCAGCGAGACGGGGTTCAGATGACGACTTTTCAGCATGGGGCCTTGGGATTCTATCTCCGACAGATCATCTGAGAACTTCTTGTGACGCATGTCTTCATGTATAACCAATTTCCCGTACAAAAATTATCAGATCGAAACCAAATAACGTGTGTAGTTTGAAAATGTTGATACAAGATGGATTTTCTGATTTAAATCACACTTCTTCTTCTTCTTCTTCTTCTTCTTCTTCTTCTTCTTCTTCTTCTTCTTCTTCTTCTTCTTCTTCCAGGGATTAAACCTTATTGGTTCGTTCCGGCTCCAATTATTAAAGCTGTTGTATCCATCTCTTTCGTGGACGTCCTTGTTCTCTTTTTCCTTCTCTCGGTCGATAGTTTAAACTTCTCCAAGCCAATCTATTAGTATCCATTCTACAGACGTGTTCATACCATTGTCTCCTATATTCTTCTATTTTATCTGTAAGACTAAATATGTTCAATTCTTTGCGAATGTCTTCATTTCGTTTTTTATCCATTAAAATGTATCACGCCACAAATCGTAAATATTTCATTTCTGCAGCTTCTGTTCTTTTAATTGTTTGCTTATTTAAAGTCCATACAACATTGCAGGCACACCCAACACTTTGTAAAATTTTAGTTGTGTTTCTTTTCTTACTTTCTTTCCCAATGTTCTCTTCAGGGTACCACCACAGTCTATTATATACAGTCGCGAAGCTCAATATGTGGTAAAAATGCAAACATGGGTAGTTGCTCACCACTAGGATCGCTATTATCGCCTTATCATCACAGATCTCCCACCAAGCAGACGGCAAAATATGTTACACTTTCGTTGTCGTGTTCTTTTGGAAAAATTAACACCTTTTTTCCATTATTGAAATATTAAATGCATAAAGTTCACATATTATTTTAATGAAGTATATTAAATTCTACCATAAACTCGAAGATACCTGCAAGAAATAGGTTAATATTATTTTTGTTTGTGCAAAACGAACTGAAATTTACTATAAATCGCTTCACTCATTCAAGATTATAGCGATAATGAACTATGAAACCAATAAATATTAATTTTCATTTCCCTTTACAACAATAATATAATAACAATAATAATGGAAATATGAATTAATGGGAGTAACTTACGTGTACCGGTACTCGTAGTGTAGGCTTACGTAGTTAACAAAGTGGGATGAGGTTAAGCAATAATAATCACACCAGAATTGAAAATAAAACGTGATCAATAAATTTTATTTTAACAGACTTACTTTTTCTATGTCTCTAGTAAAGTAACAAATAAAAATAACGACAAAATTAACAGCTATAATTAGAAACATATCCTTTGAAAAAAAAAGTAGGCCTAAGCAATAATAATCCCACCAGAATTGAAAATAAAACGTGATCAATAAATTTCATTACAACAAACTTAATTTTTCTACGTCTCTAGTAAAATAACACATAAAAATAATAACAAAATTAACAGCTATAATTAAAAACATATCACAAGCATCAATGCGAAATACGCAACGAGCTAGCACTCGATGGAAATACGACACAGTCCACTCTAAGTCCAAAGTCGACCGTGGACAGTCTATTGTTTCTAGTTGCTAACAGCTTGGAGCGCTTTATCGCGAGATTTGCAAAAAAATCACCTCAAGCTTCGCGACTATATATAGTAGACTGTGGTACCACATAAATACTGGAACTTTTGTAATTTACTATTTATATCTTTTTCTTTGTTAAATCCTAACGAAAACCTAGATAGTTGAAATCCTTTACTTGTTCTAATGTTCTTTCATTTCAAACTATTTTTGCTCTTTGTAATTCTTTGCCACATTGGGCTATCACTTTTGTTTTTGTTGAGGAAATTTCTAAGTTATATTCTGTGCAATCTTGCTTAATTTAAAAATGACTTTTGTAGGTCATTTTCTGAAGAGGCCATTATGGCCTGATCGTCAGCAAACGTTAGTGTATCAACAGGAATTGTTTTTTTTTTTTTTTTTGGAATTTTTTAAAGCTAGTTGCCATTTCCTGACAACTTCGTCTATATATAAATTAAAAAGAGTGGGTGAAAGAGGACACCCTTGTCTTAATCCCTGACTTATTAAAATTTCGTGTGTTGATTTTTTGTTTCCACTTTTTATTTTAATATTTGTATTTACATATAAACTTTGAATGGCCCTAATAATGTGTTTTGGAAAACCTCTTTCAAATAATATATTCCACAGGATTTCTCTATCTACTTTATCAAAGGCTTTTATATAATCTATAAAGGCTGTATATAATGGCAAATTAAACTCTTGTCTTTTACCTTGAAAAGGAAGCAAAAACGAGCAAAATTGTATTAAATTTTTTGTTTAAAATATCTCAAAGAATAATTCTCTTAATAATATTAATAACGGTTCACTTCATATGTGGGCTTTACAGCTCTGTTGTTTAAGTGTGTACAAAAGTAATTACATTATGCATTATGAGGAGATTCATTGTGTGTCTGAAGATGATTCTCATAGAAGGGTGGATATAATTGCCATCAATAGAAGAACCCAGAAAGCGATGGTCTTAGACCCTACGATTTGCTTTGAACGAGACACGAATCAGGCACTGCAGATAAATGATGACAGGAGAGCTAAATATGTACCTTGTCTACCATACCTCAGTGAAAAATATGGCATTTTGCTTTACAACTGGGATGTTACAGGCTTACTATTTGGAGCGAGGGGTTGTTTACCAAAATTTACATGTAATATACTATAATCCTTTAAAATTCCATTTTATAAGATTCAGAAGATTGTGATTGAAATTCTGAAGGCATCTCTTCAAATTCTACACTATCATCTATATGTTAACACGTAAATTTTTGTTTTAATGTACAAATCGAATAATTATTTTACTCGTTTCATATCGCTTTATCTTTTTATGTTTGTTAATTCCGGATCCCAGTAGTCAACCTCACTTGAGGACGGATGATTTTAATAAATCTTAGTAGTAACCGTACAATTTATAAATGAAGTCAAATGCGTCACTTTTGGTACTAGACCTATAGACCCTAGACCTGATTGTGTATATGTATTGAATTTCTCTTTTTTACTTTATTATGTTTATTATTATTTTTAAGTTAATATTTGTATACCGGTATGTATTTTTCTGTATGTGATTTGATCCTGGTTGAGTGGAAGAGAAGGCCTGATGGCCTTAACTCTGCCAGGGAAAATAAAAGTATTATTATTATTATTATTATTATTATTATTATTATTATTATTATTATTATTATTATTATTATTATTATTATTATTATCGTAATGTCTTTCTGTAAACAATCCAGAAAACGATAATATCATTTGAACACGACAAAGGAAATGTTAAATGTGTAAAATATATGAGAAAATATTAACTTGCTGATACTTTTTTTTACTTATTCTGAAATGCAGATTGGTACAACAGACGAAGGAAAACATTGCAGTCAGACAACGTATTCTTCGGGTCGATAGTTGACTTTCAGTTTTGTAGTAGGCAAAAACAAAGTGTAAGGGTGTAGGCGAACAGACATATTTTTTATACCTACGTGTTCGCACGCCTACACACCTCTACATGACCGTACACCCACGCTTACATGTCAATTATTTACATCCCTGCGTATCTACATGTAACATGTATCTGTCTATCTGTACATACATACATACATGTATATTAACTGCCTACACATCTGAACTCCTACTTACCTGTACATGTCTGTAGACCTTCCTCTACATTCCCATATGCCTACTTTATCTCCATGCCTATTATCCATATCTTCTTAAAAACTTCGTTTTCCCCTAAATACATACATACTTGTATTAATTTTCTTTCATAGTTTTCTGCCCAAGGGCAGGTCATTCAGTGCAAACCTAGCATCCTCCTATCTTCCCTCTTATCCGCGGTCCTCTTCATCTCGGGATACCATCCATATATCTTAAGACTTTGGATCTGTGAAATTTCTTACTTCTATATTTTTATACCAATACACAAATTTTCACTTTGATATTCCAATTACTTCACATGTATAATTAATTTTTTATGCTGAACTATAATTGTCCCATTTTTCAAAGTTCACATAATTTTTTATTTAAATTTATATGTAATTTATTTCTGATAGATATACTCGTATGTAAAATGTGACACAAACTTTTCATAATTTTCGGAATAGTTTTTGAGAAAAAAAAATATTTACTCTTTCAGTTGTTAATTTTTTCAGTTTTTTTAAACTTATGACACCTACACATGGTGATTTGAATACTTTCAATAGCAGAATAAAACACGTGTGTCAGTTTACTTCATATGCTTTGTGGACTTCTGTGCAAAATTTCACTGAGATTGGAGAAAAACTGCATTCATTAGAGCATTTTGAATGTTACAAAATGTTGAAAATTGGAAAATCGGGAAAACAAGTAGCCTACAGATTTTACCTGTTCCTTCAAGAATTTTTTTCTTAATTTTTACCTTCAATATTAAATTGTCTCAAATTTTTAATTAAGAAAAAAATATTTCCTGAGGGGAATACACGGGGTTGTTTTCGATCTCTGGAAACGAATTTTGAATGGTGTCATGTGCGCCAGGAGTCACACGACAGCTGAACTGTGGCGAGAGGTGACAGACCATTAGTGAGTGATTTCATAATCAGAGTGCACGGTGTCTCACAGCAGCAATGTCCAAAAAAAATCGAGCCTTTTTACGAGGAGTACATTACGCCCTTTCCGATGCCAACTGCAGTTGCGTGAAAATCATAGGAGCCTGCAAAAAACGTGGTTTCGTAATTTTCAAGGAAGGCATCTTCTGTGTACTTAATAAGACTGGCAAAGCTCGAATGGGATTAATTCCAGAGGAGAAAAACGTAAGCAAGTCTACTCCTCCCTCTGCCACAAGAAGCACTACCCGAAATAATGATACAAATTAACCCCATCCGAGCTTAACCAGTCTTATTAAGTACACGGAAGATGCCTTTCTTAGAAATAACGAAATCACGTTTTTGCAGGCTTTTTTATTTTCACTCGACTGTACTTGGCATTGGAAAGGGTCGTAATGTACGCCTCCCAAAGAGGCTCAATTTTCTTGGGCATTGCTGCTGTGAGACACAGTGCACTATGACTGAAATCACTCACTACTGGTATGTCACCTCTCACCATAGTTCAACTGTGACGTCATTCAAAAATCGTTTCCAGAGATCGGAAACAACCTTCCGTAGGTATTACTATCAGATAATTTTAAATTTTGAAATTTTACGTAAAAGCTCAATGTTTTGTTATTATTATTATTATTATTATTATTATTATTATTATTATCATCACCATAATCTATTTTAGCCCATAGTGTGTTAGCACTTTGTTTAATGTAAATTTGGCTTCTTCTGTGTCTGATACGACTATCTTGTCGTCTGAAAATAGGATATATTTTCGTCTTGGAATCTTTTAAAATAATTATGATGATTTTTAGTAGGTTATTTTACGACGCTTTATAAACATCTTAGGTTATTTAGCGTCTGAATGAGATGAAGGTGATAATGCCGGTGAAATGAGTCCTGGGTCCAGCACCGAAAGTTACCCAGCATTTGCTCGCATTGGGTTGAGGGAAAACACCGGATAAAAACTCAACCAGGTAGGATGAAAGAGTAATGGAACGGAGAAAAATTTTCTCCGGCGCCGGGATTTGAACCCGAGTTTTCAGCTCTACGTGCAGACGCTTAATCCACTAAGCCACACCGGATTCCACCCCGGCGTCGGAAGAATCGTCTCAGTTTTAAGTTCCAACTCTTGGGTTCCCTCTAGTGGCCGCCCTCTGCACTACGTCATAGATATCTATGAACCCAGGACCGAAGTCCAAAAATGTGCTCAGATGCACTCGTAATGAGTGGCTAGTTGGCCGGGATCCGACGGGATAAGCGCCGTCTTAAATCACGAAGTGATTTACGCATATCATATATATTATTATAATGTACCGAAGTACATATGATATTTCCATGCAGATATTCTGCGTTATCATACGATGAAAGAGTAATGGAACGGAGAAAATTCTCTCCGGCGCCGGGATTTGAACCCGGATGACGTAGTGCAGAGGGCGGCCACTAGAGGGAACCCAAGAGTTGGAACTTAAAACTGAGACGATTCTTCCGACGCCGGAGTGGAATCCGGTGTGGCTTAATGGATAAAGCGTCAGCACGTAGAGCTGAAAACCTGGGTTCAAATCCCGGCGCCGGAGAATTTTTCTCCGTTCCATTACTCTTTCATCGTATGATAACGCAGAATATCTGCATGGAAATATCATATGTACTTCGGTACATTATAATAATATATATGATATGCGTAAATTTAAGACGGCGCTTATTCCGTCGGATCCCGGCCAACTAGTCACTCATTACGAGTGCACCTCAGCACATGTGTGGACTTCGGTCCTGGGTTCATACATATCTATGACGTAGTGCAGAGGGCGGCCACTAGAGGGAACCCAAGAGTTGGAACTTAAAACTGAGACGATTCTTCCGACGCCGGGGTGGAATCCGGTGTGGCTTAGTGGATAAAGCGTCAGCACGTAGAGCTGAAAACCCGGGTTCAAGTCCCGGCGCCGGAGAGAATTTTTCTCCGTCCCATTACTCCTTCATCGTATGATAACGCAGAATATCTGCATGGAAATATCATATGTACTTCGGTACATTATAATAATATAAATCTAACAGGTAGGCTAACTTGCCTCGACCGGGAATCGAACCCGGGCCACTTGGTTTCGCGGCCAGACGCGCTAGCCGTTACTCCACAGGTGTGGACATGATGATGATGATGATTATTATTATTATTATTATTATTATTATTATTATTATTATTATTATTATTATTATTATTAGGCCTATGCTTCAGAGCTACAGTAAAGACTCCTTAGCTAATTTTATAGAAGCTCAAAGTAATATCATTTTCATGTAGTATGTCATAATGTTTTGCGACTTAGAACGGCCATGTATTGGCGCACTTGCATTGTTTGCAGTACTGGAAGTAGTATGAACTTTTCACTATACAGTATGGTGAGACACGGATAAAAGGTGATCGTCCAGAATACCAAAGTCCTGTGCTCTATGTAGAGGAACTTGTGTATCAAGCTTATTGACTAGTGGGTACGATGTCCAATAGATTGGAGAATGGATGGGAAGGAATGGGAAAAAATGTAAATATAAAACCTTAGAACGAGGATTGACAAGATTCTGCAGCAGGTTGACAATAGCACAATGGGAGTCGCTTTGTGTGACGTGCAGAAAGGAGACGGGATGGGAGCGAAGTTGTTAGATTTCCGGTAATACTATAGGGCACTATGCCGTCTCCACCCGGAGTTAGCAACAAGTCGCAAAAACGTGCGCTGCCAGATTGAATGACAATGAAACCTTAAGACTGAAGGCATGAGGGTTCAGAAAGCATTTTAATTACGTGCACATCCTTTTAATTAACTCGGGAGTTTCGCTTGCTACCACTAAAGACTTTGAACTCGATGAACTCCATTCGACTCCTAAAAGTAAGGATTCAACTTCTATTGTATCGTGGACACAATGACAACAGAACTTCCGATCCTTTGGCTAGCTTATTTAACAACATTTGCACCAGGAAACTTTATGTCGACGAGATGGCCTAGTGATTTATCATTTTATGATTAGAAAGGATGTACGAAGGAAACGGCAATCACGTGCGGAAGTCATCTCGGAACGTTGTGGCGAAGATCAAATATAACAGACTAATCACTCTTATGGACTTTGAAGGCAACAACTTTTATCAGGTTCACTATGCTGCCATCTAGCGACAGTAGAAGAAGTCACGTTATAACTTCCATTTGAATTGCATAGAACAACTGTACTTCCATCTAGCGGTCTTTACAAATCGACAGTAGCGATCCTGGTGGCTCTATTCTGTATGTTACCGTTTTTAACATGAGGATGGTCAATCGATTATATAAGTTATGTGATCAAGGATTGTTGTCACGCTCATGGAAAACTTAAGGCACTGAGTAGAGCTGTTAACAGTATTTTCGCATATAAATATGAATATATAAAATATTTTTTCACTCTGTTTCTATCAAACACAGACTAATGTCCTTTTCACCGTGTGATAAACAAATTTTGGTGAGTTGTGAGCTGGCCACAGAAACAAATCATCTTTCATTGTTTTAATATAGACATGGCAGAAAGAAAGATTTCTTGAAGAAAATATGAGATTGTCAACAGTTAAGAATATCTATTGCAAAAAGTTTTAATCTAATACTTTTCAACCTTTCCCCATGTCAAGAACATAGTATTTGAGAAAATGAGTGGGATAAAAATAGCAATTAAATATTTTAAAATAGTAGTCCATTCATGTTGAAGAACTAGTATAGTTTACATAAGCATACTCAATTCAGCCCTTTATCTTAAGTAGTTTGAGTAAATGGTTCTTGAAATTTAGAACTTTATATTTTTTTTTTCAATACCGTACACTTTTTTCTGCCACTCATGCATTGGAATAATACAAGATAATTTATGTGGCCAGCTCACAACTTACGAACATTTGTTTATCACACGGACATTAATCTATGTTATATAGAAACAGAGGGAAAAAATATTTCATATATTCATATTTATACGCGAAAATACTTTTAACGGTTCTACCCAGTATCCTTAAGGGAAAGATATATCTTTCAAATTGTATAAATTAATGGGAAATAAAACATTCATACTTCAGTATCTTTCAGTCCTAGTGAAATGAAATTTGGCTAACTTGCAATACATTCCTTCCGCTTTATTCTGTGTCATTAATATCTTCAAGAGAGGATGAGAGAAATAAGAATATATTGGGAAGGACAGGGGTAAGAATATGTTACTGAGAAGGAAAGAAGTAAGAATATGATATTGGGAAGGAGAGAGAGAGAGAGAGAGAGAGAGAGAGAAACTCATCCGGCCTTAATTAAGGATGACCACGAGGATCCGGAAATGAATAGCAAACAAATACAATTAATTAAATATGAATAGTGTTATAAAAATAAAGTGTAATAATTAAGCACCATTGATTATCAATTGTAAAATAAAATCTTAGAAGATGACTAAATTATACTGATAAAAAAAGATTTTATTTAAAATTAGCATATCCTTAATTAAGGCCTTCTGAGTGGTATAAATGAAATTGTATAATCTGCAGGGAATCTTTGAGAATTTGCGAGATGATTTTTTGAATTTCGAAAGATGATAATTGTTTTAAAAAATGATATGTAAATTTTGGTAAAGAACTCCGAGCACCAAAAAATAAACCTGTCACTGACCAATTGAAGAGAGGGATGTTATACTTGGCACTAAAGTAGGGAATACAAGGTTCATAAATGGCCCTCTTTTCCTGATCAACCTGATGAGCTTGGTTTAGATCTCTCTCCATGCGTATAGTTGGATATATGATAATAGCCTTTTGTTGTTGCCTGTTTATTGCTATTATATCCGCTCTTCTGTGAGAGTCGTCTTCAGAAATACAGTGGACCTCTTCATGAACTTCCCAACCCTTGTTCCGAAGAAGACAGGTGATAGCTCCACGGACTCTATGATCCCTGTTGTTACGCAATAACTCTCCTTTCCGACAAAAGCCCAACACGTGGCCAAGAGTTTCTGTCTCGTTGCAGCCTGGTTGACGGCAACGGGTCGTGCTGAAAGCTCTGCCAGGAACGGAGCGCACTGCAGTAAGGTTGCAGGACATCTTGATTGCATTAATATATTCTAAAGACGACAAATTCCTTTTGGTGCTGACATGAATTGGCTCTTGGATATTCTTCATAGATGACTACACCTTTCCCCTTATGAGGTAACTGACACCAGGAGTCAAACGATCTCTTTCGCAATTCATCACGTAGATGTATTCTAGTTGTTCGAGGTGTTATGTTGGCTTCAGGAATTTTCAGGCGCTTGAGAGCAGTTTTCTTCTCCTCTTCAAGATTCCTGACAAGAAGGAGATGATCATCACTGAATATGTTATTTGGAAGGAGGGAAATAAGAATATGATATTGGGATGAAGAGAAGTGAGAATATGATATTGGGATGGAGAGAAGTAAGAATATGATATTGGGATGGAGAGAAGTAAGAATATGATATTGGGATGGAGAGAAGTAAAAATATGATATTGGGATGGAGAGAAGTAAGAATATGATATTGGGAAGGAGAGAAGTAAGAATATGATATTGGGATGGAGAGAAGTAAGAATATGATATTGGGATGGAGAGAAGTAAGAATATGATATTGGGAAGGAGAGAAGTGAGAATTAAGAATATGATATTGGGAAGGAGAGAAGTAAGAATATGATATTGGGATGGAGAGAAGTAAGAATATGGTATTGGGATGGAGAGAAGTAAGAATATGATATTGGGAAGGAGAGATGTAAGAATATGTTATTTGGAAGGAGGGAAGTAAGAATATGATATTGGGATGGAGAGAAGTAAGAATATGATATTGGGATGGAGAGAAGTAAGAATATGATATTGGGAAGGAGAGATGTAAGAATATGTTATTTGGAAGGAGGGAAGTAAGAATATGATATTGGGATGGACAGAAGTAAGAATATGATATTGGGAAGGAGAGAAGTAAGAATATGTTATTTGGAAGGAGGGAAGTAAGAATATGACAAATATAATAGTGGGAAGAAGAGGTGTAATACGTTAAAAGAGACAAAGGAAGATTAAGGCAAAGAAAAGGAATTGGATGGTGAGGGGAAGACGGTTAAAAGCATACATGAAATTATTAGTCATTGTAAATAATTATCTTTTCTGCCTCATTAAATAAAATATTTCTTTAGAGTAAAATAGTTTCAAATTTATGGACAAACTTGTGACATGTCTTTTCGAGCTCGACACTGAAGTAGTTGAGTCGCCCTTTCTATCCAGCTAGACAGATCTCTATGGATGTAGCTGTAGAGCAATTCCACTACGATAGCCAGTCTGATTTGGGACATGTCTGCGATGATAGATTGTGAAGTGATGTATGATGGAATTATTCAAATTGATTGGCCCAATTGGGTAAGGCTCCCCAAGGATTTCATTTCCCCGATACGCTACATACGCCATAATTTCATATTGCGCAACACGAATCGATATGTGGACCATAAAGAATATCCACCAAACTCTGTTATTTCAGTTTATCAGATTAACTATAAACCACTGGAAGACTCTGTACCTAAATTGTTAAACATGACCATTTCCCACCAGCAGCTCAAGAGGGATTGTGGATAGCCATAGTTTGTAAAGAAATGCTTTGTTTCTGCATACTTGTAATCCAGGGATGTCAAAGCGCCTGCACTGCGTGCTCTCAAGAACCCGCACAACTTTTCCTTAAGAGCGATGATTGTACTTCAGCTTGATAAAAGTGAATCTTATTGGATTTGTATTGCTTGTAGTATGAGCTCGTATTACAGGCGCTTTGGCATCTGCGTAATCCCTCTACCAAACTGCCAAAAAAATTGACGAACTGTAGTGCAATCTTCACATTAATGTATAAGGAGCGGATTCCTATGTAATTAAATATTCATTTTGCGTGTGATAAAACACAATTAACAAAGTTAAAAATTCCGAACATGAAGTTTCAAGTTTAAAACCCGAATTTTATTTCACATAAAAACACATATTTTCACAAAAAATTATGTAAATACATATTTTCAGGAAATATATTATAAACACATAAATCTTAGAGGTTTTTTACGTAAATAATTTTTAGAAGAACTTTTAAATATTTTAAAACTAAATCAATTATATCACTCAGAAGTACGTTATCTTTTTTTAGGAATTCTTGGTTGCTTCGTGTTTCTAAGCGCTGTGTGGTGTATCCGTGATCCATTTTCGTAATAGTATCGCCACAAGTTCTGATAACTGCTAGACAGCATATCAGTGTTATTATTAGAGAATAAATTAAAATGGACAAGGAGGAGAGATCTTGCAACACATAATTGGAAATGTTTATTGTTCCTGAAGATGATTTCATTCCACGCTTTGTTTGTGAAACACAACAGATAAGAGCTCGGGTATGAACATTATTTAATTTAAACAAATCTCTCGCCTCTCGCTCATGTCTATCGAGTAAGGCAATATATCTTGTTGTGGTTCCATGTTATCGGGCTTCGTCAATCGATATCCTTAAAGATATACTGAAAGATGGTTGTTTAAAAAACGATTTGGCTTTCCTATTAGCAAATTTAAGCCCTTTTTTGTGACACCATAAAAAAACTCGGAGCATCCAAAAACCTGTTGTCTGAAACAGGGAGGTGCGTGCCATGGAAATTAAACTAGACTCGCTACCAGGTTCAGAAATACAAGTACTAAGGGACAAATTCCAGAATGTATTTGGGAAAAACAGCGCATATAAAAAGATGTGTAAAGTTGCTCAAGTATTGGAGGATGTGCCTATAGGTGAATTTGACGGTGTAGTTGTTTGTGACATTCCTCTCTTTAAATGTGCACGTCTAACGTCTTGTGATGTGGAAAGATCGTTTTCACTGTATAAGTCGTTGTTGAGAGATAATCGGCATGCATTTGTGACGGAGAATTTGGAGATGACCTTTGTTGTTCACTGCAATTCTCGGCGAACTACTAGCACTCAAGTGTGGTTGATGAGTACCTAGTAAC
The DNA here is from genome assembly GCA_025594305.2 of Periplaneta americana. Taxonomy (NCBI): domain Eukaryota; kingdom Metazoa; phylum Arthropoda; class Insecta; order Blattodea; family Blattidae; genus Periplaneta; species Periplaneta americana. Next base: position 45,230,029 of record JAJSOF020000038.1, read on the forward strand.
ATTTTTTTTTCAAGCTAAGTAAGGTATTTTTGTCATATTTAAAATAAATATTTTTTATTTTTAGCAAATATTTTCGTACTTTTTAGCACATAAAAATAAATGTATTTAAATTTTTTAGCATATAAAAATCCGCTCCCTCTTAATGTAGTCACTATGAACTCAAGTATTTATTGTTTTTAATGCTGTTGCTTCAGAATGTTTTAGTAACTGTATCATATTATAAGGACTATTCCTTAGTACGACAAGTGAACGGCGTGATAAACAGAAACCATGACAACAAATTGTGGCAAACTACAAAGAGAGCTGTAGCTGCTGTATTGCGCGACGTAGACAGTGGGCACAGCAATGCTTGCTCTTCACGCAGTTGAAGGAGTGTGCCCAACTGTAGCGGAGTTTCGCTATGCGTTGCGGAATTTGGGGCTTCAGGAGACGTAGCGGCTATAACACTGAACAACAAATTTTTACTTCTTGTCTTGCTCGAAATAAAATTAGGTGAATATTACTAATATGAGCGCCCTAAATCTGAATTTGAAATCCAAATTGCCCCATCACGTACCATTTTTCGGGGAAAGTGAATTCAATTATTTATGAAAAAACTTCCGTTTTTTTTTTTTTTTTTTTTTCACTGCTACTGGTAAAATTACAACACATTAGGGATTCAAAATGCCTATACCTCTGGATCAACGCCGTTTGCTACCCCCTTCCAAGACTGGAGTTCGATGATACTTTACTAGGTATAGGAGGGAAGAAAAGTAGTTCATCCATTTACATAAACTAGGAAATATTGCGCTTTTCAGTTTGATAATTTTCATTAGGTTTTTGTTTAATCAAAATACAGTACAGTATTAACAATGAGTGTTTTTACTCACGAATTGAGCTGTCCATGCGGACGTATTCATTATGCAGTGTATATTATACTGTCTACAGCACATTAGCGTACAATATAGAGAATGAAGTTAAATTAAAAATAATCAGAATATGGATATTTAAACACATTTTTGAAAATGGTGGCCGTTCATTTCGATACAGGCTTCAGTTCTTTTGTGCATATTATCGCACTATAGACTATTGTACCTAATCCCAATTACCAGGTTCCTACGTCGTTTTAGTAACTCATGTTGAAATAATTCTGTACCTACTCTATAAAAGAGTACCTTACGCACTGTAAATTCAATCTTCACTTCTGCCCGATCCAAAAAGTTAAAATTATTGAGACATACTATCTACTGTCTGTCCAAGTGGTTATATCGTAGGGTCGAAGAAAGGGAGGAACTCACGTGACAGTTAATTACTTAACGAGACCCTTTAATTTAAGTTATATTAAACAGCTGTATACTATTACTTAGACGTCCAATTCCTAACAGAAATTAATGTTCTCAGAAAAGAGCTAAGACAGCCCAGCCACTAGCTGGCGAATAAAAGCTGGTGGGGGAAACCTGTATACGACGTAGGCAAATGGACGACAGTGCCTGTGCGAAAATGATTCAATATTGAAAGCTCTTTCGTGACTGGAAAACGCTAACATATTTTTGGAACGTTCTGTTTACTATGACCGTAAGGCTACTACGACTGTATATGCGGTCTTGGATCTGTGTGGAGGACGGTTGAACTTCATTAGTAGGAGGAGTGGGAGTGAAGTACATTCAAAAACTCAGGTACAATAAAAAATGAAGTAAAAATAAAATGATGTCCCTGTACTTGAAAAATGTGTACTGGATACAGAAATGATGTTACATAGTTTAAAATACAACAACAATAAAAATATTTCATGCATATAATGAGAAAAATCTCGGAATTTGAAGTTACATTTCAAACAATTTTGTGAATGATTCCGTTTATAACTAGACCCGGGACCGTCTTTTACAAGGAACCAACAATAGTCTGCAAGCATGCAGGGTGATGATCTTCCTTTATAATATCGCCTTTCCATTTCATATGTTTCTTGATGAAATCTTTCCCCATGCTCGTCGCTTACAGCTCCAAGGTTAGGAGAAAAGAAATCCAAATGAGAATGTAAAAAGTGTATTTTTAGAGACATATTACACCCCATTTTCTCATATTGCCTACATCAAAACATATGTTATGCTTACAGGTGCAGAAGCATAGAAGTAGAGCTATGTGCTCATATAACATAGGTTAAAAAATAACAATTTAATATACACTGTCTGTTTTGGAGTCAGTAAATAAAGAAATACATTAGCATATTATGCTTTTAGACTACATGTATTCCAATTTTGAGTAACAGTAGATATAGGCAAATAATAATATAAGAAAATTAAACCTTTTTGCGTTTTATTATAGAGAGAAAAATAAATAAATAAATAAATCAACTAGCTTTCATATTTGTCTGTAAAATAAATATTTTAAAATAAAATAATATTATTAGGCCCTACCTATATTTCTGTTTAGAAAATATCTTTATTAAGTTTAATAATTTGTGAATAAAATAAGAAGTGAAGTAACTAAATAATTCACACCTTTGATTTTCAAACAATGTACGTATGGGCGAATCCAGAAATGCATTTAGAGTGTTAGTTAGGAGGCCGGAGGGAAAAATACCTTTGGGGAGGCCGAGGAGTAGATGGGAAGATAATATTAAAATGGATTTGAGGGAGGTGGGATATGATGATAGAGACTGGATTAATCTTGCTCAGGATAGGGACCGATGGCGGGCTTATGTGAGGGCGGCAATGAACCTCCGGGTTCTTAAAAGCCAGTAAGTAAGTAAGTAAATTATTTTAAAAACAATAAGACCTATTTCTTTGATCACTTAACATATTTCTGATTATGCAAATCTAGCTCTCAGGTAAAGCTCCCTGTAAGGTAGACAAGTCACACAGAGTTTGTGTGCAGTCGATATGGGTTTCTGGCGTCTAGTTAGCCCACTCGAGGTGTGTGGATATAAAGGGAAAAATTGAGACGATGTCGGGTGGAGTTCCTGGGTAACTCAGTCGGTAGAGCGCTCGTGCGTTCAGCCAGAGGTTCCGGGATCGTTACCCGTCCCCGGTACAATTTTTCCCTTGAAATTATCCATATTTTTTATTCCATATTCATTTAGAACCGACAATCATAGCGAAAAGTATCTGAATTTTGCAGCTCCATAGCGGATCGCGTGTTTCTAGAGTTGGACAAACTGGTTGAAGGCGTTAGCAACGCCGGAGTTGAAGACACGAAATACAGTCGGTGTCCCAGCTCTCAAGCCTTCGTTCTAATTTCATCATAGGCATGGAGATTTAATTTTAGTCGGGGGCTTGGCTTTGTACTCACCTCATGTGTAGTCCCGTCATGCGTGCACGTTTATTTTGTAAGTAAAATAAAAATAATACAGCTTCGACGTCTGAAGTAACTGTTGGGAGCTGGAGAGTTTGCTAGCGGGAGATGTAGTAAGGAGTTTACGTATCAGTCACAGCTGCAGGAAGGGATGAAAACTTGGTTCAAGGTCTCGTGGTCACCACAGACTACTAAACTTATAGCTGCGGCGCAAAACTTGTCACTAGCCGTCAATAACCGTCAGAATGCGGTCAATATTTTCAGAACGGTTAATAGCATGTACTGTATGTTTTGATTCACTGTTAGAGCATGGCGACGCTAAACGTTTTCCTTATGGCATTTCTTCTGTATTACTTCCTCTTGCAAACTCTGGAACTCCCAACTGTAGAGAAGGAGGACACACTGAATACTGACAATTGATATTTCAACTTGCAGCAATGAGCCAGACAGTGAGAAAGATAACACAGGCGCATGAACCGCTGAAAGTCGAACTGTCTACTGGGGTTTTCATGATGTGAATAGTAAATGAACCGACTTCCACACCATTCTCCTTAAAGAAGAAACTCTGCTCAAAGTTTTGATGGCCAGAATGTCAATGGATCGTTCTATCTCTTATTTGATTTCTTGGTTTTAGTAATCTTACAGAGACAGACGATTTATCCAGGAGCAACCAAAATATTCTAAATGTTTCCAATAGTGCCTTATTTAAATAAAGAATTCTTAAAAAAAAGTAACTTCCAAGACAAGATATTTCCTCACGTGAGTTTACGATGTTAAGGAAGAGAAAAGTTTCATTCCAACAGTATCTGTCACTAAGAGCTTTTGAAATTTAGAGTAAGTACAAAACACATTTGTAGTTTTTTATTTGACAGTAATTTGCTTAAAATATAGGCCTACAGGATTAACCGTAAGTAATGTCATTAATTTCAGGGCGTTATTCTTTCAGATATTTCTAACAAAAGAATTAATACAATTTGGCTTTTTTTTTACTTCCTTTTGGAGAAAAAAATTGTTTCATGTGAAACATTTCATAGCGTGTTTTGGGAAAAGCTATTGATTTAATTCTCAATATGCTCAGTCAATTTAAGAGAGCAGTGTATTATGATAAGTTTTGTTCTTTACATATGCAGGTTACTTGGTTGAGGTTTTTTCCGGGGTTTTCCCTCAACCCAATATGAGCAAATGCTGCGTAACTTTCGGTGTTGGACCCCGGACTCATTTCACCGGCATTATCACTTTCATCTCATTCAGACGCTAAATAACCTAAGATGTTGATAAAGCGTCGTAAAATCCGAACAAATGTAACTTTTCGTTCTGAAAAGGAATTTTACAATATGTTCGTTTCGATCAAATTTCTGTACATTTAAAGGACAAAACTAAAATTCATTCAATCATTTATTTTCATAACACATTGCTCTCTTAAATTGACTGACCATATTGGAAATTAAATCAACGGCTTTCCCGAACACACTATGAAATGTTACATACGTACGTACATGCATACATACATACATACATACATACATACATACATACATACATACATACATACATACATACATACATACATACATACATACATGTTTTGCCCATGGTCAGGTCTTTCACTGCAAACCCAGCATTCTCCAGTCTTTCCTATTTTCTGCCTTCCTTTTAGTCCACGCATATGATCCACATATCTTAATGTCGTCTATCATCTGATATCTTCTTCTGCCCCGAATTCTTCTCGCGTTCACCATTCCTTCCAGTGCATCCTTCAATAGGCAGTTTCATCTCAGGCAGTGACCCAGCCAATTCCTTTTTCTCTCTCTGATCAGTTTAAGCATCATTATTTCTTCACCCATTCTTTCCAACACAACTTCATTTCTTATTCTGTCTGTCCACTTCACACGTTCCATTCTTCTCCATATCCACATTTCAAGTGCTTCTATTCGTTTCTCTTCACATCGTAGTAATGTCCGTGTTTCTGCCCCATACAGTGTCACACCCCACACAAATGAAACAGTTTTTATCTCGAAAAGGAAGCAAAAACGATCAAAATCGTGCGAATACTTTTTGTTTGAAATACCTCAAAGAATAATCCCCTAAAAATCTGTAAAATCTTACTTTTTGTTTTTCCATTTTCGTTAGAGTCTTTGTTCCGCATACTTCCCACGTTAAAACAAGCTGTTTTAAGCAGGGTTTAAGCTAGAAAATAAATAACTGCCGCAAAAATTCGCCGTAAAATTATATTTGTGCAAATTGCGAAAAGGTTGTGCAATATAAATACTCGTAATTGTACAGAAAGATAAAATTAATAAAATATGCAGAAACAAAACGTTACGTAATTTTTTCATGGAGTTTTATTACTTTCAATCCATCTTATCACTCTCTAGATATACTTAGGCCTATGTAATTAAATTATGACACATAGGTATGTTTAGAATCAATTAGGGGAGAGTCGGGTAGTATCGGACATAGGGTAATATCGGACAGTGAGTTTCTTTCATCTACCACACGATGATAGTGCCTGATTGACATGGTTACGTTTCTGTGATGTCGCATAGAGAAACGTAACCATGTCATTCAGGTACTACCATATGGTGGTAGATGAAAGAAACGCACTGTCCGATACTACCCGACTCTCCCCTACTGCTGAATTTACATCACATTAAAATACGTTATGTTATGGGCACTCTAAACATTGAAATTCTTGACGAGTAGGTCCTTCAAGATTTATTCTTTTATTTTAGTAAGTTATTTTATGACGCTTTATCAACAAATTAAGTTATTGAATGAGATGAAGGTGATAATGCCGGTGAAATGAGCCCGGGGTCCAGCACCGATAGTTACCCAGAATTTGTTCATATTGGGTTGAGGGAAAACCGCGGTAACTTTCCCCGACCGGGATTCAAACCCGCGCCACCTGGTTTCGCGCGCTAACCTTCACTCCACAGGTGTGGACAAGATTTATTGCTAGCAGAGTGCTAACTATTTTTACTGAAAGGCGGTTTCTAAACCCAGTTGTTACAAGATTCATCTAACTAAATCCTCGCTCACAATTTACAGTATGCGATGGAATTATATACATCAATTAGAGGAAATTGTTCACTTAACTTACATGAATTGCACCAACTCTTTGAAATAAATTCCTGAACATTTATTGCTCAATACCTTTTTGAGCATTGCCCATGCCATTAGCATTTGAAGAGTCCACTGCAAGAAAGATGGATGTCGTTTGGAATACATTTTTCAGGAGAAGCAATTGAAAGTTTGAAATGCGTAGCGCTCAAAGCTTAACTGTGATTTTCCGATCATTACTGGACAATGACTATCAGTGTTAATGCCATGTAACTCTCTATGTACATTCTATAAATGTTTTAAGCTATGCATTGACAGTCTTGGTTCATTTTCGACAAGAAAATGACATCCATCATTCGTGCAGTGGACTCATTTCATTTAAATTCAGAATAGTTTGCACATCTCTGATTTCATTTTCTACATTACCATCTTCGTTTCTGAAGTGCAATGTGGTTGTCGCATTTTTCCACATTTGCATTGAAAGTTTGTTGCATTTTTAGAAGTCAAGTAGCAAAATGCGACAAATGAGATTGTGGCTTAAACCCTGGTTTTAAGTCGTAGTAAATGTGTATATTGGATTTCCTGAAAATTATTCTGCATTTTTAAATACTCGAAAGTGCATGAAAGTTTTTACTCGTAATTGCGTTCTGATATTATAATACTGATACTCTCTTTCCGTATTCCCAAGAAACTAGTTCGATTAATTAAAATGTGTCTCAGTGAAACATACAGCAGAGTCCGTATAGGTCAGTTTCTATCTGATTCTTTTCCAATTCACTGCGGGCTAAAGCAGGGAGATGCACTATCACCTTTACTTTTTAACTTCGCTCTAGAATATGCCATTAGGAAAGTTGAGGATAACAGGCAGGGTTTGGAATTGAACGGGTTACATCAGCTTCTTGTCTATGCAGATGACGTTAATATGTTAGGAGGAAATACACAAACGATTAGGGAAAACACGGAAATTTTACTTGAAGCAAGTATAGCGATCGGTTTGGAAGTAAATCCCGAGAAGACAAAGTATATGATTATGTCTCGTGACCAGATTATTGTACGAAATGGAAATATAAAAATTGGAGATTTATCCTTCGAAGAGGTGGAAAAATTCAAATATCTTGGAGCAACAGTAACAAATATAAATGACACTCGGGGGGAAATTAAACGCAGAATAAATATGGGAAATGCCTGTTATTATTCGGTTGAGAAGCTCTTATCATCCAGTCTGCTGTCCAAAAATCTGAAAGTTAGGATTTATAAAACAATTATATTACCGGTTGTTCTGTATGGTTGTGAAACTTGGACTCTCGCTCTGAGAGAGGAACATAGGTTAAGGGTGTTTGAGAATAAAGTGCTTAGGAAAATATTTGGGGCTAAGCGGGATGAAATTACAGGAGAATGGAGAAAGTTACACGACACAGAACTGCACGCATTGTATTCTTCACCTGACATAATTAGGAACATTAAATCCAGACGTTTGAGATGGGCAGGGCATGTAGCACGTATGGGCGAATCCAGAAACGCACATAGAGTGTTAGTTGGGAGGCCGGAGGAGAAAAAGACCTTTGTAGAGGCCGAGACGTAGATGGGAGGATAATATTAAAATGGATTTGAGGGAGATGGGATATAATGATAGAGTGTGGATTAATCTTGCACAGGATAGGGTCCGATGGCGGGCTTATGTGAGGGCGGCAATGAACCTTCGGGTTCCTTAAAAGCCATTTGTAAGTAAGTAAGTATATTGGAAATTTGTTGCATTTTTAGAAGTCGAGTAGCAAAATGCAACAAATGCAACTGTAGCTTAAACCCTGGTTTTAAGTCGTAGTAAATGTGTATATTACATTTTCTGAAAAATATTCTGCATTTTTAAATATTCGAAAGTGCATGAAAGTTTGTCTCGTATTTGCGTTCTTATATTATAATATTGATACTCTCTTTCATATTGTTAAAACAAGCTTTAACGTGGAAGTAAAGTAAATTGTAACAATGTCTATTGTTACAGAGTTTCAGTTCGATGTATAATGCTAGAGATTAATTATAGAGATTTAATGCTGAGTCTGGAACCAAATTAATGGGCTCATAAACGCTATGTTTTTGATTTACATAACATGTATCACGTAAAGGAAGCGAAGTGATGAGTCAGTCAGTGTAGTGATCTAAATGATAGGCTGTCGACGCCCAGATTGATGAATATGTTTCTATGTAATTACTACGTTTTAAGGAAGCTGAAACTTACGTTTCGTGTGTAGTGCAGGGTATCAATAATTCAACACGTCTGTCTCTATGCAGCGTGTTCCGGACAGCGTTGCCACATCAACGTGCTGACCCAAATGTCGTTACTGACATCTCACTGTTGCACTATTCCTGGTAGTACTAATGGGATGAATTATTGATAAGCATTAAAAGTTTATATAAAGCCGAGATCATTAACTGAGTGTAGTGCACTGGTTTGCAAACCGTGATCCGCACAGCTTTGTGATTTTCCCTTAGTGTACAGTATGTGATAGTGCTGTTTCAATTATATTTAATGGATAGCAAAACAACTTCCATGAAACAAGTCAGCACTTATAAAAGCTATTATAATATGCTTGACTACGTTCTATTTTTGTTTTGCGTAATTAACTTCATCAGTATAGATCAGTCATGTCAACTATGCCCATAGACGCAATCGCACGCTTTAGAGCCCAGGAGAGCCTGAGCGCTTTACAGCGGAAAGGCAAGAGACAGACGAAAGAGGTAGTATGTACCGCTTGGTCGAGCTGTATACAGGGATGTCCAGCACTGATTCAATAGATAAAGTGAAGAGAAATTATTAAAACTGTATCCATGTTAATTTTTAGATTTGCCTGAGAAGTATAAGTGCATTATAAGAATGTAAGTTTTAATTTTAATGCTCATTTTTCACAAGTTTGATTTTTTTATTCAAAATAAATATTTTCTCAACTTTTCTTACAGAAAAGTGAAATTTTCAGGTATAGGCCTATTTATTTAGTAGCCTTACAGAATGTTTCCGCAAATTTAATATACCGTAAATACGTATTACTGAAGATAGTGTATTGAACATTTTGAAAATATTCGCATGGAAATTGTTTGTAAGGAAATGAATTAACAAAGCAACTACTGTTACCTCATAAGCAAAAGATACGTGCCCATGTGTTATAAAAATGTCAGCTCTATAACTTCAGCAGATTTCGAGAAAATAATTTAATATCCTGATGATAGGAAGTTGCTCACAAATATCACCTTAAAAGCATAATGCGATAAGAGTTTTGTTATGTAATATTAGTTACACTTAAAACAGATACAGCACCTAGGTAACTTTGTTTTGTGCTGTAATATTGTTTTGATTAGTTTATTGATTACTTTTGTAAGGCTGAAGATACCATCAATATAAATTCCAACTTATGTCATAGGCCTACTCAATCTCTTTCTTTAGAATATCACTTTCTTTATGAATGATGTGTTTCATCCACTTAATACAGTATAATATTATACTACTATGGAATTTAAGTGAATATTCCTTCTTAACTTTCTATTATGTTATTAAGATTTAAAACACAAGTGCAATATTAAGAAATCAGTGTTAGTACTTTTGTTTTACAGACAATATAGATAATATTAAACAGAAAGAAGCCATATAAAAATAACGACATAAAATTTCACGTTCCGTTTGAAGTTTGTGCACCACTGTTTTTTTAATCCAACAGGTTGCTTATTCATATACACAACCCTTCCTCTTTCCATACTTAGCGCTTGCTGCCCGCGCACGACGTCAAAGTCAGAAAAATGCTAGTATAGATGCTCCATGTAGGTTAAAGTTGCCTAATTCCGTGACATACAGTATTTAATAAAGTCTATATTTATATATGTATGCATTTATTAACACTACAATTGGGTATACACCCAGTGGCAGTGATATATAATATACAATAATACCATATATAATTATATAATAATTACGGGAATAAAAGAAAAAAATAAACCAAAGATTTCTAACTATAAATAAATAGAGCAACAAACCTAGGACTATAAATAAAAACTAGTCTATAATAACGCCTAAAATAAGCAAAGGTAAACCTAACTTATAAGTACTTCTATTTAAACCAACTATTACCAATTTAAGTAATTACATATCACCTTAATTACAAATCAACTTAATTAAATATGATTTTAATTAATTACATATCATCTCAACTTATTTACATATCAATTAAATTACATATCATCTTAATTAATTACATATCAACTTAATTAATTACATGACATAACTTAGATATTTACACTGCACCTACAACTACATTTTCAGTCTAATCTTCTCAATCTTTCCTTAAATGTATTGATTCTGAGAGGACCACCCTGAAAGATTACCGCAGGTAAGCTGTTCCAGTCTACTATTGTGCGGTTAACAGAGGAAAATTTATGCCAAAATTGTAATAAAAATTTTCAAATAACACCTAAATTACGTTATTTGGACCTTTTAGCTACAATTTCTACAGCATTGTGTTAATAGTTTCACAAGTTTGGTATATAATATATGAATCTTCATTGTTATACAGTAGCTCCTAAATCCGTGGCAGGGATTCAAATTCCGTGATAGTGGTTTCCTAATTCCGTGATACTAAAATCTCGACATTGACATGTGTAATTTATTACTTGTGAAAGTACCACAAGATTACATTTGACAGCCATTAGACAATTCTTGACGTGTTTTGATATGTAACGAACGAATTTTTTTGCATATAAGACAATCTATAATGTGACGTTTTTACCTCTTTCTTCATAAAAATGTATCACTTCACTCTCCGAGTCGCAGTGACGTCATGAGAATAGAATCCCAGTTTACGAGAGATCAGACGTCATTTCTGTCACAACTTTAAATTCGAATTTAGGTTTTGTTTTCTCTGCCGTACTGCAAACAAAAGCATCCGAAAGGAACACAAGGCATGTATGTTTTATTCATAGAGATGGTGACATACATTCCTGTTTTGTTGAAAAATCAATGCTGAATTTTTTATACTTTCAAGATGGTGGATATTTTAGCTTGATTATTCCCGAGCAGGTTTGTTTGAACGCTAATGTAATGAATTCCAGCAAGACTGCTATCACATACACGTTTTCACTGCCTTTATGAGTTTCTCAGTCACAATTTCTTCTTAGCTGTAATTCTGTGTCGTGTAATAAATATTGAGTTGATAAAAGTAATTCTGAAGTATTGTGTAAAACAAGTCGTTCATTCTCTTCACTTGAGAATATTTCTAAAATAAGTTGTGAATTTTGGTGACAGGTTCTAAAATGTTTATTTCCTTTATAAATCTTTTATTTATCGATAAAGTGTCTTTTAAACTTCCAAATTTCGCTAGTATATGTTCGTTACTTACTTACTGGCTTTTAATGAACCCGGAGGTTCATTGCCGCTCTCACATAAGCCCGCCATTGGTCCCTATCGTGTGCAAGATTAATCCAGTCTCTATCATCATATCCCAGCTCCCTCAAATCCATTTTAATATTATCCTCCCATCTACGTCTCGGCCTCCCCAAAGGTCTTTTTCCCTCCGACCTCCCAACTAACACTCTATAGGCATTTCTGGATTCGCCCATACGTGCTACATGCCCTGCCCATCTCAAACGTCTGGATTTAATGTTCCTAATTATGTCAGGTGAAGAATACAATGCGTGCAGTTCTGCGTTGTGTAACTTTCTCCATTCTCCTGTAACTTCATCCCTCTTAGCCCCAAATATTTTCCTAAGCGCCTTATTCTCAAACACCCTTAACCTATGTTCCTCTCTCAGAGTGAGAGCCAAGTTTCACAACCATACAGAACAACCGGTAATATAACTGTTTTATAAATTCTAACTTTCAGATTTTTTGACAGCAGACTGGATGATAAAAGCTTCTCAACCGAATAATAACAGGCATTTCCCATATTTATTCTGTGTTTAATTTTCTCCCCGAGTATCATTTATATTTGTTACTGTTGCTCCAAGATATTTGAACTTCTCCACCTCTTCAAAAGATAAATTTCCAATTTTTATATTTCCATTCGTACAATATTCTCGTCACGAGACATAATCATATACTTTGTCTTTTCGGGATTTACTTTCAAACCTATCTCTTTGCTTGCTTCCAGTAAAATTCCCGTGTTTTCCCTAATCGTTTGTGGATTTTCTCCTAACATATTCACGTCATCCGCATAGACAAACAGCTGATGTAACCTAATAAATTATTAAAATAATTTTAGTTTTGTCCTGTAAATGTACAGAAATTAGATCCAAATAAATGTAACCTTGTAAAATTTATTTGTGGAACGAAAAGTTATAGCTCTCTGTAAAGCTGATTTCAATAATTTCAAAGGAAAAATTGTTCCTGGGTCGGGCATCGAACCGGGGAGCTTTGGCTGGACGCCATGTTACTGTTCGTTAACAGAAACCCACAAATTTAAGTACACAGAAAGTGTGCACTCAATGTTGGGTCTCTGACGTCTTGTCAACCCATTTGAGATATGTGGATAAAAAGGAGATAATTGAGGCGGGGTCTGGTAGCGTTCCTGGGTAGCTCTATTTAGTTAGTTAATTGAACATTTTAAAACATTTACTATAATATGTTTCTGCTTATTAATTGTGCTGTGTGAGTAACTCTATAAATTGCCATACGTCATTATATGATAAGTGGAGCGGCCATTTTGCGAGAGGTATTCCGCTGCTGAAAATATATTTCGCTTCAGTAATTAAAGCAGTTTTGCTGCCATGTTGTTAATTATGGTGTCATGTTAACCTTATAGGCAATACAGCGCGTATACATGTTATTTTTTTATTTCACAAAAAAAAGTTTAGTTGTAACGTCTGCTTCAAAAAATACGAAAACAATAATGATGTTGTGGTGCGTGTAAGTCTGCCGAGACCTGTTGCTCTGACTTATTGATGTTTTCAATTTAAGTGAGCCCTGACAGTTTGACATCTCGTTATTGCAGTATGAACTACAGCCTTTGCCAGACAGTATGAGGCTGTTAAAGTTGATAGTTGTCGTGTTTAGTTTTACACATTCCAAGGTTCCGGCATTTTATAACAACATTTATTTAAAATCGGCGGCCATGTAGCTCAGTTGGTAGAGCTACGGGCTACGTACTGGAAGGTCGTGAGTTCAACTTTCAAAACAGCCCCGAAGCTCACTCGTGTCTTTCCCGGGGGTGAATGACGTCACAGCGTGGTGTCGATCACACCACTTTGTTCTTGTGCGGAGGTCAAGAAAGCAAAAATGTCCCCCAAGCTCTTTCACACGTATATAAAATATATATTTTTTACTGCCTACTGTATATTTAAAATCAGAATTTTTAGTAAACCGAGACTACGTTGACATAATTTAAAAAGTTCTTTTAATTTAACTTTTAATAATAATAAAATATATATTTTTACTGCCTACTGTATATTTAAAATCAGCATATTTAGTAAACCGGGACTACGTTGACATAATTTAAAAAGTTCTTTTAATTTAACTTTTAATAATAATAAAATATATATATATATATATATATATATATATATATATATGTGTGTTTACTGCCTACTGTATATTTAAAATCAGGATATTTAGTAAACCGAGACTACGTTGACATAATTTAAAAAGTTCTTTTAATTTAACTTTTAATAATAATAAAATATATATTTTTACTGCGTACTGTATATTTAAAATCAGCATTTTTAGTAAACCGAGACTAAGTTGACATAATTTTAAAAGTTCTTTTAATTTAACTTTTAATAATAATAATAATAATAATAATAATAATAATAATAATAATAATAATAATAATGATATAATATTAGTAGTATATAAAATATATGCCTACTGTATATTTAAAACCAGCATATTTAGTAAACCGAGGCTACGTTGGCATAATTTTAAAAGTTCTTTTAATTTTTAATTTAACTTTTAATAATAATAATAATAATAATAATAATAATAATAATAATAATAATAATAATAATAATATATAATAATATAATATAATAAAAATAATTTATTTTAGCTGGCAGAATTAAGGCCGAAAGGCCTTGTCTTTCACTCAACCAGCAAAAAGTATACATACTTATGAACTTACAAGCTACAAAGAATGCAACAATGTGATATCGATGTAGGCTATAGGCCTACAAGAGTTACTTATGAATTAAACAGTACAATACTATAAATTATTAATTAAACAATGAAATACAAACTGTGTAGCAGAATTAAACTAAAATACATAGAATGTTAATATATTACAAATAATGTTAGATAATAGAAAGATAATTTTGAAAATACAGCGCTATCACGATGCATGTCTAAGGAAAGAAGTTACCATATTATAGTCAGTGACCGTTTTAAGTCAGTGTAATTAGAGTGAATTGCTAAGAAGGTTTTCCTTTAAGCTGTTCTTAAAAATACTTATTGTCTCGCAGCCCCTAAGGAATTCCATTGTCGCGAGGTGGATACTGTAAAAGATGATGAATAACTAGATGTTCTATGGAGAGGTATACATAGCGTGCCACAGATAAGTGATTTGGCATTTACATCGTGGTTAGAGTATAGATGAGAGAAACGAGACTAAAGGTAATTTGGTGTTGAGGTATTCAGAATTCGAAAGAGTAAAGACAAAGAGTGTAAAGTTCTAACTTCTTTGAGTTGGAGCCACGAAATGATGGTGATATGTGATCATATCATCGGATGTTGCATACGCATCTGACGCACATATTCTGAGCTCGCTGTAACTTGACTGACAGTTCAGAACTTAGGTCACTTAACAGAACGTCACAATAATCGAAGTGCGGCATTACTAGGGTTTGTACTAGAGTAAGTTTTAGTTGCTGGGGCAAGAAGCTTCTTAAGTGAATGGAGGAACAGATTTTTTTATTGTTTCTTTAACTTGAAAATTCCAATTTAGATTATTATCGAAAGAGAAACAAAGATTTTTTTACGACAGATGAATAAGGTATTAGTATGTTGTTAACTTTTGTAACTTTTGTTAATATACTGCAATTTTTTAAACACACTTAATGATCCTTATACTTTGTACCAGTAATGATATAATTTCCGTCAAATAATACTAAATATAGAAAAACGCCCTTTCTTATGGTGTAAAAAAATCCTTTGTTTTGGGTTTATTTTGACATGCTATTTGCATTCGTTGTAGTTCAGAATTGGCCTACTGTATGGGCTACTTTCACAGCAACTTTTGTTTTTTAAAATATTTATACTGAATAGAGGACAAAATCATTGCTTATTTTTATTTATTTTGACATATCTGAACTTGATTAACAGTGCAATACAGTAAATGTCATTGAATGTGTGTATAGGAAGAAAAGCTAACGGAAAGAGCACATCAGTAGAATGAACAGGAACAGAAATGTAAAAATTGTAAGGCACAGTTATGAGACAATAATTATAAGAAAAAATCATACCGAAAGATATTTTAAAGAGCATCATAGTCACATTTCAGTTTCACATTTATAACATGGGTTTCTTGACCCCTTGTTGCATTCACCACACACCCACGACTTGCGTGTCACACAGAGAATCCAACCCTTGCCAATCTTGTGGATAAACCATTTCTGGAAGCAAATGCTTCCATGAAATCTTCACCTGGAGTATTGTTTTCCCATTGGGGAATATTTCTACCTTACTTGTTCACAAATTTGCTCACAACATTTGTACGTCAGTTTTTATCATGGGAAATACCCTATCTGCAACAATTCCCAACGTATCACTAGTCAGTTTTCTTACGTAAAAACAGTGGGATGACCTGGATTTCCTGGATGATCACTTATTTTGTACATAAGAATGGCTGTGTTTACGTTAAACAGTTCTGCTGCTTAGTTTATTGATATCTGGTTATTTTTTTAGAGTTGTGGTATTCATTACATACTCGGGAGGAAATTAAACACAGAATAAATATGGGAAATGCCTGTTATTATTCGGTTGAGAAGCTTTTAATAATTATATAATAATATCATCCAGTCTGCTGTCAAAAAATCTGCAAGTTAGAATTTATAAAACAGTTATATTATCGGTTGTTCTGTATGGTTGTAATACCATATTTGGTCTTTCCTTAGGAACTGTAATTTTTGCGCTCTCTCGAGCCAATACTAAAGAGAATGACGCATATAAATATTACACAACACCGCCATTAAGTATATGAAAAAGACCCAACCCCACTTGATTAATAACTATAAAAATATTTGATTTTTAATAACAAGATTATTATCTTACGTAAGTTTTGTAGTTATATATACTATACAGCCGCCACTCAGTAAATTATAGAAATGAAGATCTAATTTAAGATATTCTCTACAGCTACTTACATAACCCCAAAACGTTTCACTTTAATATCATGAATATAGCATTCATATGTATAATTAATGAAAAATAGTCTCATCATGGCATTAACTATAATAATATTTCATTTTCAATGGTAATGTCATCAAACCACCTCAAATTTTGTAGATTTTAATATCCAATACAGAGCTGTACTCAGAAAATTACACACCGCAGCATCATACCTGTAAACTATTTTTAGTAACTCTTGAAGATTTTAATAACCAATTGAATTTGAGCTCTAAATATGTCAGCAGTCCTGCAGGTCATGGCCTTCGTGTAATATCCAATTGTTTATTGTAGTGTGTTTGTGTTTGTTTTATTCTGAAAAGCCATTATTTATCAAAACTAACGACAGATGGACTTTGGAAAATAGGAACATTATGTAGGAAAATTGATATTTCACTGAAAACTGCTATTTTTCTGAAAAACTTTGGGTTCCAAGCTTCAGAATGAGGTGTCATTTATTAAAATCCGTTCAGCCTTTTCCCGTAATTTCCATTAGCAGTTCAAATTAGATATATATATATATATATATATATATATATATATATAAAACTTACGTAAAATAATATTGTTATTAAAAATCAAATATGATTATAGTTATTAATCAAGTGGGGTTAGGTCTTTTTCATATACTTAATGGCGGTGTGGTGTAGATAGCCTATTTATATGCGTCATTCTCTTCAGTATTGGCTCGAGAGGGCGCAAAAATTACAGTTCCTAAAGAAAGACGGTATTACTACTTACTGATAAAATAAGAGACCTACAAAATGTTGTAGTCTCTCGATCATTTCAGCTAGATCTCTTAGGAGGATAAAATGATTTTACCCACTACATTTCAATCTCTACATGCAGCAGCTATACCAAAATCCTATGTCTATTGTTCCAAAGCATAGCAAACCTGACTCTTACAATCCACTATGACCTGAAATAGCTATTGCTTTACTCCCACATGAGAAACCCACTGATCGTCCTGACATTGTCACTTGCGTTTTCGTGTTGAAACTCAAAACCTGAAGGTGGACAGGTTCAAGAGAAAGTATGTGCCATAAAAAACCTTACAGAGGGAGTACGTTTCATTATTACGGAAGGAAATAACTTTCAAAATGTCTGGTATTATTTATTGAAAATAAATCTTAACAATTTTTATTTGAACGTCTAATGAACTTAGTTTGCAGCATTTGCTGAACAAGCCACTAGTAGATATTTAACTGGAATCAAATAATGAAAACCTAATAGATTTCTTCGAGCAATCTGCGGTGTCATAATGCAAAACATGTCAAAGTTCGCAGATATAAACTAATATTTAATTCATCTGTCGTTCCTGTTTGGTTTCGTCTGTGTGGAACTAGTTAGTTATGTTACTCCGCTTTTATGTAAGTGATGCAATGTAATGGATACACGTACTTGGAAAATGCGTGCCAAGACTACAGCGCAAAATTGGTTTCTTCCCCTGAATAAAGTATACTCTACACGGAGCTGGAATAAGCTAGTACTGTAGCTGCGTAGGGGAATAGTATGTAATTGATGTCATAAGAAAACCTAATTACACTCTCAAAATTCACAAGCCTTAATATCTCGTATAATCTTCTATAAAATTATATGTAATATCTTT
Source organism: Periplaneta americana (assembly GCA_025594305.2). Taxonomy (NCBI): domain Eukaryota; kingdom Metazoa; phylum Arthropoda; class Insecta; order Blattodea; family Blattidae; genus Periplaneta; species Periplaneta americana. The sequence goes on from JAJSOF020000038.1 coordinate 45,248,316, forward strand.
GCGGCACGGGAGACTGCATACTGTTTTGTCAAATAATACAAATAAGACACCCGCAATGAAAGGTTGTGCGATGTAATGAGGAGGATGTTAAAGAAATGGAGGCAATTAGTCTGATGTGATGTCCAGTAGCCCCAAAAGTATCTATAAAATTTAAATAAATAAGTGATACTCGTGTTAATTGTGTAAGCATACGCGGCTTACAGCTGTTTCGGTGCTTCTTCACACCATCCTCAGAGCCTACTAGATCTCGGCGTCATCTCAAACTTCGCTGCCTGTTGTGTGGGTGCGTTTGATTGTTGAAAAGTGTTGAAATGTGGTGTCAAATAGTGTGTGTTTTCTGAAAATGATCTGTGTGTTGAGAATTTGATCAGGGTGTGTTTTGGTGTGTCTGTATATTTCATATTGTTCTAGTGTGTTGAGTTTTTGGTTTTTGGGTTGTATGTGTAGGATTTCCATGTCTGTTTTTACGTTATTGTATGTGTGGTTAGCGTTAGTTATGTGTTCGGTATATGTAGATGTATTGTGTCCTCTGGTTATTGCTTTAATGTGTTATTTGTATCGGATTTGGAATTATCTGCTTGTCTGTCCAATGTAGAAACTGTCGCAACTATTGCATGTGAGTTTGTATACGCCTGTGTGTTTATATTTATTTATTTGTGTTGTTTGCGTGTTGAGATGTCTTTGTAGTGTGCTTTCTGTTCTGTATGCTATGTTGTATTTCTGTTTTCTGAATGAGGATGCGATCTTGTGTGCGTATACAAACTCACATGCAATAGTTGCGACAGTTTCTACATTGGACAGACAAGCAGATAATTCCAAATCCGATACAAATAACACATTAAAGCAATAACCAGAGGACACAATACATCTACATATACCGAACACATAACTAACGCTAACCACACATACAATAACGTAAAAACAGACATGGAAATCCTACACATACAACCCAAAAACCAAAAACTCAACACACTAGAACAATATGAAATATACAGACACACCAAAACACACCCTGATCAAATTCTCAACACACAGATCATTTTCAGAAAACACACACTATTTGACACCACATTTCAACACTTTTCAACAATCAAACGCACCCACACAACAGGCAGCGAAGTTTGAGATGACGCCGAGATCTAGTAGGCTCTGAGGATGGTGTGAAGAAGCACCGAAACAGCTGTAAGCCGTACATGCTTACACAATTAACACGAGTAAGGTCGCCATTATATCAATTATTTATATTCAAGTGTTAAGAGTAGTGTACGAAAGATTCAACATTGAATATAAAATTTAAGTTGAAAAGAGCGCAAATTGAGCGCTGGACATACAGAGTGTTAAATAAAGCATCCAATATTTTAGCAGGTGCTAGTATACATCAAAACAAGAAAAGAATGTCTAATAAACATGAATCCTATAACACATACTTTCTGAGATCTGAACACTTGTTCATAGGAGGTGTTCAATGTGACGTCCATTCATGGCAATGCATTCCTCTGCCCCTCGGCGTAAGGAATCACGCACTCTTTGAAATTTGTTTTAATACGTTAATAAGAAGGTCCTGATAACGATCCCCAGTTAATCTCTGTGGTAGCACATATGGCCGTATTAATCTATCACCAAGAACATCTGGTCATAAGCTGTTGATTGAGAATCGGTGCTGATGCCTTGTTTCTTCAAGTGCATGGGGATTTTCATCAGCCCACACATGCTGATTACGGAAATTCACATCAACATCTCTGCTGAACGCCGCTCATATCTGAAACCAAACTTTTGTTTTCAAGTATTCCTTACGACGTATCATTATTCCATGCCAGGGGTGTCAACTACGGTATGATTATCTGGTAGCCTGCTGTATTGTAGAGCAGAGAAATGCATTGCCGTGAATGGACGTCACATTGAAGACCTCCTATGAACAAGTGTTCAGATCTCAGAAAGTATGTGTTGTAGGACCCATGTATATTAGACATTATTTTCTTGTTTTGATGCATACTATCACCTCCTGAAATATTGGATACTGTTTAACACCCTGTATACATATAATCATAAAAGGATATGGTACACGGTAGTTTCCTAAATTAATGTGACCAGACGTCCCCGTTTTGAATGGGACATTCCTGTTTTTAGACCTTTTCCGGTGTCCCAAAAGTTCTTGTTGGAATGCCTATTATAGTCCCGTTTTGTTTGAAAATGAAGAAAATAATGTTGTTGAACAATGCCACAAAATGGAATGATGTTGAAATGTAGACCTATACAAATCAGTGGCGATGCTAAGGTGTAAATAAATACTGGGTAAAAGGTAAAGGTAAAGGTATCCCCGTAACATGCCATGAAGGCACTTGGGGGCATGGAGGTAGAGCCCCGTGCTTTCCATGACCTCGGCACTAGAATGAGGTGGTGTGGTCGGCACCACGCTCTGACCGCCTTTTACCCCCGGGAAAGACCCGGTACTCAATTTTATAGGAGGCTGAATGAACCTCGGAGCCGTTCTGAAAGTTTGGCAACGAAAAAAAAATCCTGTCACCACTTGGGATCGAACCTCGGACCATAAATACTGGGTAGGCTGAAGAAATCTCCTTACCTTATATCTTTTTACAGAGCAGATGTTTCTTGGCTTTTCTATCAAAAAGGTAAACTGAAATATACCTATCAAACCATACAACCGTTGTCACCTAAATTGATACACTGTATAGCTATTGTTGATATAAATTCAAACAATTTCTACATCTTCAGAAATATATTAAAATCTAATATATGTATTAAATACCGCTAATAAACAATATATTTTGAAGCATTGTTTTTTTTTTTTGTCCTTACTATAAGTTGAGTTCTTGGATTGGTTCAAAATACTATTATTTAGAATCGTAATTTCAATAAATGTAGATAACGAAGCGTTAAGATAATCATTTGTATTGCATCCAGATGTTCATTACAGACTTCATTGGATTTACCCTCAATACTGTTAGTCCATTTCTAGCCCTTACAAACCAATTCTCCCAGGTGGTAATTGTGTAACTAAATGAGCTACTACCGTTATGTATTGCGTTAAACGTGTATTGAATGTATATTAACTTGATTTATTAAATGCATCTGGTCTGCCCCACAATAACCGTGTGAGTAATGAACCATTATGCGTTATTACTATTGTACTGTTCTCTTGGTTTGTTATTTGTGTCTCCTTAAGTTCAACATTCTGTGATCTCAGTATAGATATATATCCAATAAAATTATGCTAGTATGTTTTCTAGCATAGAGCAGCGGCACGTACAATCAGAGATGCCTTGTCTTTATTGAACTGTTTTTTTTATTGCGAGAATAATCCTCTACTGTGCCAATAGCGTTAAATATACAGGTTGATTCTCGAAGAAATGTAAAAAAATAGGATACTATATCTTAGGCCATTTTGAGTGAAAAAGTTCATATGAGCATAGGTCCGTTTTCGAACGATTGCGGAGCTAGATGCATTTTTTTGGTAAAACGTCTCGCCCCAATGTGAATCAGACGTTACCATATGCTGCTGACGTGAGATGTGAGACAAGGTCACTGATCGCAATGAATGACGTAACATTGGAATCTGCATTGTGAGCGATGTAGATAAGATAAGTTCATTCACCTCACAAACCGGGTGATGGGGCATTACAAATGTCCAATCGCCTGAAAAAATTATTTCCCCCTAAATGTTAACACTATTAGTCGATAATTACTATCCGTACGATTCTGATTTTTACTCTTATCATTGCAGAAACTGAACATAAATGATTGTCTAGCAGTCGAACTCTTGGATTAGGTTTGTTAAGTTTCATTTAAAGAAATAATTGTTTCCACCTATACGTATTGCCGAACATTGATATTATGTAGTTTGAAAGAGAAGGCTGTATCTATTTAGCTAACATTGTATAATACAGTAAAACCTCTATAAAACGAAACGCGATCGTTCCAGAATTTTTTTTTCCCCGTTTTCACAGGTTTTCGTTTTACAAAGGGTTGAGTTTTGGCAAAACTAAGAATAGACTACTGCAATATGCTCACTGTAGGAAGAACAAATGAAGAAACAATTTGAAATAAAAGTTACTACAGTACATGCAAAGTAAATTTTATTTTCATAATTATTAACTTACGTAATTGCAGCCTCTATCTCTCTGCGCCCTAGTTTCTTGGCCCCACATTTCTTTTAAAGTGCATTGGCGCGACATCTTTTGAAAGGAACGTTGTAGGATTTCTTTTGCGTCCTGCATCAATTCAGAGTGTAAATTGCGTCCTGATCCATCGGTTGTGTATAACTGAAATTGTGTTTGATGGAAAATAGATTAACTTCACATTAGGTAAATCACACATCAATCCTTGGATGGTAGGTAGCATTGTCTAAAAACAGTATGACCTTATGGCCTTGACGTTTCATTGCTCCATTAAAATTATGAAGCCACTCTTCCATGATAGAACTGGCAATCTAGGCTTTTTTTTTTATTAAATCACACAGTTTTACTTTATTCGCACTGTTATTTAACACTGTATTGGCGTATTAACACAAAACTCAGAATAAATAAACGGAAATGTGAAACTAAATTGACACTACATTACAATTATTCACAGTTTTATTCTACTCGCACTGTCCTTTATCACTGTACTGGCTTGTTAGCACAAAACTGAGAATAAATGAAAGAAAATGCAAGAGGGTTGGAAGAAGTAACGGTACAGAAGGTCAGTAACCTGTCCGGGTCCTTAACAATAAGCACAGAATAGTGGCATGATTAGAGAAACTTCACCCCCAACGCCTGACAAAGAATAGCGAAAGTCTTCCAGATCATTGCATCTGCAGTCACACACAAAAATTATGTCATGCTTCGTACAGTATTATCGCAAAATTAAAAATGGTTTCAAAGAATTTAGCAACAGCTACGCTTAAAATTATCCGTTTTAGTCAGTTTTTTTTTTTTACCTAAATGATGCCCGAAAATGATTCCATTTTTGCGTTGGGCAGTTTTCCGTTTTAAAGTATTATTTTACATAGGAAGTCATTCCGTTCCCAAATTTATTTTTCGCTTGTGCAGGTTTCCTTTTTATAGAGGGTACGTTTTAGCAAGGTTTTACTGTATAGAAAAATATCGCGCCCTCATAAACCTGAGAACAGTTTGGTGTGTTCTTGAGCCTTCAATGTCCTAAGCCAGTCATGTCAATTGATGGCCATAGGCGCAAGTGCGCGCTTTAGAGCTCAGGAGAGCCTGAGCGCTTTACAGCGGAAAGGAAAGAGACAGACGAAATAGGTAGTATGTACCGCTTGGTCGAGCTATATACAGGGATGGCCAACACTGAATCAATAGATAAAGGGAAGAGAACTTATTAAAACTGTACCCATGTTAATTTTTAGATTTGTCTGAGAAGTATAAGTCCATTATAGGAATGTAAGTTTTAATTTTAATGCTCATTTTTCACAAGTTTGTTTCTTGTTCAAAAGGAATATTTTTTTCAACTTTCTTTTTATAGAAAAGTGAAATTTTAAGATATGTTTATTTAGTAGCCTTACAGGTACTGAAGTGATGTTTTCGTAAATCTAATATAAGTATCGTAAATACGTATTACTGAAGATAGTGTAGGCTATTGAAATTTTTGAAAATATTCGCATGGAAAATGTTTGTAAGGAAATGAATGAAACAAAGCAACTACTGTTACATCATAAACGGAAGATATGTGCCCATGTGTTGTAAAAACGTCAGTTCTATAGCTTAAGAAGATTTCGAGAAAATAATTTAATATACTGATGATAGAAGTTGCGTACCAATATCACCTTAAAAGCATACTGCTATGAGTTTTGTTATCTAATATTAGTTACAGTTAAAACATATAGGCTTCCTAGGTAACTTTGCTTTGTAGTATAGCGTTGTTTTGATTAGTTTATTGATTATTTTTATAAGACTAAAGATATCATCAATATAAATTCCAGCTTATCATGTCATACACTTTCTCTTTTTTTTTTTTGGGATATAACTTTTTTTATGAATGATGTGTTTCATTCAAGTACAGTATAGTTGTACTACTATGGAATTTATATGAATATTCCTTCTTAACTATTTATTATGTTATTAACATTTAAAACACAATTGCAATGTTAAGAAATTTCTGTTAGTACTTTTTGTGTATGTATGTGTTTATTCACACTGCAAATGGGTATATACCCGGTGGCAGTGGTGACTAATTACACTCAATAATGACAATTAATAATAAACCAACTAATGAAAACAATAAATAATAATAATAATAATAATAATAATAATAATAATAATAATGAGCATCCTAAATTAAATGAAGCATGGTCACTTAAAATAACATTTAAAGTAAATCTAATTTGTATCTTAACCCTAAGTTAGAACTAAGACCCACGAGTGTGACAGGTTCATACCTGCACAAGTACCTTTCGGCATTACACTTATTTCGCTGTCAACTCACTCACTGCACTGATTCTACCTGATTTCACTAACACTTCTAACCATTTCACTTTTCAAATACTTTGCACAGCCATTTCAGTGACACCAACACACTTCACTGATACAACACTTCCAATAACAAGATATCAATTACACCCTTTAAGTAGTGTGTATCATATACTACCGTCTATTAGTAAAGTCCTTAAGCCTATTTTTAAATACATTTTTGGTTATTGGTAAAGCCTTTAGTAAGTCTGCAGGTAAAGCATTCCAGTCCCTGATAGTACGATTGAGAAAAGGAAACTTTCCAGTGTCCGTCCTCTGTCTTCTTTCCCTCAATTTATATGAGTGGTCGGTCCTTGAAGAGTAATTTGGCGGCTGCAACCTATTTTTTATTTCTCTCCAGGCAGATTCAGCTCTGTATGTTTTGAACATTGCGCATAATCGAATTCGCGTTCTCCTATCCTTGAGTGTGTCCCATTTTAATGGTGAATTTTTCCGACAACACTTGAGAGCCCGTTTTTGAATCTTTTCCAATGTCTTAATATGTTCTAATCTGTAAGGATCCCAACATGCAGCACCATATTCCATTACTGGACGAACTAGTGATTTACATGCAATCTCTTTGGATTTATCAGAGCCTTTCCTTAGTACCCTCATCACAAAGTGTAACGCCCTCACAAAGTGTAACGCGTTGCGTACCAATATCACCTTAAAAGCATACTGCTATAAGAGTTTTGTTATGTAATGTCACGCGTTTCAGACAATATACGTAATAACAGAAAGAAGCCATATAAAAATAACGACATAAAATTTCACGTTTCGTTTGAAGTTTTTACACCACTGTTTTCTTAATCCAACAGGCTGCTTATTTATATACGTAACCCTTCCTCATTCCATACCTGTGCTTGATTCCCGCGCACGACGTCAAGGTCAGAAAAATGCGCTTGCTTTGACATCACTGTCCTAAGCTGTCGATTGTAGGCCTATATGTCCAATTATTGCCGAAGCCTCCCCTCTTAATCCTCGTGCATCATCACGTAAATTCAGCTAGGCCGCGTTTGTATCATTTAATCACCTCACCAACTAACGGGATCGAACATTATGCCGTGAATTCAATGATCCACATGCAGAAGCAGCAGTGGCTTCGTTCTGAAGCTGCTATTCCTGACATCTTGTTTGTGCTTAAAGGATTGCGATTTGTATGCACGAATCGGTACAATTCCCAGGTGCATGGTGGTTACTGCATTATGCGATTCCTGTCACTGAACAGCATTCCCCTTCGCCACGGAAGCACGTAACATTAGCTGTTATATTAGCGACCGGTATTCCATTAGTTGCCAAAAACCACTTGACCGGAAAGGAATTTCATTACCGTTATTTCTTAAACAGACGCTGAAGTGCAGTTACTTCTCTATCTTTCTTCAACTAATGTCATACAGTACAGTATCTCTTATTAATTAGTGTCATATCACAATAAAAAACGGCAATTTTTTTTTTCTGCAGCTATTGCATTTTGACACGCGCCGTGGCGTCGTGGTCTAAGTCATCTTGCCTAGGACTCGCGTTACGGAATGCGCGCTGGTTCGAGTCCTCATGGGGGAAGAAATTTTCTCATGAAATTTCGGCCAGTGTATGTGACCGGTGCCCACCCAACATCGCGATGCACTTGGGGAGCTACGATAGGTAGCGAAATCCGGTTGCGTATAACCACCTATAACGGCTGGGGGAATCATCGTGCTAACCACACGATACCTCCATTCTGGTTGGATGATCGTCCACCTCTGCTTCGGCATGTGGGTGTGAGGCCAGCAGCCGGCTGGTCGGTCTAGGCCCTTCACGGGCTGTAGCGCCACGGATTGTTATATTATTGTATTTTCCTTTATTTATACAGATTCTCTGATTTTGATTACAACTTCTGCAGAATCGGACTCTATTTCCGAAAGGGAAGCACGAGGCGCGTCCAGAAAGTAAGATTTTTTGGGGCTGTTTACAAAAAGAAAACACAATTTCACGGAAAGATTTATTGAAACAGATACAGCAATTGTTGGGCTATTTTTCAATATATTCCCCACAGGAAGAGAGACATTCGTCATACCTAGGATCAACTCTTGTATCCCTCTGTCGTAGAAGTCAGGGATCGGGACCAGTGTGTTATGTCTGCACCTCTCTGTCACTGTGAAAATGCTGTCCAGACAGGAATTTTTTGAGGTGTAAGAAAAGATGGTAATCACCCAGCCACATAAGGCTCGACGCACAATAGATCTGCAGGAGTTCCGTTGGGAGATGTTTCAACACCCTCCCTACTGCTCGGATCTCACTCGCAGCGATTGCTAAAATACTAACCTGTCTTGAAAATGTGTTATTATACCATCTCATCATTACAAATATTCCGCTTGATGGCAGTAGTGTGTTATGATCAGCTGTTCTCTTGTTACCAGTTGTGCCAACTATACAATCTTCATTGAATTCTGGACGATTACTAGTCAAGAAAACGTTGTTGATTCAGTTTCATATTTATTAAAACATTTGCATTTCACTTCAATTATAATAATTATCAATATAGGGTAAAGGTTGGTAATATTGTGATACTAATAATATTATGATAGTTTCTTTTTGAGAATTTTTTTACAATCTTATTGATCGAGAGGTAGATCGGTTTTTTTGCGTCAGCGTATTAAGGGAATGTTCGTGGATACGTTTCTGCACAAAACCGTCCCTTCTCTCGCTCAGTAAAATTATAAAAAATTCTCAAAAAGTATTATTAGTATCACAATATTACCAACTTTTACCCTATATTAAACTATCTCTGATACGTGACTGTCTATAACTTCATACATCAGAAGCTGTAACATAACCTAAATAATATAAACAAGATAAATGATAGAAAAGTTTTAATTAAGGATGATGAAATAAAAATGAATCATTTTAAAAGGTACAATATTGAAAGTACAAATGCTAAGGATGTGATAAAACAGACAAATGCCAATGAGGTGATAAAAACAAATAAATTCTAGGGAAGTGATAAAAACAAATGCTAGGGAGATAATACAAATTATAGGAGAAGCAGCCAGAATTTGTTGAAATACGTCATTTCGAACTGTTCCATTGGTCAAAAATAGTATGACGTAGTAAAAGTGTTTGTTGTTGTTTAGTCAACTGTCCGATGACAGGTTTGAACTTCATAAGTAACACCAATAAGGTATCACTCATGAGGCAACTAGGCCAGGAGATAATGGGGTAGAGTGGCCAGTTCCTTTCCCCCTCCAATGCATACATCGCCGATTAGCTACATATTACACTAATCAGACTTCAGATACATACAAACAATTGTTCTTCCTCTGACACATATCGTCAAGTGAGATGTACTGCCTGATAGGTAGTTACTCAGTACATATCAGCCAGAACCTCAATCAGAGATATAGTAAAAGTGTATTAGTAATTAAAAATTACATTGAATAACCTGCTAGTTGTAGCTATTTCAATAAAGACATAATATTGTGTTGGCAAGGCCAAGAATCTACGAATTTCTATGCTGAATTAAGCCTCGTCTCCACTATTAAACGTTTAACAACATCATGTTAAATATAACATGTTGAATTTTACATGTATATGGACATTTCAAGTATCAATTGACTTAACATGTTGACTGAGTATGTTGAAGTTAACACTTTTAACATGTTGGCGTGTTTTTCAGCAGCAATGGAAAATGTGTCAAATCAATTCACTTGCTCGTGTAGCGTCGATACAGTTCGGCAAAGTTCGTACAGTTTCCATAGCAACAACTAACTTCCGATTTTGTAGCGCATATTTTGATCATTTTTATACGATCCTTGTGTTGGATGTAAGTTGTTCGAAGTAATGTAGTGGACAAAAAAAAATACGTTAGAATAAAATTGATTAATGCACTGATGGAAAGGCCTTGTTTGCAAAAGAATACAGAGACAAAACAACGAAGGCCGACTGTTTTAGAGAACTGGAACTATTATTTAACTGTTCTCGAGAATACAATAGAGAAATTTCTCATCCTCTTCGTACGCTAAACGTTAATGCTATGTTGACGTCAATAATGATCATATTTGGTGACGTATGTTAACGTTCGTAAAACGTCGGAAAAAATAATTATACGATATTACCCTCCTCTAACATTTATCATGTCGTAGGTGCTATGATAGTCAATCAATCGCGCTGTAATTTTTTTTAATTGAGGTGAAATGGCTGTTCTTAATTGTGTGTCTTTCTTTGATGTAACAGGAAGTATTTTTGCAGCACTATATTAAAATCGTGTTCTGACATTCTCAGAAAGTTTTTGAATCCAAATCGATCTTCGACTTTAAGCTCGTTTAGAATGTCTTCTGCAGTGTGTCTTATACTAAGATATTTCCGCACCCACATTCTCATTTCCTTCCGTTTCAAGGGCTTGTAACAAGCAATAGAGGCAATTAACAATTCCAAATCATCATCTGAGTCCATTGTCAAGGTTTGAAAATAAGACACTATCTACATTAAAATCTCGTGGACTATTTATGGTGGACTACGCAAAGAAAGTCAAGTTTAACATGTTTAACAATATGGACAAAGTGTTAAATGAAATTAGCATTAACATGTTCAATCAACATATTGGGATGTTAACAGTAAACAGTTAAACATTTAACATGTTACGATGAAAGAGTAATGGAACGGAGAAAAATTCTCTCCGGCGCCGGGATTTGAACCCGGGTTTTCAGCTCTACGTGCTGATGCTTTATCCACTAAGCCACACCGGATACCACCCCGGCGTCGGAAGAATCGTCTCAGTTTAAGCTCCAACTCTTGGGTTCCCTCTACTGGCCGCCCTCTGCACTACGTCATAGATGTCTATGAACGTAGGACCGAAGTCCACACATGTGCTGAGGTGCACTCGCCATGAGTGACTAGTTGGCCGGGATCCGACGGAATAAGCGCCGTCTTAAATCACGAAGTGATTTACGCATATCATTTAAGACGGCGCTTATTCCGTCGGATCCCGGCCAACTAGTCACTCATGGCGAGTGCACCTCAGCACATGTGTGGACTTCGGTCCTACGTTCATAGACGACTATGACGTAGTGCAGAGGGCGGCCACTAGAGGGAATCCAAGAGTTGGAGCTTAAACTGAGACGATTCTTCCGACGCCGGGGTGGTATCCGGTGTGGCTTAGTGGATAAAGCATCAGCACGTAGAGCTGAAAACCCGGGTTCAAATCCCGGCGCCGGAGAGAATTTTTCTCCGTTCCATTACTCTTTCATCGTATGATGACGCAGAATATCTGCATGGAAATATCATATGTACTTCGGTACATTAAAATAATATATTTAACATGTTGTTATTCATTCATTTATTCTATTCCATAGATCTTACATGAGCAATGAAGCTTTAAGATGTGGAACAAGTCAAATATTTTACAATATTACAATTACAATTTTTACAAATTTTTATAGTTTTACAATTTAGTAATTTTCTACAATTTTTTACAATTTCGTACAATTTTTTGCGATATTTTGGCGAGATGTAGTGAGATGAGGTGAGATCTGAGGATTCGCCAAAATATTACCCGACATTTGCCTTTTGTTAAATGTTTTTCAGTGGAGACGAGGCTTTATGTTACATAGGAATTAATGTTATGACATTTTGTAACACGGTAATAGTGACGATTAGATATCGTGAATGGGAATAATTAAACAAGAATCGGGTAACAATGACGGAGACCTATGTCTTTGGGAAAATCTATTCCGTAACTCTTTATCACAAATTAAAAAAAAATCCCCGAAGGCTACCGGATACGTCATTCTCAACATTTGTATATTAAAAAACACTCTTGTACTGCATTCGCTCTTCATTTTCTCCTAAATGAAAGCAATCAACGTATTTAAAACTACTGGGAACAGTTTAACCGAAAAGTGTTGAATGAGTGCTGCTTGCATAATGAGGCCATTCACTTTTGCAAACTAAACAAAATTTTAAAACCATTTGACTTATCACTGAACTGTCTGTATTCAAAAGAGAAAGTTCCCGTAAACTCTAGTAGGCAGCTTACTGAATATCGTGCAGATGAGTGCAGCTGAAAAGTGTTTCCACGGTCTGAAATATTCATCTTCATTTAAAAGTTCCTCTCCTTATGGTGGGCTCGGTTAATAAGGTTAGGCTTCTGTAGGAGGCTTCTCTTAGCGTTGTACTAACGGGGCTCTGTCGTAAATGTCCTCACTTTCCTCCTCTTAAGCACTCTGCATTATGCTAACCATGTTAAATTATAAGCGTTCTTACGCTAACAAAATTAAATAAGTGATGCACATATTCCATATTATACAATCATACTACGTCATGGGCGCAAACGTCTACTATAGAAACATTTATCATGTAAACATGTTATCTTACATTAAAAGGGATAAGCTTCATTCGTATATTTATGTAATGTGATCAGAAATGTAGCCTGCTATAATGGCTAGGGAAGGGGAGAATCATCGTTCTAACGACACGTTACACCCGTACTGATGGGATGATCGTACACCTCTGCCGATGCATGTGAGGCCAGCAGTCGGCTGGCAGACCACCCTCCATGGGTTGTCGCGCAACTGATTTGTTTTATATCAAAAGTGTAGACCTACACACAGGGTCGTGCTGAAAGTCATGAGCAACACATTTTCAACAATGTAACAAAAACGATTATACGATCATAATCTACAGACTTTACACTATGTATTGACATATTCTGACGTCATTAACTTCTATAATGTGACCACAGGCAATGTTTGCAAAATGATCGACAGCGATGGTTCGTTTCGACAGCGTGCTGTCGTCAAATTCCTTGTTAAAGAAGAAAAATCTGGTGCTGAAATTCACCTCAGACTTCAGCGTGCGTACGGAGATGTGTGCATGGGTGCCAGCAGTGTTAGGAGATGGGTGAAACATTTCGAAGAGTAGATACGAGTAGTTTTTAAAATAAATCAAAATTTATGTTTTGTTTCTGTTTTCCTTTTATTAAGAAAATAGGCCTATTGTTCTCCAACCAGGAGATCAACCGTGAAAGGAATGTGCTTACTATTGCGTCATCTATTGTAGCGAAGTAGATAGATAATATTATCGTTATAACTCCAGTTTAAAAACCATGCGCTCTCCTGCATATGTTTCCTATATGGAGGGATTAAAAGACCAGGAGATTAACAGTGATCTAATTTTGTAACTAGGGCTGGCAGACCACCCTCCATGGGTTGTCGCGCAACTGATTTGTTTTATATCAAAGTGTAGACCTACACACAGGGTCGTGCTGAAAGTCATGAGCAACACATTTTCAACAATGTAACAAAAACGATTATACGATCATAATCTACAGACTTTACACTATGTATTGACATATTCTGACGTCATTAACTTCTATAATGTGACCACAGGCAATGTTTGCAAAATGATCGACAGCGATGGTTCGTTTCGACAGCGTGCTGTCGTCAAATTCCTTGTTAAAGAAGAAAAATCTGGTGCTGAAATTCACCTCAGACTTCAGCGTGCGTACGGAGATGTGTGCATGGGTGCCAGCAGTGTTAGGAGATGGGTGAAACATTTCGAAGAGTAGATACGAGTAGTTTTTAAAATAAATCAAAATTTATGTTTTGTTTCTGTTTTCCTTTTATTAAGAAAATAGGCCTATTGTTCTCCAACCAGGAGATCAACCGTGAAAGGAATGTGCTTACTATTGCGTCATCTATTGTAGCGAAGTAGATAGATAATATTATCGTTATAACTCCAGTTTAAAAACCATGCGCTCTCCTGCATATGTTATTTCCTATATGGAGGGATTAAAAGACCAGGAGATTAACAGTGATCTAATTTTGTAACTAGGGTAGTATAAATATGTAATAACGTTATTGTTTGTGCTGTGAGAACGAGCCAATAGAGATACGAGTACCCACGTGTGTGACCTTATGACATCTTATGACATCAACATTCGTTCACAGCTTTACCCCGCTCCGTTTCATTCCGCAAAGACTTTCTCGTTGTTGGAGAGCAGTACTTTAAATTAATAAAAATTAATGGATGACCATGGTTGTATAATTCAGCACAGTATAAGGTGTAATATTTAAACTGAAGTAAATCTAACATTTATTGATAGCAACGAAAATAACCAAACTTACTATAACAATTTTTATTTCTTCTTAAAATCCGTGGCGTTCATATCATGATTATTGGAAATATGTGAAGAAATTCTGCTGTAGCATGATCTTACATTACATAGTGTCATTGTTTCCAGTGGGATAACTTCGTTAATGTTTTCAGTAATTATTTTCTTTTGAATATAAATTGTATTGAATAAATGTATACACGCCATAGGCCTATTATTGCCACAGATTTACGTAATACATTAATGTTTCTATTACTTAAATTTTTATATTAGTCCATTTTCAGTTGATGAGATAAAAAATTAGCATATTTTCTAAATCATTCATTCTTATTTTGTCTGTTCCCCTCTCTTACCCACGCTGTTCCTCATTCTCGGTATAAAATCTACCATCGTCGCATTTTTGTCACCTTATCGGATCACTGTGACTACCGATAGAAGTCAATTTTCTTAATAAAGAAAAATATTAGGAATGAAAAACAACAAATATAATTTAATGTAATTGCTTTAAAATAGAACTAAAACTTAAAAAATGCATATAAAATCAATAAAAATCCGAGAAAATATTGTTTAGTGACTCCCCCAAAAAAAAAAAACTTCCCGAAAAAAAAATGCAGTTAAAAATTACCGGTCTTACTAATAAAAACTCTATATACAGACGTTTAACTGTCTTATACTTACACAATGAGTAGCTCGTTTATAAGTCGTGTGTAAATTCCTTACTAATAATCACTACATAGGCCTACGTCGTGTATAACAATATAACTGTTAAACAGCTACGTCATAGTTTCGTCATTACTTCGTTACGAAAGGTAATAGAATATCTGAGGTTCTCTATTGCATCCGGTAGAGCGCTCTAGTGTGGCGTGTTAAATATCGATAGTACAACTGGCTCTAATCGATTACCACACTACATTTTGGTCAAAGAGTACAAGTTACAGCAATATTATTGTAATAATTCTATGATCTTTGGTTTGTTCTTCTGTGGTTACAAGATAACCATCATTATAAAATTACAGTCGATACGAACAGCTGTTAGAGAGGCGGCCATTTTTTCTCTATATACAACGCTTAAACAAGGGGTTTCGTGTATATAACTACTGCAAAGCAATTCCCATTGTATAGTTACAGCCTGTTTATACGTCCATAGCTTATTCACGGTTTATTAGTAACGTTTTCTGTCTCAACTCTGCATAAGTCTCGTATAAAAACTATACACGGTTTATTAGTAAGACTGTAAGTGTTTTGCTTCATTATGGCATACCATGAATTATTATAAAAATAATGACATTTCATCAACATCCGTCCCCTACTTATTAAAGCAGAGAGTTTTAACTTCAATTTCGGTCCAAATTAGAGGATTACCTGAGAACTATGGAAAGGGAAAGCAAATTCATTCTAAAAAAAAACAAGTGCAAACATAATTTCCAAGCCGCTAAAACTTTCCCCAGTAACCGTAGTTACGGCGACTCCATATGAACATCCTCTGCTTTGAAATATGCCTCCGGGGTCATATCATTGCGGTCGTCTGAGTTTCCATTTGCACTGTCCGCAGCAAAATTCAACAAACTAACAGACAAACAGACTTAAGGGACAAGAACAAAACAAAGAGCCCGACGAGGGCACAAGAAGTGTGCAGAGAAAATCTCCACTGCTACAAACAGCCTCTAGGATTAATTAAATAGAGTCTATAAGCGAAGTCGGGGATGAGGTCAGCGGAACTTCGTCAACTGTTCTCTCGCTGGTATAGTTCCGTTTGCTTAGTAAGTTATTCGTATTGCAAATAATTTTACTGGAAATTAATGTTGAATTTGTACTATCACACTCTTGCTAGGATGAAGTTTTTTCATGTTACAGACATCTACAGTACTAATAATTTATAAACCACTTTCTTTGCTAGTTATTGAGCGCTTTTATACCGCCAACAAACTTTAAGCTAAACCCAGAATTTCCTTTTCATATACGCTGGATGGACGTATAGGATTCCTATGACGTGGAGTATGCATAACAGAGGTCTGCATCAGACGTTTTCGCTCGAGCGCCAAGTAGTTCATAGCATAATCCGATAGATAGCGCACATGCATGATGGGTAAAACTGTCACGAGCGATAAATCCTCGAACGGTATAAGCCGAGCGTTAGACATTCGTTCTTGTTACAGTGATGAACTGTGTAGTAACATCATAGATGTTTATCATTTCAAAACTTTGCAGCGTTTAACTAACCTCTCCATAGTACAACTACAGAACTAGCTTTAAAATGTAATATAAATGTTGTAGGTAAATGTTCCCCCCCCCCCCACACACACACAGGAGTGATTTTGTTTTTGCCACATCTGATAGATGTTATTGGATGTAAATGTAAATATTATAAACGGAGAACACAATCACGATAATGCAAGAACTGTATCAAGTTTTCTAGTAATAATAATGATAATAATAATAATAATAATAATAATAATAATAATAATTAATGTATCAATCTTTGCGTCTGTAACAGTTGTGCAGCATGATTATTCGTTTTATTATATTTTCTGTGACGTTATTAATCTACTGCTGTGGAGTAACGGTCAGCGCGTCTGGCCGCGAAATCAGGTGGCCCGGGTTCGAATCCCGGTCGGGGCAATTTTCTTGGTTGAGGTTTTTTCCGGGATTTTCCCTCAACCCAATACGAGCAAATGCTGGGTAACCTTCGGTGCTAGACCCCGGACTCATTTCACCGGCATTATCACTTTCACTTCATTCAGACGCTAAATAACCTAGATGTTGATACAGCGTCGTAAAATAACCCAATAAAATAAAAAAATCTACTGCTATATCAATAATATTTTGTAAAACGTTTCTACATTGTCGCAGTATATAGGCGGAACACTATATATGGATCTATCATATTATATATGTGGTAAATCAAATATTGAATAATTATTAATTAGCAATAATAACTGTATATCGAAGTTTTTCATACTATTTTATTTATAACTTTATGTCCCTGTTTTGGTACGTTCCATTGACTGTTCCATTAATCGTTTGTAATAAACGCAAAAAATAAATCCTTATTTTTACCCTGTGAGCAAAACATATGTGTATCTTATCTGTCGTCTTCCATACAAGATACGACATGTCGGTGAGATGACCTTGTACTGTGCTTCTATTTATTACGAGCGTATCACGACCGATCGTATCTCACTCGAGGGTGCGACATTCGACCGAGTTCGAGCGAGCGATTTAACTCCAATGCAGCACTCTGATGCATAAGCATCCTCACCTTATAAGACATCCTTCCACAACATCCAGTCAGAACCCCCTTAGAAAAAATAATTAAGGAAAAATTACGTGCTGAAAAAGTAGCTGCCAGTACAAATTATAATGGCCAATTTTACCAAACTCTATTTAACGACAAACGAAGCAGCGTGGGAAGTTCTTTAAATTTTAAGCTGTTGTTAAGTGGTTTCGTTTCACCAAGCTGATATTAATTAAATTTAACGAACGTTTCCTAACGAGATATTTGCTTAATCTATATTTCCTCTAAATAGTGAATCCCCTAATCTTCGAAATGGCTGTTTCGTTGCCTATTATTTATTGTAGCGGGTGCCATAATTTTTTTTTTTCAAAATTTCTTCCAGAATATTCTCCGTAAGTGGCGGTAACTCGTCGGGAATCAGCCTGTATATGCATATTTAAGAGGTTAATGTCTATTTCAACTTTTAGCGCAGTGGAATACAGAAGAAACTCGGGCACTGAAACACTTTACCGAGTTTATATTTCATTTATTGCAGATTAAAATAGCCTATTGTAGAAAACACTGCAGTGTGTGTTTTATTTTATTCTGAAATGCAATTAGTTCTCAAAATTGAACGAAGGATGGATTTTGGAAAATAGGAAAATTATGTAGGAAAACTAACGCTTCACTGAACGTTACTATTTTTCTGAAAATCCTTGTATGCCAAGCTTCAAAATGACGGGTCATTCATTAAAATCCGTTCAGCCGTTTTCCCGAAATTTACATTACCAGTTCAAATTATATATATATATATATATATATATATATATATATAGAGACTAGTGGCTTGTGCAGCAAATGCTGCAAACTAAGTTCATTAGACGTTCAAATAAACATTTTTCATACTTATTTTCAATGAAGAATACCAGACACCCTGAAAGTTATTTGCTTCCATAATAATGAAACATACCACCTTTGAATGTTTTTTATGCCAAATACTTTTTCTTGAACCTATACACCTTCAGTTTTTTAGTTTGAACGCGAAAACGTAAGTAACAATGTCAGGACGATCAGTCGGTTTTTATGTGAGAGTAAAGCAATAGCTATTTCAAGTCATTGCGGATTGTAGGTGAAATTAAAAAAAAAAAAGTCAGGTTTGCTATGCTTTCGAACAATAGACTTAGCATCTTCGTATAGCTGCTGCATGTTTCGTAAACTACCTTGAAATGTAGAGGGTAAAATCATTTTATCCTGCTAAGAGATCTTGCTGAAATGATTGGGAGACTATAAAATCTTGTAGGCCTCTTATTTTATCAGTAAGTAATACCTTTTGGTCTTTCCTTAGGAATTCTAATTTTTGCGCTCTCTCGAGCTAATAACGTAGAGAATCACCCATATAAATATCTACACCACACTGCCATTAAATATATGAAAAAGACCCAACTCCACTTGATTAATAACTATAAAAATATTTTATTTTTAATAATAGTATTATCTTCCTTAAGTTTCATATAAGATAGCCGCCACTAAGTAAATTATAGAAATCAAGATCTAATTTGATATTCTCTACATCTACTTATATAACCCCAAAACGTTTCACTTTCATATCATCAATATAGCATTAATATGTATAATTCATTAAAAATAGTCACATCATGGCTCTTAGCTATAATAATATTTTATTTCTAATGGTAATACTACCACCTCAAGATTCGTAGTTTTTAATATCCAATATACAGCTGTACACATAAAATTACACACTGCAGAATCAGACCTGTAAATAATTTTAGTAAGTCTTGAAGTTTTTAATAACCAATTTAATTTGAGCTCTAAATATGTCAGCATTCTTGCAGATCATGGCCTTCGTGTAATATTGTTTACTGTAGTGAGTGTTTTGTTTTATTTTGAAATGCAATTAGTTAGTGACGACAGATGGATTTTAGAAAACAGGAAAATTATGTTGAAAAATTGACATTTCACTGAAAACTACTATTTTTCTGGAAAACTTTGGGTTCCAAGCTTCAAAATGAGGGGTATATATATATATATATATATATACTCGTGGCTTGTGCAGCAAATGCTGCAAACTAAGTCCATAAGAAATTCAAATAAAAATCATTCAGATTTACTTTCAATGAAGAATACCAGACATTTTGAAAGTTCTTTGCTTCCATAATAATGAAACATACTCCCTCTGAATTTTTTTATGCCAAATACTTTTCCTTGAACCTATCCGTCTTCAGTTCTTGAGTTTCAATGCGAAATCGCAAGTAATAATGTCAGGACGATTAGCAAGTTTTTCATGTGGGAGTAATGCAGTAGCTATTTCAGGTCATTGCGGATTATAGGTGAAAGTTAAGAAAATGTAAGGTTTGTCATGCTTTGAACAAAAGACTTAGCATCTAGGTATAGCTGCTGCATGTTTCGTGAACTACCCTCAAATGTAGAGGGCAGAATCACTTTTTCCCACTAAGAGATCTTGCTGAGGTGATCAAGAGACTACAAAATCGTGTGGGACTCTTATCTTATCAGTAAGTAATACCTTTTGTTCTTTTCTTGGGAATTGTAATGTTTGCGCTTCCTCCAGACATTACTGATCTACCAAATACTGCAGGATTAATTTGTGTAACAATGAATGTTATCCCGTATATTTTCTGTAATATAGGCTGTTGTGAGGAATCTATTGCTCAGATACGGAAAATGAGGCGAATGATATGTCAGAGTTGTAGAATCTTATACGCGCCCTAAATAAAATTGTCCATCGTAAATCGTTAGCAGTTTCAGTGTTTCATTCGTTGCTGGTTGAGGGAAATAAACTTACTCATCACGGTAGCAAGAAGTGAAATGGCATGCTATTTTCCCTACAACAAAATATGCTTGGCAGCGATCACAAATCTAATCTATTAAACCAAAGAAATATTAAATTAATTTTTATGCAGTTTAAAGACGCAGCTAAGATAGGAAGCATGACTCAATTACTACCAAGGAAAATAAGAGAATTAGATATAATATACATATCTACACCACACTGCCATTAAATATATGAAAAGTACCCATACTACTTGATTAATAACTATAAAAGTATTTCATTTTTAATAACAATATTATTACCTTACGTAAGTTTTATAGTTTTCATCAACATATATATAGCCGTTACTCAGTAAATTATAAAAATGAAGATCTGATATAAAATATTCTTTCTCTGCGTCTGCTTACATAAAGCCCCAAAAGGTTTCACTTTCATAGCATCAGAATACCATTTTGTGTTGCATTAACTATAATAATATTTCATTTTTAATGGTAATAACGCCATCAAACATTCTTAAGTTTTGTAGTTCTTAATATCCAATACACAGCTGTACTCAGGAAACTACAGACCAGAGAATCAAACGTGTAAATTATTTTTTATACGGTTATCAAAAAATTACACAAATGAAGATCGACATATTGACATTATGATGTGAAAGAATCTGAGCCATCTGAACTCTATGTCAGCAATCCTGTAGGTCATGGCTTTCGTGTAATAGTCTATTGTTTATTGTAGTGTGTGTTTTGTTTTATTCTGATATGCAATTAATTAGTTCTCAAAACTGACGAAAGATGGATTTTGGAAAATAGGAAAATGATGTAGGAAAATCGAAATTGCTGTATAATTCATACTGCTTGGAGTAAAAAGAAAAGAATGCATGCAATATCAAGAGTAACTAACCAAGTTTTATTAAAAAAATCAGTACACCTCAACATGAGATCCTCTCGTTGCACGAAGAACATCTAGCCTGAATTCAATTTCCTGCCAGGTCTTCTGATGCATCTCGGGCGTAACGGAATTGACAACATCTCTCATGCGGCCGCGTAGCTGTTGAAGATCACGAATTTTGTGGCCTGTATACACTTTGTTCTTGACATACCCCTACAAGAAAAAGTCTAGAGGGGTAATATCCGGTGATCGAGGTGGCCATCTTGTCGGTCCATCACGCCCAATCCAGTGACCGGGAAATTATGTGTCGAGAAATTCTCGAACTGACTTGCGTGGACTTCGTTCATACGCCTGTCTCACTGCTGCTACACGCTCCTCTGATACGCACACATTACCGCCACCATGCAATTTCACCACACTTCCCGTTGCCAAAAAGTGCTGTTTCCATGTCTTAATGGTGTTCCGTGATGGCGGGTCCTTCTGGAACACGCGCCGAAAGTTGCGTTGCACTTGAATCACCGAATTTGTTTCAGCATACCACCAGATCGCTTGTGCTCGCTCTTGCGCTGTCGCCATTTTGACTTAAGCTACCGCAGCGCCACGTACAACCTCTCACGCGGGTTTTTAAAAATAGCCAACGAAATTTCCACAGTTTCTCTACATATTGCAATGTATGTTACCAACTTATTTCCATTCATTGATTTTTGGCATCCAAATGAAATGTGTCAGGTTCATGGTGGACACACTGTATGTATATATATATACATATATATATATATATATATAATATTACCAACCGCGGATCCCCTGGCAAGTGTTGGTGGATCCCCAGGGATCCGCGGAGCATACTTTGGGAACCACTGCTCAAGGGGATATAAATATGGGGACCATGCCCAAGGTTAGAGGTGCTGTCCTGAACGCTGAAGTTCCTTCAGTTTCAACGGAAGAGGCAACTTGTCTGTTGGGGATGATACACAAGGGAGCTGGGATGGAAGCTGTGAGATGCCAGCCCTATCATCTTAGCCTGTCCAGCGCTCGTAATGCCGCCAGGGGATATTTCCATTTACTTATAACCTCCGGAATAGTGCTGGCCGAGCAGATAATACGTTGGCAACTCTAGGATGAAAAAGAACAAAGACATGCATTTAAAATTATGAAAGTAGCAACATGAAATGTAAGAGGATTATGCAACAAGGAATCAGATTTAAAAAAAGAAATGCAATTAGGATTAAAATAGTAGTTGAGAATAAATTCCTTCACTTACCTAGGCCGCGATCTTTTTCACATAACCTCTAGAGATGTTGAAAGATGCTGAGTTAATTCATAATTCTTGTAGTCACAAATTTACAGTAATAAGCAGGGAACGGATTTATATGGACTAAAAATATATGAAATATGTAAATATATATGTAGTTATTTTTACCAAAATATGGAATTAAATATGGATTTTTACCAAAATATGGAATTAAATATGGACTTAAAATTATAAAAAAATGACTATGTACGTTAAATATTGGTACATTTTAATCAAACTAAACAAAAAATATAATGGACGTACCTTATCTTCCAATGTAGTTTCAACAAAACACAATTTTTATTGTCTGTTACCATAACAATAGGTTACAAACATTTCTTTCAAGTGCTGAAAAGTGAATCTTCTTCTATTGTCTCTGAGGATAGATTTATACTGACTAAAAGAGCGTTCGACGTCACAAGAAGTAACTGGTACATAATTCAATTTCACAATGTCTGCTGGGGATAAGTCCAAGTTAATCTTCACTGTTGATTCACCACTCATCACAGCAACAACCTTTTGTAGTTCTTCATATCCAGGGTTTTTTGAAAGTACAGTGTCCACCTTAGCTCTTACTGCATCTGCAACTTTACCTCTACCACGATTCAGTTGTTCCACAGTACTATTTATAATTTCAAAACTTTCAGATAGTGAAAGGTGCCTATTTTGGAGACTTTTGAGCGTTTTTATGATGCATGAAAATGTATGCTGAATGTGAGCTAAGTCATTCTTCACACTTATGTCACAGGTAACTGTTTTCGCAGTATCAATTGAGACTGCATCTTCAGAGTCCAATGCAAGGAGAACATTGTTAATAGAGTCTATATGTTCGGCATAATATTCAACTGCTTCTAGCCATGTACCCCATCTAGTTAAAATTGGCTTTGGTGGCAATGGAATTTCAGGGTACATTTCTTTCAACACGTTAACTCTACTGGGAGCTTTGAGAAATACTTTTTCACTGATGAAATCAACAAATCTACTTTAGGAAATTGTCTCTGACCACTTCTGCCACACGATGAAATGCATGCGCCACACAAGTAAAATGAGTCAATTTAGGATATACAACAGATAATGCTTGTCCAGCTTTGACCATATAAGGGGCAGCATCGCTAATAAAGAATAACACATTATCGTACATAATACCCTTTGGCCACAGGATACCCATAGCTTCGTTGAACAGTTTAACTATAGTTTTGTTATTGCACTTTTCTAGAACATCACAATGTAAAAGAATTCGTTCAGAATATTGTTCACTTAACAAACCGATAACTACATTACCAACAAGTCTACCTTCTTTGTCGGGAGTCTCATCAATGGAAACCCAAATTGAACTATCTTTAATTTCATCTCTTATCTTCTGTATTGTCTCATCGTAGATGGATGGAGCATACGTCTTCCTAAGTGTTGACTCATCCGGGATTGTATGTTGAGTATATTTTTCAAGGAATTCCCTGAAGACCTTATTCTTTAGTTTGTAGAGAGGAATATCAGCAGAGATGAGAGAACGGCACAGGTCGATGTTAAACTCAGATCTTACATTCGATGTTGTTGGTTGTGTTAAAAACAATTGTCTCTGCTTGGAATTTAGTTGTTTGTTGGCCTGATGTTTACTAGTTGTAATGTGTTGTTGCACCAGGAACTTTTGTGTAGATGATACTGCACACTGACACAAATTACAAAATAATATTTTATTGTCAGTTGATAAACCATCTTCTTTAAATTCTGAAATGTAACTTGTTAGTTTTGATTTTAAATTGACTGAATGACGTACTTTTGGCATATTTACCGTCTTTATAGTATGATTTACAAAACTGAACCTATGTGTACTCTGACTGGCATTTAACTGTTGAGCTGCACAACTGAAGTCTGTTAAAAATTTTAAATTAAATTAATACAGTTTTGTAACTTACTTTCCCATTGTTGATAGGACTGCTAATTTTCAAATAACTCTGATGTTAAAGGGATTACTGAACATGTGTTTAAATCTCTATTGTTGAAATGTATTTTTAAAAGTTAATGGAATTTTGTTTTGTTTTATTGTTAAACCTAATATAATATGGACTGTTTTATATGAAATATGGAAAATATATGGAAATTAACGAAAATATGTACTAAACTCTAAAATATGGAAAAATATGGAAAATAAAAGTAGGATTTTTCAACCCTACACATTGTGAAACATAAAGATAATGCAAAATATAAATTATATTAGCTTTATAAGTAAATATGTATTTACATATAAATCCTTTCCCTGGTAATAAGGAAAGTCAGTAGACATACAAAACTTAAATTCTACAAAACACTAGCATTATTGTATGGTTCTGAGACATGGGCTGTGACCGAAACCCAACAAAGAAGAATTGATGACTCTGAGATACGACTTCTGAAGTCAATGACGAGATTTTCATTGCTAGACCGTAAAAGAAACGAAGAGATCCGTCAAGAATTAAGTATTAGATGCATTACTACTCTTATAAAAAAATAGGTAAAATAGGTATGGCAAATAATGAACAATCAATCATAATACCTTCCAGGATATGGTTTCATAAAATCCAAAAGAAGAAGAATCGGAAGATCGACAAAACGTTGGAAAGACCAGGCAGACTTTTAAATTTTACGGAGGCAGAAGTGGCCTTTAGCCAATCTGACTCAATCCTTACTGCTGATTATTGTTATTACTACTACTCATAGTTTTCTGCCTAAGGGCAGATCTTTCGCTGCAAACCCATCATTCTTCAATCTTTCTTATTCTTTGCCTTCCTGTTAGTCTCCGCATATGATCCATATATCTTATTGGCGTTTGTTATCTGATATCTTTTTCTGTTCCGAACCTTTCTCCCGCTCACCATTTCTGCCAGTGCATCTTTCGGTGTGGCTTATCGT
Source organism: Periplaneta americana (assembly GCA_025594305.2). Classification (NCBI taxonomy): domain Eukaryota; kingdom Metazoa; phylum Arthropoda; class Insecta; order Blattodea; family Blattidae; genus Periplaneta; species Periplaneta americana. The sequence continues at coordinate 45,273,957 of JAJSOF020000038.1, forward strand.
AAGTATCATAAGTACTTTGGTACATCGTAATAATATATATGAGAAAAATAATCACTTAATGATATAAGGCGGCGCTTACTCCGTCGGATCCCGGCCACTTAGTCACTCATAACGAGTACACCTCTGCACATATGTGGACATTGTGCCACTGGCACACATCTATGACGCAGTGCATGAGGGTAGGCCACTAGAGGGAATCAAAGAGTTGGAACTTAAACTGAGAGGATTCAATCCGATATCGGGATGGGAATCCGGTGTGACTTAGTGGATAGAACGTCAGCACGTAAAGCTGAAAATCCGGGCTCAAATCTCGGTGCCGGAGAGAATTTTTCCACTCATCCTTCATCACATGATGACGCAGAATTTCTGCACGGAAATAATCATATGTACTTCGGTAAATCATTATATATATATATATATATATATATATATATATATATATATATATATATATAATAATTCTTTACATGTTGGATATAGACTGAATTGAATTACATTAGCTCATAAATTAAGTTATTGTTTTTTCATATAGGTTTTATCTCATATTAAATAAAAATGTACTAGTCGTTAAAACTTAACTGAAGAATATTGCTGAAGAATCTTTAGTGTATTGTAAATATTCATAATTTAAATATGTATGTCGCTGTTGTATTGATTAAGGCTGGTTGAGTGGAAGAGAAGGCCTTATGGCCTTAACTTTGCCAGCGAAAATAAAACATTTTATTCTATTCTGTTAACACTGAATATTCATTAAAAAATATATATATATATATATATATATATATATATATATATTAGAATAGAGGACTTGAAACATGTGCTTTGCCCAGTACATAAAATAAAACTGACAAATATAGCAAATTTAAAGAGAGAGAGTGAGAGAGAGAGAGAGGAGTAAAGCCTTAGTTTTTCTGAACCGACGCATGCGAGTTGCAAGGTGCGAGACCCGCCTCGCACAAATTCGAAATATACGAGAGGTAGTGAGTGGTTTCTATAACTGCGAGGTCTGCGTACCTCGCATCTCGCAGTTATACAGGGACATCACTTTATTTTTACCAACATTTTTAACATTAACCTGGCTATACTCGGAAACACTGTTGCCCCCTTCCATTACAGGAGTTTGATGTTGCTAGTGCAATATGTAAACAATCATTTTACTAGGTATAGGAGGAGAGAAAAGTAGTGTATCCATTTATGTTGTAGGGAAATACGATATTACGATTTTCAGTTTGATCATCACTTTTATGGAATTTATCAAAATACAGTAGAGTAGTAACATTTAAAAAAAAAAAAAAACTCAACTTTTCAGGCGGCTATGTTCGTTATGTAATGTCTACTTTATTTAGCATATTAATTATTGAAGTTAACATAAAATATAGAGAGTGCACTTAAATTGAGGGGGTCATAAGTAAAGGGCTGTAAGTGCACTTGTTACTTTTGAGAAAATGGGGTTTAAATATTTAAGCTTTCGTAAAATTTCGTGAAATTTTTATTCAAATTTTAATGTGTGATGAGATTAAAATATCCCTTTGCCACTAAAATTTTAGATAATTTAGCTTACACTGGATGCACTTAACTCATGTTATTATAAATGTCACTAGCATTCCTTTGCTTGTAGCCACCTCAATTCAAAATAAGCTAATCTGAATTTTTAAACAAGTTGCTGAGAATGGTTGCCGTTCGTTACAATGCAGGCTTCAATTCTTTTATGCATATCATTAAAATAATTTTGAAGCATATTCTTTGAAACTGAATTTATCGTTTCATAAATATAATTTTTTAGTACGATATTATTAATATAGGTTCTTTCTTCTATAGAAAACGCAACCATATTTCTGAAGCACACTATACACTGCAGTGTTTATTTCACTGCTTGAAGACTTCGAATGCAACAGCGGCCGTAAGTTTGTGTGTCTGACGGGAGCAAGGACATTAGTGAAGGGGTGGGAGTGAAGTGTATTCAGAAATGCAGGTACAATAAAAATGCAAGTAAAAATAAAATAATGTCCCTGTAGAAACCACTCACTATCCCTCGTGTAGTCCGGATTTGTGCGAGTTGAACCTCGCAACTCGCATGCGTCGGTTCAGAAAAACAAGGCTTAAGTGGTGACAATGAAGTGTGGTAGCACTATAGCGGAACAACGCGACTCTCTCTCTCTCTCTGCAAGAAACTTCCCTGATTTCAATCACTTCATGTCACGGTTTTGTCACTTACATTTTTAGTCTATTTAATAAACCAACAATAAGCCAACATCTGCATTTGATTTGATGTCCAGTGACGGCAAATGAAGTGGACGCGCAAATGTAATACGAAATGAAAAGAATAATTATTCAGTATTGAAGAGTTGCTTCATGAAAATAGTACACTGCATAAACGTGCATTAGATTAAAATATCTTTCGAGAATCTATAAGCTAACTCCCTTGACAAGTACGAAATATTCTGAAGCGATAATGTGATTTGGAACATCCTGAGGGCATGCACTACAGATCCTTTTATTCCAGTCATTTATGATTGAGAGATTTATTTTTAGAACAAAGCAACATCCTTGTCTGGAACAGCCATGGTACAGAGCATTTCGATCTAATTAATTTATCAAACAACACACTCTTAATGCACTAGTATGTGTTGCTTGAATAAAACAAATACTTTCAATCTAGCCTCGTACCACCTGCTACGCAGATGGGTCTGTTGACCGGTGCAGACTAACACTCTGAAAATGTACAGAACAAATGTAATTGAATTTACAGTACTCCCGCCGTTAGCAATGTGATGGCGGCTTCAGTAGGTGAACAATAGACGGCTTTTCTGTACCGTGATGTACACTGCTAGAATGCGTCGGCCCTGATGATAGCAACTCTTCCGTAGTCATTATTAAAACAAGTCAAAGGCGGGCGTAATTCAGTTACTAGCAGAATCTAGTCGTGCCTACGTCTAGCCTGTCATTATTTTGCCTTTCGTTTATTCTCTCATGATAATGTTAATACGGGATTTCAAGTATTCACAGTAACAGATAGAAGCCAAAGTTTTTGGGACGTGTAACAAAATCTTCTGTCGAGTTTCATCAAAAGGAACTTGGTTTTACACTCTTTCATCCAGTAAGATTTATGGTGAGTACAGATGACAGGATTAGGCGTTGTTTTTCGTAATACGTACTTCACTTTCGCATGTCATTTATGTTCAAGACTTCATTTTCGTTCACACTTATTCATTAATTTATGATATATTGACATTGTTTTTATTGTACAAAGTCTGAAGAAAATGTTGTCATTCTCCAGAGATTACTGAGCGTCGAAATTCAACACGGATGAGAAATATCCAACAAATTTTGACTGAAGCTTCTTAATAGGGATAAAATTATTTTACATTCCTTAAATCTAATATACTAGTGGCTTGTGCACCAAATGCTGCGAACTAAGTCCATAAGAAGTTCAAATAAAAATTGTTCAGATTTATTTTCAATGATTACCAGACATTTTAAAAGTTATTTGCTTCCATAATAATGAACCATACGGGCTATTCCATATGAAATCGATCAGTAAAAAACCTCGCATTTTTTATACTCTAATTTTTCCCTATTTATACAAGGTGCTGAGAAGACTGCATTTTCAAAAATATACTATCGAAAGTCAAACGGTTTTCGTATTGTTGAGCGACAAATTTAGCGTATTTTATAAAAACAAGCCTCTTTCAGCGCTCAGAACTCTGGAACAGTTTACTGCAGAACATTGAACGGGAGCTCATTTTGAAGCTGATATTTGGTAGGTTATGTTAAGAAGTAATCCTTATTTTTATTGTACACAGAGAGACACGTAATCTGATTTTACTTACTTTTAGGCTTTTTGCCCATTTGTAAAAATGTAAAAAAAAAAAAAAAATTGAGAAAAACCCTTGCATTATTAAGAGGGATTCGGCATTGTTTGCTTAGTGGTATGGAAATAAGTTTCGAGGGTATTAAATAAATTATTTTCACACGCCTAGACTTGACCGGTGCAGTAGCGCACGCACTGGCCGAGAGCTGAAGATAAGCGAGCGTTTGGCGTCATTTTACTCCTGTGTTTATGAAGACTTGTGATAAAGCTAGCCCAGCTATGCGCTACTAGACGAAACATCACGTGTTTGTCTCCTGGCCTTGCTTGTCTCGGCTAGCTCCCGTCTCACAGTAAGCTGGTTAGTTCACGCGCGTGCTATTTATTTTATTTATTTGATGTTTTCAATACTTTCTTATCAACATAACATCAGTAAAAAAAAATGTTTATTTGTACTTTCAATGCGGAATCTAACTACGTATAACCCTAAAAGGTTTGAGTTTCATATCATCAATAAGCTATATCATTAATATGTTTATTAGTGACAGATACTCGTATCATGGCATTATTATTAATATGATTATTATTATGATGATTATTATTATTTATTATTTATTATTAATTGGTCTGACCCAATATTTTGGGTTTGCCCTGCGACACAGAATAGCTCACAATAAAATTTAAAATGAAAAATTACTCGTATATAAACAGGTTTCAGACAAAGGTGATTAAGACATAAGAAAAAAAAAATAGAACCAAGTATAATTTAAATTGAATGTACGCCATAAAGATGCTGACGAAATATCGCTACAGAAAATTTTATTATTTTGGTGACGATGGCATCTTTGAAGATCTCTCGTCAGCTTGTATTTTTCCCTCCACTTTACAAAGGTTTTCGGAACGGTGCCTCTCGCTCCGAAGAAGAGACCGGTAACTGTGATTTTTTCATTGTTGTGTTTCGCAGATAGATACTGAATCGTGGGCTCGTAGATTTTCTTTTTCTCTTCGTTCACTTTCAAATCTGATCGTGGGATCAATTATTTCCGCTATCTGTTTATTCCTATTTATAGCTATGATATCGATCCTACGATTGCTCCCACCATCAGTAATACAATGAACTTCCTCGTGAACGTCTAGATTTTTGGATCGAAGTGCATCTGCGATCATAGAACGTATGATGTTGTGACGTTTTAGTATTATTATTATTATTATTATTAGTATTGTCATTAAGTTGTCACAGAATTTGCTCTAAATATGTCGGCAATCATGCGAGTGATGGCCTTCGTGTAATATTGCTTATTGTAGTGTGTGTGTTTTGTTTTATTCTGAAATCCATTAGTTCTCAAAACTAACGACAGATGGATTTTGAAAAGTAGGAAAATTATGTAGGAAAATTGACATTTCACTGGAAACTACTATTTTTCTGAAGATCTTTGAGTTCCAAGCTTCAAAATGAGGAGTCATTCATTATAATCCGTTCAGCCGTTTTCCTGTAATTTCCATTACCAGTTGAAATTATATATATATACGAAGTTTACAGTTTTACTTACCTCCCACAGGATTTTATTGCCCTTTAAAATCCAATGTCTTTGGTCGTGTTTGAGTTCGCAAACTTCTCACCTAATCGCCATTATAGAAGCCTCCACGTCCCCGAGAACGACATATTGGCATATGTGGTAAAAAGAAATAACTAATAAGTCGGCAGCTTCACGTGAAAATAAAATTCAAAAACCTGTTTGTTGATTTATCACAGATAAACGTTATTTCTACATTAGTCTTTATTTTTCCATATTCAGCAAAGGTACAGTATCATGCGCGGCTATATAAAATTTATTCACACGGTTTATTATACATTCTATGACCGTAACGTTTTCATGTGAATTTGTTCAGTTGTCGGTCTGGTAAATTTGCAAGTAGTATATATTATCTTTAAATTTTGTATAGTGAATGAATGGGATGGTAGAATTTTGATGTCCTAACAAATTTAAATAATGAAAACCTTAGCTAATTCTGTGTATAAGTGTGTAAGTCTCCATTAAAAATACTGTAGATTTCATTTAAATATTAACTGATTGCGTATTCTAGTGGATTATATGAAATCAAGAGACTTCTTACTAGCAAGGCTTAGGCAGTTGGTCTGGTTCTGTGTGAAGTTAAAGTTTAAGATCGTTTTTTCCATAGTTTACCTAGAGCTCTCTTCCCCGTAGGCTTCATATTTACTTCATTGTATTAATTCTCTGTTCATTTTCTTATTGGATATTTAATTTTTATCTCTCATTTTCCAGTCCTTCGTTCAGAGAATTGATTCGTACACTACCTAAATCCTCAATGTACATGCGTGTTATCTGTTGGTGCTAGTTCAGCCCATGTAAATTATAACATCGAAATAAAAAAGGTAGACTCTTTCTTCACGATATAAGAATCAGATATATGATAAACACATATAAGTTTTTACATATTAGAGACCTATAATTAATTGAATTGGTCATTGCTAGAAGGCCCTTTGTCCAAAAATGTTAGTTCTGAATAAATCGAAAAAAACTGTTTTTAAGAAATACTAATCTTCGTAGAGCAATGTGGTGACTGTCCATAATAAAAGTATATTTGTGCTTTCTGGAAGCACAATTTTTATTTTGTTGTCATATGTAGTTTGTATAATATTATTAATTAAAAATTCAAATTTAAGGGCCTTTTAGCAGTGAACTTAAAATAATTTCACATTTGGTTAAAAATGGAGTACTGTAATAAAATATAGGATTGTAAATTAAATAAACTACCATTATTTCAAGTTAAAAGTATATTTCTCTTCTTAAAATATATTTTAATTACGTATTACAAAGTTTTAGGCCCTTGTTTTAAATCTAACTTGACGATTTCATTCTGTATTTTCTCTATGTTCTGCTAGTGGAGAATTTACAACTTTCTCATAATAAGGTAACTGTTCATGGGGAATGTAGCATAGAATTTTCTTGATATCCTGCATTTTGTGTGGGTTGATTGCAATCAATTCATCATAAGTAGGACGTTGGGGAAGGACTATGTTTTCAATTCCAGGTAGACAAAGAGCAAAGGTATGCCTAATACAACCATCAATGAACTTGGATGTTGAAACAATATGAGAAAGAATGGCATTGTACATATATTCATAATACTTCGCAGGGGCAAATGACAACTTCGAACACCGAGGTACCTTTCTACCATAAGATTCTACAGAAAAACCTCTTTTGTAAAACATAGGCCACCAGTTAATGAGTGACTTTATTTTTGTGCAGGCATAAATATTTTATATAGCCTATAAAGATTTTTGTGGCCCTTAGGAAATAACATTTTTATGCAATATTCATTTACGTCAGTGATTCAGTGTAAATATTCTGAACTTACCTACAATTCTCACCAGTTCGTCTTTCACCCACCAATTCTCCAGAGTAAGTCACATGTTCAGTACCTTTAACTTTGGCTTTCTTTAATATATTTCGTTTCCAACTGCAAGTATCACTACATCTCTTTTTGCTTTCAAACTCTCAGTCTCCATTTTAATTAACCGAAATTGCGTATAATATAATAATTTGTATTAAAACACAAATAAAGATCAGAGCAGAATAAACAGACCGCTTCAAACAATGAAGATAGCTGATAGTATAGTAAGTATAAAGGTTTGTCATCAGATGGAAACACCGCTAAATGAGAAGTTCACAGCTAGAAGGCCCTCTATCCTGGAGTAAGGGCATTTTAGCATGACACGAAAAATGAAATGCTCAACTGTGCGTGTGTATGAAGGCTTGAGGAAAGTCCTTTTAGCACAGATTGTGTATTTATGTGTTGAATCTGTAGTTAACTCATTTTTGCAAAAATACGGAGAAAGGGCCTTTTAGCAATGACCAATTCAATTATTGAATGTGGGAGCGTGTGACATGGGCTATTTTTGTATTAAAATAATACAAATGAAGATCGTAATAATATTAATTTAATATTTAATATTGTATTGTAATATCAGTAAATTGTCAGGAAATCACAACACTTATTAATAACTTTTTTCTCCACTGCTGTTATTGGACCCTTCAATATCAACAACATGTATATTGGTAGTTTTCGTTTCTGAAACAGGTTGGAGACTTTCAAAGAACCGGAAACTTTCTGGAGATAATAGTCCATACAGTTTTTTCAGGTCCTCTAATTTTTATTGCTTGATCTTCAAGGGTTCATTGTAAAGAGTGGCAAACGTTAGTTCTTGAAGTATTGATACCCTTGGAACCGCCTTGGGGCGATTAGTGTGTTTATCTCTGGAGTCAGTAGGAGATTTCTGATAGTTCAGCAATTATGCCTGTACAGTAGGAAGACGCTCTCTTGTTATCTCGTGCAAACTCATAAACTCATTGCGACAAACAGGCACATCTTTGGATATACCATCTGAACTTATTCTCACCTTATAATGCAAGCTGCTACATATTTCCCTACGTGATTAGTATTTTATTTTCCCTCTACATTAATTTTCTTAATAAACTCTTCCTTTCTGCCATTTCGTTTTCTTTTCTGAAAATTTAATCCACTTCCATCATTACTAGCCATGATGTACAGTAGTGGCAAAAAAAAATCGGACCGACCCTTGTAGCTCATTTCAGACCCCTGTTCACTCCAGACCACGATAGACTGGTAACTAAGACTTTCGTGGTTCGAATCCTGCCTGGGAAGGAAACTTTTTTTGTTCCTTATTTCGATTGCAGTGGTATTTTACTACTTAATTAACTTATTATTCCCAAAACATGAATTTTACTAGCAATCGAAAAGTGTTGGAAATAAATTTGAATAAGGAACAAAAAAAGTTTCCTTTCCAGGCAGAATTCGAACCACGAAAGCCTTAGTTACCAATCTACCGTTTTCTGGAGTGAACAAGGCTATGAAATCAGCTACAAGGGTCGGTCCGTTTTTTTTTCCCAATACTGTACAAGAGACTAAAATGAAATGCTCAATGACTTCATTGTTGCAATATGAAACATTTCAGTATTTATTCAGTTTAACACAATGCTGCCAATAATTATTATATAATGCATAATGTACCTAATCAATTCAGTGCTGAAAACATTTAACAAAAGAACAACCCATGTCAGCTGACAAGGGCAATTTTTGTACGAAAGCAGAATGACATGGGCTGTTCTTGTAGAATCGGTGTTTTTTCTTATGGCTACTGCACCTGACACAGATCGTTTTTGGCTTTTAAACACATTTCAGATTGTGGCAAAAATGCGCCTTCACGTGATGGTGCTCTTAACTCATTTTCGTTAAAAATTGACAAGGGCTGTTTTTGTAATAATGTCTTCAATTTTACAATACATATACAATTTTATACACAATACAATAAGAATACACAATACAATTTAACACAATAATAATAAAACATAAATAAAATACCTAATTTTACAATACAACCTACATAATTATGTATAGGCCCTTCATAAGTTGAAATAGTCTTTCACTTTACTCTCATCTCATTCCCTGTAGTGGCACTATGACGCATTTCACTGACACTTTAGCACACATTTCACTGACACTCTATAACACATTTCATTGACGCTATAAATTATCACTGATCGGAACTGTTCACTGCACTGTAAAACCATAACTTCACTGACTCACCTCGCTTCACTGATACAACAGTTCAAATAAGTCAAATAATTACACCCTTATGCATACTTATAAACAGAACTACATTTAAACTAAACATTTCTAGTCTAAGGCCCTCTTACACGCTATTTTTAAATAATTTACAATTCAAACCAAGGAAGTAACTCGTCAGGCTAAATAAATACATGTCACCTTAAAAAATTAAATGTTAAATGTCACCTTAATTTTAGTTTGCACTTTATACACAACTGTTTAAGTTATTCTTGAATCTCCTTAAGGAAGGACAGCCCTCAAAGACCGCTGCAGGTAGGTCATTCCAGTCATTTATAGTTCTATTTGAAAATGAGAATTTACCGATATCCGTTTTCTGTTTCCTACATTTGATTTTAAAATCATGATCGTTCCTACCATAGTACGTTGGCTTTTCTAACCGAGCCGTTATGTCTACCCATACTTTCTGACCTAGATGTGCTCTATACAATGATGTTATTCTAATTTTCCTACGTCTGTTTTCTAAAGTTTCCCATCTAAGTTCTTTTATCGTATCGTTTCCATCTTCTCTTTTACCTTTAACAAATTTAGCTGTCCTATACTGGATTCTTTCTAAGGAATTTATCTGATATATTCTATAGGGTTTATTTTTTTATTGTATTAGCAGAACTTATCAGAATAGTGTCTTAGGGGTGTTTTTAAATTCCAAATGAAATGTCTTTCCCGAAATAATCCAGGAGTAAAAATTCGTTGCAATTGAACATTCTACTGGCACCATACGGAACGTTTTTATCTAAGGTAGAGCAGATGGGTTTTCTTTCCTTCACATGGTCTACTGACTACACCATTCCGAGCTAAAACTTTTCTTCCACTTTCAGATTTGCCACCAGAAGTGTTTCAAAAGTTTGAAGTTTTTCTATACATAGGAGCAGTGTGTAGCTGGGAATCTTAATTAATTAACAATCTTAATTAATAAGTTTAAAAAATGCGCAACGTCCTCTCTTTACATTCCGATGATCTTATTTTCTCGCAATTTAAATAATTAAAAGACGTAGTATCCGTAAAGCTTATTACGTTGAGTATAAAAAGTGTTGAAGTAAGGCAAAAGGATAACCTAGCTCTCAGAAGTTGAGAACTGTGTGAAGTTACGCCAAGTGTTGAAGAATTCCTTTACAAAACTTAGGAAAAGAATCCTTCAGTATATTTCACTCTTAACAGGGGCTTGTACAGGGACATCATTTTATTTTTACTAATATTTCTAATATTAACTTGCTATACCCTTGGATTAACGGCTGAGAACCGGAAACGCCGTTTGCTACACCCCTTCCACGACTGGAGTTCGATGAAACCGACGTAAAATACAAACAAATCACTTTACTAGGTACAGGAGAGAAGAACAGTAGTTCATCCATTTACGTAAACTAGGAAATATCGCGATTTTCAGTTTGATTTTTTGTTTAATCAAAATACAGTACTGTATTAACAATAAGTGTTTTTACTCACGAATTGAGCTATCCATTCGGACGTATTCATTATGCAGTGTATGTTATAATGTCCACAGCACATTAGCGTACAATATACAGAATAAAGTTAAATTGAAAAATAATCATAATATGGATATTTAAACACAATTTTGAAAATGGTGGCCGTTCATTTCGATACAGGCTTCAGTTATTTTGTACATATTATCGCACTATACACTATTGTACCTAATTCCAATTACCAGTTTTGTCCTTCGTACTAGTAACTCATGTTGAAATAATTCTGTACCTACTCTTTATAAGAGTACCTTACCTACTGTAAATTCAATCTTCACTTCTGCCCGATCCAAAAAGATAAAATTACTCAGACATGCTATCTACTGTCCGTCGAAATGCTTATGTCGCAGGATCGTGGAAAGGGGGAAACTCACGTGACAGTTAATTACTTAACGAGGCCCTTTTATTTCAGTTATTTTAAACAGTTGTATAATATTACGTAGGTGTCCAATTCTTAACGGAAATTAACTTTTTCAAGAAAAAAGCTAAGACAGCCCAGCCACTATTCTTTACAGACGGGCGAGCAGAAGCGGATGGGGGAAACCAGAATGCGACGTAGGCAAACGGACAGTACCTGTGCGAAAATAATGATTCAATATTGAAAGCTCTTTCGTCACTGGACAATGCGAACATATTTCTGGAACGTACTATACTCACTAACTCAGTATTGCTTACTATGACCGCATACGCGGCCTTGGTTCTGTGTGGAGAACGGTTGGTAGTTTACCAGTAGAAGGGGTGTGAGTGATGTACATTCAAACATTCAGGTACAATAAAAATTGAAGTAAAAATAAAATGATGTCCCTGTATATCAATTCGAGCTCATCCACAATGACATGGATGTAATCATTAAGCACACACAATATACTGTAATGTTTTATTTGCATTGGAATATTGTTACTTCTGGAGTTTTGAAAGATAATTATTTTTCTTCCTATGACCATGCTCTTCGTCTTATTTGCATTTATCTTCATCCCATACTCTTCACAGCTGTAATTTAGCTCCAGTACCATATCTTTTAATATCATTTCCTCTTCTGCTAACAACGCCATATCATCAGCAAATCTTATGCACTTTATTTTTTCCTCCTACTATCACTCCTCCTATATTCTGAGAACAGTTGTTTACTAAATCCTCCAAGTAAGTGTTGAACAGGGTTGGTGATAAAGGACATCCTTGACGTACTCCTCTCCCAATTTCACTTCCTTCTGACATTTCTTTTCCTATCCCAACTTTCACTCGTTGTTTCATATAAAGATTACTGAACAGTCTTCTCTCTGTCCAATCCACGCCAGTTTTCTTTAGAATCCGCATCCGTTTATTCCAATTTATTCTGTCAAAAGCTTTTTCTATGTCCATAGATACTACATACACTTCTTTATTCTTCTCTAGGTGGCCTATCTTTCTCCGATTGTCCGTAGCAGTCCAATTGCATCTGTCGTACCTTTTCCCTTCTTGACGCCAAACTGCTCTTCTTTCAAACTGTTCTTCCATCTTAGAATATAAACGTCGATTCAGTATTCGCAAGAGAATCTTCGCCGAGTGCGATATTAAAATCCAAAGAATAAGCTGTTAAAATCCGAGCACTTATATCAGTTCCAATCTGTATACAGTAGAATCTCTATTATCCGTGGTAATGAAGGGGGTGGAGTGAACGTTTAATTGAAAAATCGGATAATCCATACCAAGAAAAGTTTTCATAAACTAAGTACATAATATTTTCGTAATTTCCTCCATGATCTTTTCTTTTAATACGCTAGGTAGTGGATCAGAAGTTCACTAATTTAAGTATGTTTTTTTAACAATGCATGTTTGATTTTCCGACAAGTCAGTTATGTCTGATTTTCAACGACGGATTTTAATGGCCAAGAAAACTTATGACGATGTCTGTGGGAAGATAGGAATAGTAGAGGTCTCAGGTTGTAGATTTACAAATTTTATACAGTTTATATTTTATTTTTCATTAGCCTAAATCGCTTACAGTTGTAATTCATATCTCGTATTGTGATGTGAGATGAACCAAATTTTCTCTTTTCCCAAACCACTCAATTCTTTTGACACTTGTAGAAGACATTTTACCTAGAAGAGTAGGCCATAATGCGAAAGGGTAAAGGTTTATAAAAAACACTCTGTAGAAAATATTCGTATTAATATAATGTACCGTACTTCGTATTTTTTTTCTGCGAGCGAGAAAGACGGACGGTTAATCCACCAATCGGTTAATAGGGTGACGGATAATCGGGGTTTTACTGTATTTCACGTTTATGTTATTGTGCAAGTAAAAGGAAAATGTAGCGTTTTCTCTAGTAATTGGCCATGTCTTTAGTTGAATGTAGATGATTTTAGACAATGAGGGCTATTCCATCTCAAATCGACCGAAATATAGAGAAAATTGACCTTGCAATTTTTAAATACAATGAAACTTTTTCTGTCCGTTGACGACTGTGATACAATGCTTTGTGCAAAGTTTGAGGCATCAGAACTTCATAGTGTTTAAATTAAAAATATTTAAATTTATCGTATTTTCATAAAATTAGCAACATTAAACTGTTGTGGCTCCGAAACCCTTTTACCCAGTGATCAAAATCATGGTTTATTTTGATGCTGAGAAATTAAAGTTTATATTGAAATGTAAACAGATTTTCTTACTTTTTATGAAAATAGAGAAATTTAGATTTTTCCTCATTAACACGCCTTTGCTTAGAAAAAAATATTTTAAAAATATATAGTTAGATTCCGCATTGAAAGTACAAATAAACACATATTTTTTACTGGTGTATACCGTTCATAAGAAAGTATTGAAAATATCAAATAAAGAAAATAAATAGTAGGCACGTGAACTAACTAGCTGACTGTGAGACGGGAGCTTGCCGAGACAAGCAAGGCCAGGAGACAAACACGTATGTTTCGTCTAGTAGCACATGGCTGAGCTAGCTTTATCACAAGTTTTCATAAACACAGGAGTAAAATGACGCCCAACGCTCGCTTATCTTCAGCTCTCGGCCAGTGCATGCGGTACTGCGCCGTTCAAGTCTAGGCGTGTGAAAATAATTTATTTAATACCCTCGAAACTTATTGCCGAGCCACTAAGCAAACAATGCCGAATCCCTCTTAATAATGCAAGGTTTTTTTCTCAATATTTTTTTACATATTTACAAATGGGCAAAAAGAGTAAAAGTAAGTAAAATCAGATTATCTGTCTCTCTATGTACAATAAAAATAAGGATTACTTCTCCACATAATCTACCAAATGCCATTTTCAAAATGCCTCCCGTTCAATGTTCTGCAGTAAACGGTTCCAGAGTTCTGAGCGCTGAAAGAGGCTTGTTTTTATAAAATACGCTAAATTTGTCGCTCAATAATACGAAAACCGTTTGACTTTCGATAGTATATTTTTGAAAATGCACTCTCCTCAGCACCTTGTATAAGTAGGGAAAAAATTAGGGTATTAAAAAATGCGAGATTTTTTACTGATCGATTTCATATGGAATAGCCCATGAGATTGATCGTATCCACAGAGAGATGTAATTTCCTTTGCAGATGTTGAATGAAATGTATAGGCTATATCGGGAAATGCTAATGTATATACATACCTTCCTCCTTTCCTGTTATTATGAGAGGCGATCTATAGGAATTAATATGAAAAGACCGCACGATGGGTTTATCTGGGTAGGAGCCAATGCAAGCTGTCTGAACCGGTCAGCTAATTGAAATACCCACTCGTGGTGAAGGGTCTTGGTGTTCCAATTCCCTGTCATTAACAGCGGAGACTCGTGCATAGGGGTAGTCTGCCTGCAGTGGATTAAAACTTGGCGCCAGTGGCCTCTTGATGGAGACAGCGACGGGACTCCACCCGCCATCCCCTCCCCAGCGCACGTTACATTAAAGGAAATTACCTGAGGCAGTTGCATGGTGATAGATAAGGGACGAATGTTTGGCTTGGGGAGGTCGAAGAGAGGGGGTTAGTACCAATGTCGCACCATTTTCTTCTCTTCTATACAGAAATTGTTCCAAATGGCTTTTGAAATCAGGTAATTCAATGAAAGCACGCAAACGAAATGGTGAATTAAGTTAAAAGGTATGCGAATGAACACAACTATGGGTCTTAACTACCACCTAGAGCGGGCTCCATTGTTTTAGGGCTTTATTTTATCTGCACGATTTTCTTCGTTTAAAGTCTTTATAATGCATAGTTGTCTTCATACATTTTTATATGCAACGTACAGAATTAATTATCAGAGTAGTTTGTTGTATGTGTTCTCATTATTGTGAGAGGTTGAGTTAACAATCCCACTTTCTTTATTATAGCACATATAGTACAGTATTTACCTTTTCAATTCCGTAAGTAGGCTTTCGTGTAAGAGTATTTGCCGTTTAAGAACAACTACTGTGTCTGAGCGCATGCTAAATAAAGGTTGGTCCACAGTAAACCGGAAACGAAAACCAGAACGAGAACGGGAAGCGGAGGATGTGAACGTGAAGATTTTTTATTCACTATAAACCGAATTGAATTGAATTGATTTAATTCGTCAAAAGACTTTACAGCATAATGGCACCGTCATAATTTAAAATACTGTATATAACATCACCACATAATATAATTTCTTCCACGTTATAAGAGTGTTCACAGAGACACTATGCCGAAATTACTAACTACCATGTTTTTAAAGATAATTCACAAAACCTTTATCACTGGTGTATCTGGTTAGTAAGAACACATGCACAAAATTTCAAACTTCTGTGATAATTGGTTTGCATTTTATTAATGTCTTAATAAAATGTTGTATCACTTTATATAAGAAGTCTCTTGTGCTACAATTTACATTATTTTTAACAGATATTTACTTATACGATTCATTATACAGGGTGTTTCAGAAATACTTTGACAAACCTTGGGGGCATGTTCCTCACATCAAAACAAGAAAGAAAGTAAGTTCATATAAACATATGTCTGAAAATCCATAGTTTTTTACTTATTAATGAAAAACATAATGAAACATCTGTTAGATATTTTCAGCTTGGTAGCAAGTGTTGCAACTTTAATCAATTCAGAAACTCGTAACAATGAAAGTTTACGTTCAACGCGTTTCGAGGTACAATCCAACAACTTAAAGTTTGTAACCGATAATAATTAATTTTGTTAGATAATCGAAAGATGTTATCGATACAAGTCTGCTGATGCACCCATTGTATCTAGATGGCTATGTGTTGCCAAGGAAACTTGTCTATTACAGTCATTTGTCATTTGAACATTTGTTGTGAGTTTCTGAATTGATTAAAGCTGCAAAACTTGCTACCAAACTGATAATATCTAACAGATATTTCATTATGTTCTTTCATTAATAACTAAAAAACAAGAATTTTCGGACATATGTTCATATGAACTTTTTTTCTTGTTTTGGTGTAAGGAACATGCCCCCAAGGTTTGTCCAAGTATTTCTGAAACACTCTGTATACATTGGAACAAACATTACTATTGGGTTTTTCTGTACAGTGAATCGGTAAATTAGTAAGAATTTTTAATAATTATTTCATTTCATTTAGTGTTCTGCCCAAGGGCAGGTCTTTCACTGCAAACCCAGCTTTGTCCAATCTTTCCTATTTTCTGCCTTCCTTTTTGTCTCCTAATATGATCCATATATCTTAATGTCATCTATCATCTGTTATCTTCATCTGCCCTGAACTCTTCTCCTGTTCACCATTCCTTCCAGTGCATCCTTCAGTAGGCAGTTTCTTCTCAGCCAGTGACCCAACCAATTCCTTTTCCTCTTCCTCATCAGTTTCAGCATTATTCTTTCTTCACCCACTCTTTCCAACACAACTTCATTTCTTAATCTATCTGTCCACTTCACACGTTCCATTCTTCTCCATATCCAAATTTCAAATCCTTCTCTTCACTTTGTTGTAATGTCCATGTTTCTGCCCTATACAATGCCACATTTCATACAAAGCACTTGACTAGTCTATCCTTAGTGTTTTCCAGAGGTCCGCAGAAGATGCTCCTTTTTCTATTAAAAGGTTCCTTGGCCATTGCTATCCTCCTTTTGACTTCCTGGCAGCAGCTCATGTTACTGCTTATAGTACACACCAAGTATATGTAGCTGTCGACTTGACTAATATTTATATTTTTTATTCTTTTATAATAAAACATTCTAGTAATTTACTGATTAATTTTTCAGCAAAACTCTAGGTTTTGATACCATGTATATAAGGATCTATATAAGTGAATATCAGTTAAGAATAATGTAAATTGTGGCGCAAGGGACTTTTTATGTAAAGCGATTCAATATTTTAATAAAATATTATAAAATGCAAACCACTTATCATAGGGGGATGAAATTTTATACATTTGTCATTATTAACCATATATACCTGTGATCACAATTTGGTGAATCTAGCTTCATAAGTATGGGAGTTGTTGACTTCAAAATAATTGTGAACCTTTAAAAATACGGAACTTGGAAATTTCAGTATAGTGTCCCCTTAATTTAAATTTAGATTTTACCTTCCCTTTAAATGTCAGGAAATGTAAACCGAGTGTAAATATCAACAATAATTTTCAAGTAATAAAATAAGCTTAACACAGTGCGTGTATATGTGTGCATATATACATATATAATGAGTTTTTTTAATGTACTTCACTCCCACCCCTTCTACTAATGAAGTTCAACCGTCTTCCACACAGAACCAAAAATATGTTCGCGTTTTCCAGTGACGAAAGAGCTTTCAATATTGCATCATTTTCCATTTGCCTACGTCGCATCCCGGTTTCCCCCACCTGCTTCTATTCGCCTCTCTGTAAATGCTAGTGGCTGGGTTGTCTTAGCTCTTTTCTGAGAACATTAATTTCTGACAGGAATTGGACATCTACTTAATATTACACCCATACAATTGTTTAAAATAACTTATGTAAAAGAGCCTCGTTAAGTAATTAACTGTCACGTGATTTCCTCCCTTTCTACGACGCTGCGACGTAACCACTTGGACGGACAGTAGATAGCATGTCTGAGTAATTTTATCTTTTCGGATCGGGCAGAAGTGAAGATTGAATTTACAGTACGAAGGTCTCTTTTATAGAGTAGGTACAGAATTATTTCAACATGAGTTACTGATACGAAGTACGAACCTGGTAATTGGAATTACGTACAATAGTCTATAGTGCGATAATATGCACATTAGAATTGAAGCCTGTGTCGAAATAAAGGGCCAACATTTTCAAAAATGTGTTTAAATATCCATATTACGATTATTTTTCAATTTAACTTCATTCTCTATAGTGTACGCTAATGTTCTGTAGTCAGTATAATATACACTGCATAATGAATATGTCCGAATGGATAGCTCAGTTCGTGAGTAAAAACACTCATTGTTAATACAGTACTGTATTTTGATTAAACAAAAACCTAATGAAAATTATCAAACTCAAAATCGCGATATTTCCTAGTTTACGTAAATGAATGAACTACTTTTCTTCCCTCCTATACCTAGTAAAGTGATTTGTGTGTATATTACGCCAGTATCATCGAACTCCAGTTGTGGAAAGGGTTAGCAAACGGTGTTTCCGGTTCTTAATCGTTGATCCAAGGGTATAGCCAGGTTAATATTAGAAATGTTAGTAAAATCAAAATGATGTCCCTATAGATATATATATATATATAATTGTTATTATTATTATTATTTTTATTATTATTATTAACTTCATTGATAATGATAAACAAGCTTCTTAAAAAAAAAAAAGACTAGTGCTCGCTACCCGAACTTAAAGTCTAATTCGTTCTCATTACGTTTTCATTAGTAATGCTGATTTGAAAGCTGCTACTGACAAGAACAACTGTTTACAAAGTCACAGCCTCCAGTATTTTTTTTTTAACTTTTGCTAATGGACTATTAAGCATTTTAGTCATTACATTATAAGCCAGTTAAAATATTGATGTCTGAAAGGGATTATCATTATATATTAATAAACAAGATGGAAAGCGAAGGGCATTCTCTCCTGTCATGTTTTAAGGAACGTAAGGGTATCGAATTTTGTTAAACCTCTTACTCGCCTCTCAACATGATTCGTGCTTCCAGCTACTTATTTGGTGTGACCTTTGCAGTTGTTTGAGTGCGTTTGTTATTACGTCCCATCACATTATTTTTATTTTTTCACCGCTTCAACGATAGTAACTTCAGTTCTGCAATTCTTTACGCGGAAAATGTTTATGAGCAACTTAAAAATGAATAGAAATGCATCTTACATATCACTTACATAAGATGATCAAAGTGTTCTTCTCTTGTTTCAGAACATTTTTTGCATCTCCGAAGATTATTCGGAAATACTAGATAAATCTCTCCTTGCGAAATGTTTGAAATGACTTGTTGATATTTTCTTCTATTTTTTGCGTAACTTAAAACTACAAAAACTCGTTGCAATAAGCTGTACACTATTCTCATTCAATTAGAAACAGCATAATAGCTTGCACTGCATTACGCACGAATGAGTGATCCCTTCAGTAGCTCATAACAGATTGAGGTGAAATGCACATATGAACTGCAGAAAAACGGCCTTGAATTTCCGCACGTACGACAGGCGCTCTGTGGAAGGCAACTTTTCTGTACGTCTTGTGGCGCAATCTATAGAGAGATCTCGGTATTAACAAAATGCGCACTATTACTCGAACAATCAGAAGATAGGCTTTGCATACCAGGGATCAGGTTCAAATACTGATGCATTCAAGTGTCATTTGTATGGATGAGATTTTCGTAGGACAGTCTTGTTTTTCCTCCAATATATGACATAGACTATTTCAATTTTTTCCATTGGCCATCATTATCATACTGATCCAACTGTAATCTACTGTGAGTGCAGCAAAAACATCGAGAGATGCAGAAAAATAATGTAACAATTTCGAAGTTTTATTATTAGAGGAGAGATTAATGATAATGACCGATTGCCGTTAAAATATACCTATTAACAAAATACATGTTTTAAATAATAATAACATGATCAGCGTATTTAATACTGTAATTACGGTACTATGGCTCTAACTTGCATCGATAGTACTTGTGCTTTCCAACCAAGCGATTCGTGGTTCGATTCCAGGTGTACACAAAGATTCCTCTCCATTCCATGGGACTATGTGTTCGTCTATGGCTTTCCAACCTTATATTCTGTTATAGTTGTTGGTATCTTACCATTTAATGAATACATCGATGTTAACCGTGTAATAGTCTTATAGCCAAAGCCACCGTTTCCGGCGTGTGAAATAAGTAGTGGGAACGTTCAGAGCGAATATCTTATCTTTCTCGAATTCTGTGTGAGAGAAAGCTGACAACCATGATTGGCAGACTGCTGACGTGATTTCTGTTTAGGAGGTGCCACCCTCTCTCGCAGCAGATGCCACTGACTGGGCAAAGTACTCAAGGACGCGTCCCAGAAGCGCGAAGTGCGAGTATCTTGCTTTTACCGCAGTCAGTGGACAATAAGACTGACAACAAACACTGTAATTGGCAGATTGTTTACGTGACGTGTATTTGGCTGGTACCGTTCTCAGCTACACTGGCAACAAATGCTCACTGACTGGGTTTTTACTTAAGGACACACGCCAGAAACGCTGGCGCTGGCTGTACGTCATAAAGGAAGTTCTTCATGTGGGACCAGGCACCTATGCTGAACACACAAGGAAACCTTAGAAACAAAATAGGAGACATATTAACTGTGATATCTTAATTAAGATTAAATCAATTAAAACTACCTGTACTTTATGAGACGGATATATTACTCTCGAAGACACCGATTGCTATATTACAAGGAAGACTGATATTTTTGGGATGGTGTGTCTAATATTGCACCGAGGGATCTAATTTGCTCTCGCTAATTTGGTGTGCCGCGTGTCTCAAAAGAGCCCCACCACTTTTCTGCCCTCCTCTCACATCTTCGCTCTCTCTCCAGCGTTATTTTGTTTCCCTATCGT
Source organism: Periplaneta americana (assembly GCA_025594305.2). NCBI lineage: Eukaryota > Metazoa > Arthropoda > Insecta > Blattodea > Blattidae > Periplaneta > Periplaneta americana. The sequence goes on from JAJSOF020000038.1 coordinate 45,294,869, forward strand.
CCGCGGTAATGCGGCCGCTAAACTTTCTGCAGAGCTTCTTCTGTCTATTCACCGCAGAAAGGCATTATGCAGGAAAGTTCATGTTAATCTCTTGCTTGCATTGAGGTGTATTAGTTGGAACACAATTGTGCATAAAACCTGTATAGCTTTTAGGAGTTTTGTGAAAATAAATGAATAGAAATAGTTGCGAGTCATGATTGATAGTAAGTGAAATTATGCCATACGACTGAAAAATCATAAGACCAGTTTATCAGATATCAAAATCATTGATGTAACTTCTTGTGCATTTTCAGTTTGAATGTTAGCCCAGATCACATATAGATTGCTCATTCCTACGTTAAAATCGGTTGCACTTTGAAGAGAACAACCGCCAGGATCGCCACCCGTCCGCCGTAAACGAACACGAGATGGCAGTACAGTCGCTAATGCAATTCAAATGGGAGTTATGACGTGACTCCTTATGTAACAACTAGATGGCAGCATAGTAAACCTGACAAAAGTTGTTACCATCAAAGCCTATAACGTTAAGCAATCTGGGTATATATAATCTAGGATGTTAGCAAATTTATTATCATTTTTTTTTCTGTACATTCACGTAGACGTTCCCTTAACATGGCAACTGGAAAGTTTATGCTGCTAGCCAAGCGTTTTGCTTGTAATGTCGATGTTCCCGGTATATGATGCTAGTCAAGCGAGAAACATGTAATGTCTATGTCATCTGCAATATATCGAAATTGTTTGCACTTGGTATGACATACATATGTTCAATACTCTTTTCTGTAACAATTTGTAAAACAGTAATGATAGTGTTATGGTAGTCTTTGCATTTCACATGCACTGTATTTTTATTATAGAACACATGTTAGTTATCTGGGAAAACTACAAGAAAAGCAACACTCTTGTAATTGCCTCCGATTATGATATTTGGTTTATTTGACATCACTATTGTTGGTATTATTATTGTTATTATTTTCTTCAGCTATATGAAGCATTCAAAAGTTTTGCTATAGAATCTTATTAACTATCGGCATCGTCTAGGCCAGGGTTAGCGAATGGATTCATTCTTCGAGGCTACATTCGGGCGTGTTGGTTAACTTTTCTCGACTCTAAGGCAAATACCAGATAATCTGCTGGCGAATCTTGAACTCATCTCGCTATTACCAACTTAATTGGTGCTAAATTTCCGTACAGTTAAGTGTGATGTAAGACTTTCACGATGATAACGCGGGAAAAGTTTTTTTTGTACTTGCACCTTGTCATGGATGTAGAGACATCCGATGTTTCGGAACTACATGTCGGCTCCATCATGAGAGAAGGTAGGGAGAAGTGATCGGGGAAGCCTGTATTCTCCTGAGTCTTGAGATATTTTTTGTTTTATTCAATATAATTCTGCACTTCAAAAAAGTCACTGAAATGAGAGAAAATGCTGAAAAAATTCTGCAGGCTACAGTTAGAGTACAAATGCAGGTATATTATAATAGACTATACTTTGGGTCTTTGCACATATGTTTTAGTCTATATCATATTTTTTTACTCTTAAAATATAATGTTGATTTATTCATTTCTGGTTTTTCATTAATTATTACATTTCACAAATATTATTAAAACGTACTGTATTAAAAAATAAAAAGAAAATAAATATACCTCAGCATATTTCAAAATATTTCTCTCCCAACTTGAACGCACGTGGCCGCACGGATGTAAATCGCGCGCGTAGCATTTAATAGCTCGACACAACTGATGAGCGTAGCAACTCACCAGACCTGATCTATCCAACTCTCTCCACGTATCACGTGAGAGCGGAACCCATACGCACTAGTGCAGGTCCCGCTGTTTGTAGTAACAAGCTTAGTTCACAGAGCGACGTATGGATTTTTACAAATAGATAAGGAACTAATTATAATTGAATCCATGTTCATATGACTTTTTTTTTGCTGCTGTAGAATTCATTCCTATAGCGTGGCTCATACTTTGTGAATCGCTCTATATTACTGCCAAACAAATTGAGCATCAGGATGAACTAAGCAGCCGTGGAATGTGTTAATAATGGGATTTAGTCGGTGCACGTGGATTATCTGTTTCCCATATTCGACAATTTGTGAGTATTGATTCTATCATTGAGAGTAAAGTAGACATCACCTGTACACAATATTCGAGAGAACCATTCCGGTTCAATTCCCATCTGAACCTTACATGTAATTAAAAGTTGTACCTCTTTTCATAATCATCTTCCTTCAATTAAAACATCATTAGCAGATTATAAGAGTACGTTTTAAGTAATTTCAAAGACATGTTTTCAGATAAGTCAAATTGATATAAAAGCAATCAAAATTGCGAGATATGTTTCGTTTAATATCTTATCAACAAGAAACGAGATTTACAATCCACTACATATTTAAAGTAGATTATTTTTTAATAACAAACGTTTTCAACCTTACTAGGTCATCTGCATGTTAACATGACATGTGTATGAACATAGAAACCAGTGAACCATAACATATTTCATGGGAACTGTACAATAACAAAGTAAAATTGGACATAAAACGTTAAGCAATTAAAAGTTACCAAGTTAAAGCATACATATTAAAATTACTAGAATTGAGGTTAGAGTAACCATTTTTCATATTATAACGCGATTATATACTCGTGTCTGTTCCGTAGACAACGACACCTTCTCGACCATCTACATATGCCCCTTGCCTGGTAGCACCAAAGTTATTAGAGGAGAAAAGTTCGCTCCGGCGCCGGGGATCGTACCCGGGTCCGTGGTTCTACGTACCAAGCGCTCTAACCACTGAGATACGTCGAAGTTCAGTTCACAGCACCGAATCGAATCGCTCTCCTCTAGTGCTTTTTCCCCTTGTCTTTGGTCTTTCTCCATGTTCGACATTATATGTTGATATATATTAACCCGGATTTTCCCACCGTCCTTTTTTAAGGACAGTTGCAGTGCCTTTGGATATTATGTCATTGTTGGTGTTAGGGACATTTTATAAGTTGTGCGATAATGTTGGTAGTATTTATTAGCTTTAGAAAATATACGTTCCTTGTTTCAGTTTATTTCAACGTCATTTAACCGATTTTTGAGAGTAACTAATGTGCTACTGTATTTTTATCACAAAAAAAATTTTGGGCTTATCTGGGTTAAGTCAACTCCATTATACAAGGAGCGCACTCAATTGCGTGACTTGGTGGCCGGGATTTCACAGTATATGCACTGTTGAGCGAAGAATCTACGTAAAGATTGATTTTTAGTCCTACAGAATTTATCTGTTATATACCTGGTAAGGTTTATCTTGTCTCAGTAGCAATAAAACCAAGTCCATTCAAATGAAGGTGGAGATCATAGGAGGGTTGTAAATTTTCAGGATTCCTTTCAAAATCTTGTTATTGTACAGGCTACTGGAACTCAGTTTCTTGGAAGACAAGCTCGGTGACTGAACTACACAGTACGAAGAGAGATAATTTATTTTATTTTGCGCTACAGAATGTATCAACTAGTCCCTTCCGCCACTGAATGGATGGACGACATCGCTCCACTCCCCCATCGCCATAACAATACAGACGAAGTAAGACATATCTCTTTTGTCTCTCTTTTCACAGTGAGACAAGATACATCACACAGCCTTTAGTAACAATGTAAACACTAACAAACTTATGTTTCTCTGCATGGGACCATGAAATTTTTGATAGATTTGCATGCCGACACTTGAATTTAACACCTTTTTAAGGAATTATGAGAATCTGTTGGGATTTGAAATTTTTATCCACGTTTTCATTTGGAAATCTCGCGAAACCTACATTTTCATAATTCCCTTTCTTTGCATCGAACCTCGAAACCTATTATAGATACTGATGTAGACACACGAATTTTACACTTTCTGAAAGAATTAGCACAATCGGTTGGAATTTATAGGTTTGTTAACGTTTATACAAATCATTAATGATTTGTTTATTCACTTTTCACGGAACTTATTACTTCAATCCCTTCCTGTATGATCGAACCATGTAATGATTTAAACCTCTCTTGCTCTAAAAGAAAGTGTCACAGCCCAAGGGTTCCTTAACAAAAACTGTTTGAAAGTAACAATGTTACCATAACAGATAAATTCTGTAGGACCAAAAATGAATCTTTACGTATAATCTTTACGAGGTAGCATCGAGATTAATCGAGCATAATGAACATTCACGAATTTTCTTGGGATAGTTCGACATAATAATATGATTATGTCTCGTGACCAGAATATTGTACGAAATGGAAATATAAAAATTGGAGATTTATCCTTCGAAGAGGTGGAAAAATTCAAATATCTTGGAGCAACAGTAACAAATATAAATGACTCTCGGGAGGAAATTAAACGCAGAATAAATATGGGAAATGCGTGTTATTATTCGGTTGAGAAGCTCTTATCATCCAGTCTGCTGTCCAAAAATCTAAAAGTTAGAATTTATAAAACAGTTATATTACCAGTTGTTCTGTATGGTTGTGAAACTTGGACTCTCACTCTGAGAGAGGAACATAGGTTCAGGGTGTTTGAGAATAAGATGCTTAGGAAAATATTTGGGGCTAAGCGGGATGAAGTTACAGGAGAATGGAGAAAGTTACACAACACAGAACTTCACGCATTGTATTCTTCACCTGACATAATTAGGAACATTAAATCCAGACGTTTGAGATGGGCAGGGCATGTAGCACGTATGGGCGAATCCAGAAATGCATATAGAGTGTTAGTTGGGAGACTGGAGGGAAAAAGACCTTTAGGGAGGCTGAGACGTAGATGGGAGGATAATATTAAAATGGATTTGAGGGGAGGTGGGGTATGATGATAGAGACTGGATTAATCTTGCACAGGATAGGGACCGCTGGCGGGCTTATGTGAGGGCGGCAATGAACCTTCGGGTTCCTTAAAAGCCATTTGTAAGTAAGTAAGTAATTCCACGTTCATATCACTACGTAATCGTCTTATAATGTAAAAATGGTTACCCTAACCTCTGCAGTCATTTTAATCTGTATGTTTTAACCTGGTAACTTATAATTGCTAAATGTTTTATATCCAATTTTACTTTGTTATATTGTACAATTCGCGTGAAATATGTTACGTTCACTGGTTTCTATGTTCATATAATGTCATGTTAACCTGGCGATGACCTAATAAAAGGTTGAAAACGTTCGTTCATTGAAACATAATCTACTTTAAATATGTTGTGGATTGTAAACCGCACTTGTTATTAATAAGTTATTAAACGGAACATATTTCGCAATTTTTATTACTTTTATATATTTTCAGTAAGTTGCGTTAAATTTTCGGAGCAATACTGTATAGATCTGCAGTAGTTTTCTTAACACATTATCAGTACTTGCTTGGCTTTCATGAAAAACCTCTGCAACCTGAATATCACTAATTCTTGGACTTCCCGATTTCATTTTGTTAAGGACTGAACCAGTTTCTTGAAACTTCTTTATTAATGCACGTTAAGAAAGCATGATGCATGGCATCTCTCAGATGCATTTTGTCAGAATTAATCTAGTATTCAAGTTTCTGTAACATTCATGGTAATTCAGTTCTTGTTTGAAGATTTAAAAGCATTCTCTTACACATCTTGGCGAATGTGTGTAATAAACCAAATGGCTAACAAACTTCTATTTATTTTCAAAGTTTAGTTGTTGCATCATAACAATGAAAGCAGTTATTTTAGCATGGACTAACAAAATCTCGTTGTTCACACATTCCATAGTCCCTTAGTTAATCTTGATTATGTAATTTGTTTACAAATTATATTAACCCTTTCTTCTCGAATGAGTCCATTTGGAATCACTAATATTTCTGTAATCTCTGACTCATATGATTTGTCTTATGACTCCATTTGATATCCTCAGAAATAGTTTCCTTCTTTACCGATAGAGTGCAGCACCGCCAGTTCCTTGGCCAGATGTATTAGGAAGAGGATTGATTTGTTTTTTTTTTTTTCTCTGTGATATCTCTATGATCTTGTGCACCCATAATTACGGAAAATCAAAATCAAATTCAGGTCAGAAATGGTTAATTTCAGCTATGTTATTACTTTGTAATAGCCCTACAAAAAGTTGTGGATGATAGATACGGAATTTATTGTAACTCTTCATTCATAGACAACTGTTTCAAACGTTAAAGCACAAGTTTTTAATTTAATCCTACAATTTTATTTCTCTGTTGTATTTACTTTCAGCAGAATTAAATATACCTTGTCATGTAAAACACGTTGTATTTGTGCTCGCGTGTGACAGCTGACCTCAACAAATATCTCTACTGGAAACATTTTGTTACCAGGCACCAGTTATGGTACAGTTGTATCATATCAAATGTTCGGAATCGTACAGAATAGGCCTATAATTCATTCTTATCTCTGTAGTCCCAAGAGTTATGTACGATATTTTGATATACCGGTACCGGCCTGCCTGCCTTTCATATCGAACCTTCCCAGTCTAAATTACTATTTACTTGAGTTAAATTTATTTTAAACAAAAAAAGTCGTCCATTTAGATATTGAGGGTGAAGTTTAAAACCAGAGTTAATTGCATTTTAGATGTCACCCCTCAATCCCCTTGAAATTCCATATATAGCATTCCTGTTATGATACTTAAATTTGAAAGGGTATTCAATTGTTATTTAGCCAGGAATATCACTTTTGTTGACGTTGTACAAAATGTCCAATATTCTTCTGAGAATATTAATTCCTTATATAGATGAAATTATCGGGATCATTATTGTTTTTTAGGCGTAATATATCGACTATTGATCAGACTTTTCGTATTCAACAGATATTGGAGAAAAAATGTGAATATAAGGGCACAGTACTCAGATATTCATAGATTTCAAAAAGGCATACGACTCAGTTAAGAAAGAAGTTTTTAATAATATTTTTATTGGATTTGGTATTCCCAAGAAACTAGTTCCATTAATTTAAATTCGTCTCAGTGAAACGTACAGCAGAGTCCATATAGATCAGTTTCTATGACTTCAACAAACAAAATTTGGTAACACAATCTCAAGGGGAAAAATGGAACTCTCTGCATCAAAATCCACAGTTAATTCCCGATTTACCACGAAAATCGTCTCTAGCTGCATTTAGATTGACAACAGGCCATGACTGTTTGGCCAAGCACCTGCATAGAATTGGAATATATCAGTCCCCTAACTGCCCATTATGCAATTCAAATCAACAATTGGATTCGGAACACCTCAAAATTTGTGACTGGCCATGATAATACTTACTTACTTACTTACAAATGGCTTTTAAGGAACCCGAAGGTTCTTTGCCGCCCTCACATAAGCCCGTCATCGGTGCCTATCCTGTGCAAGATTAATCCAGTCTCTGTCATCTTATCCCACCTCCCTCAAATCCATTTTAATATTATCCTCCCATCTACGTCTCGGCCTCCCTAAAGGTCTTTTTCCCTCCGGTCTCCCAACTAACACTCTATATGCATTTCTGGATTCGCCCATACGTGCAAATGCCCTGCCCATTTCAAACGTCTGGATTTAATGTTCCTAATTATGTCAGGTGAAGAATACAATGCGTGCAGTTCTGCGTTGTGTAACTTTCTCCATTCTCCTGTAACTTCATCCCGCTTAGCCCCAAATATTTTCCTAAGCACCTTATTCTCAAACACCCTTAACTTATGTTCCTCTCTCAGAGTGAGAGTCCAAGTTTCACAACCATACAGAAGAACCGGTAATATAACTGTTTTATAAATTCTAACTTTCAGATTTTTGGACAGCAGACTGGATGATAAGAGCTTCTCAACCGAATAATAACACGCATTTCCCATATTTATTCTGCGTTTAATTTCCTCCAGAGTGTCATTTATATTTGTTACTGTTGCTCCAAGATATTTTAATTTTTCCATCTCCTCGAAGGATAAATCTCCAATTTTTATATTTCCATTTCGTACAATATTCTGGTCACGAGACATAATCATATACTTTGTCTTTTCGGGATTTACTTCCAAACCGAGCGCTTTACTTGCTTCAAGTAAAATTTCCGTGTTTTCCCTAATCGTTTGTGGATTTTCTCCTAACATATTCACGTCATCCTCATAGACAAGAAGCTGATGTAACCCGTTCAATTCCAAACACTGCCTGTTATCCTGAACTTTCCTAATGGCATATTCTAAAGCGAAGTTAAAAAGTAAAGGTGATAGTGCATCTCCCTGCTTTAGTCCGCAGTGAATTGTAAAAGCATCAGATAGAAAATGACCTATACGGACTCTGCTGTTTGTTTCACTGAGACATAATAGTATCTTTGAAAAATATTGGAGTGCAAGAGGCTAAATGACTTTATTGTCAAACTCCTGGCATTAAAAAACAACAACATTTCGACAGTTGTAAGCCTCTTTGTTTCCTTATCATCTTTTATATGTGAAATGATCAGTGGCGGCTTCTCAAGGGGGTTGCAGGTTTATACACCTCCCAGTAATGTTCCTAATCTCCCGGCTTTGTTACTATTAAAAATATATATATATATATATATTTCATATATTTCATTTCATTCATGACTATCTGCAGCTGGCGTCTTGTTTTGTACGTCTGCAGGAGGCTTCGAGCCTCTTGGTTTGCAGAGACGTTGAAAACCTAGGGAAGGTAGTTTGTAGAGATGTTCGGCTAGTGCGGGGACAGGGGGGTTAGAGGCGTGGTCTACTGCTTTCCTCATTGAGAACGGTTTGTCGCACTCCCTGACATGGATACCAACGTCAGTGCAGAAGAAACTAAATTCACTGGGAAAGTATCTTTTCAACTAGACATTTGTCCGAAGTAATAAGCATGAAAATTGTATTCATTCGGCTTGTGCAACGAACAGTCGCATATTTCGCATATTACTTTCTCAATCTACATCCACACAAACGGCACAATACATAAAGGAGCTTGTATTTTGCTTTAAAGTTGTAAGAGTTGTCGTTCTGACAATAAGTGCTGCTATCTCCCGACAGCCTACGAAAGCTGCATTTGAATTTTATGAACGAAAACGTTGCACTTGGTACTAGGTAGCATTCTGATGACGATTCTGTGCTCAAATGTTTTTCATGAGGGTAAATCGCAATATAGAGAGCTCCACCCACGACCCCTTCCACTTTTGGACTTTCTGTATAAATAGGTATGCTTGTATTTAGTCATTTTACTTATTAATTGCATATAAATAAGCTTTATATGTATACGCCCTCAGGTATACACGGTTTTAAACTTTAAAGTAAAGTATGTTTAACTCCTCTTCGATAACCATTGTGCACCACCATAGTTTCAAACCACCAGCCGCCACTGGAAATGATAATCATGATTTTGAAAAGCCCGTCGATTTTGTCAAGTTACAAGCAAAGTCATCTTTGTGGTGAGAAGGATTTCAAATTCCTCTCGCTTAGAGACCGCAGTATTCACTTCAGCTTTAAGTGAAGTTTGAGTCAAAATGTTGTTTTGGCTCTCTCTGGTAGAATATTTTTGTGGGCTGAATATGAAACCAGAAGAACTTAATTGCCTTTAATACATAAATGAAATTTTTTTATTCCTTTCCCTCAAGAGGATGAAACTTTTAATATTCCGCTCGTGTGTGTTTTTTTTAATAATCCTGCAGTTTTGATTTATTCGTCCATGATAACTGATCTGGGAATAGCTGTTTATGCAGCCTTTCTCGTTCATCGGTTCCGAGAGTGATATATCTTACTTTCGCTGTACCTAATATCAAGAATTATAAAGCGAACCCTGAATGAAGTACTGTATGTACGGCGTCGTCAGAACAAATTCAATACTTCAGGTCGTTGGAATTTTTTTTATCAAATTAAACCATCGCAGTTCTTTCGAAATGTTCAATATTTGACGTCTTTCACTATACACTCGACTAGGCATAGAATTCCCTCTGAATATGTAATTTTTTTTTTATTTATTTGCATAGTACGTGTAGCAGAAATGTAAGACATCTGAACTTGTTCGTCTCTACGTGACAATTTGTATTTGTTGCCTTTGTATTCGCAACATCGGTTCGTATGCAATATGTCACAAGTGTCGAGACATTTCCTTTTTGATGGAATGCAGTACAATGTAAAGTAAGTTAAAAGAAAAGTACAGTTGTTGAGTAACGCTTTAAAGTACAGGGACATCATTTTATTTTTACTAACATTTCTAATATTAACCTGGCTATACCTTTGGAAAAGGAAACACCGTTTCTACCCTCTTCCACGACTGGAGGTCGATGGTACTGGCGTAAAATACAAACAAATCACTTTACTAGGTATAGGGGGAAGAAAAGTAGTTCAACTATTTACGTAAACTAGGAAATATCGCGATTTTGAGTTTGATAATTTTCGTTGGGTATTTTGTTTAATCAAAATACAGTACACTATTAACAATGAGTGTTTTTACTCACGAACTGAGCTGTCCATGTGGACTTATTCATTATGCAGTGTATATTATACTGTCTACAGCACATCAGCGTACAATACAGAGAATGAAGTTAAATTGAAAAATAATCATAATATGGATATTTAAACATATTTTTGAAAATGGTGGCAGTTCATTTCGATACAGACTTCAGTTCTTTTGTGCATGTTATCGCACTATAGACTATTGTACCTAATCCCAATTACCAGTTTCGTCCTTTGTACTAGTAACTCATGTTGAAATAATTCTGTACCTACTCTATAAAAGAATACCTTACGTACTGTAAATTCAATCTTCACTTCTGTCCGATCCGAAAAGATAAAATTACTCAGACATACTATCACTTTCCAAGTGGTTATGTCGTAGGGTCGTAGAAAGGGAGGAAATCACGTGACAGTTAATTACTTAACGAGACCCTTTTATTTAAGTTATTTTAAACAATTGTGTGGGTATAATTCTGACAGAAATTAATGTTCCACTAGCATTTACAGAGAGACGAATAGAAGCAGATGGGGGAAACCGGGATGCGACGTAGGCAAATGGAAAATGATGCAAAATTGAAAGCTCTTTGTCTCTGGAAAACGCGAACATATTTTTGGAACGTACTGTTTACTATGGCAGTAAGGCTACTATCACTGTATATGCGCTTTAAAGTACAAGTACATACGTGCTCGCTGTCTGTCCGATGTAATGCATCTTAATAAATGAAGAGTCCACTGCAAAAATGATGGCTGTCACTTTCTTGTCGAAAATGAACAAAGACTATCAATACATAGCTTAAGACATATAGAATGTACATAGAGAGTTATATGGCATTAACACTGATAGTCATTGTTTAGTAATGATCGGAAAATCACAGTTAACCTTTGAGCACTAAGCATTTCAAACTTTCAATTGCTCCTCCTGAAAAATGTATTCCAAATGACATCCATCATTCTTGCAGTGGACTCTTCAAATATAAATATCATTAGCATGACGTCATAAGGAAGGAAGCAAAGCAAGGAGAGCTGTTTCGTAGATTGAGGGCATGTAAGAGAATAATTTTCCTGAGTGAGAGTGTCTTAGAAAAAAAATACATTGGCATTTTCTTATCCTGAAAATAAACTATTAAACCTTTCTAACGTCATATCTAAGTCTCAGATTTCTGTTATCTAAAAATCCTGATATTATCCTAGATCATATAGTTACCCAGATTGCTCTGCGTTATAGGGTTTGACGGTAACAACTTTTGTCAGGTTTACTATGCTGCAATCTAGTTGTTACATAAAAGTCACGTCATAACTCCGATTTGAAATGCATTAGCGACTATACTGCCATCTTGTGTTCGTTTACGGCGGACGGGTGGCGATCCTGGCAGTTCTCTTCAAAGTGCAACCGATTTTAACAGAAATGATCTATCTATATGTGATCTGAGGTATTATGCATGCGTTTATGCCTTAAAATGCCAAAGTGTGACATATAAACTTGGAAATATGACGCAAAACAAATTAAATATTTTCCAAAAATTACTTAGAAAACTTTTTGATTCTCCATTTATCAAAATTATTTATTTGTGTGTGTTTTTAATATTACTGTGAGCTCCAAGCCTCTTGCCGACTTATCTCACTTCGAGTTTCGTTATTCCACTGAAAGAAAATTTTGGTTAATCAATATTATTCCTTTGAATTCATTCTACTTTGTTTTCCATAGGAAGCAATTGTAACATTAATTAAACGTATTTTATTTTATTCTATTCCTTTCATACTTCTTGGATAAACGTTTTAAAAATATATATCTCGCTTTCCTTCAAGATTCTTAGGGGGAGCCCGGATTCTTATCCCAGTCAGTATTAAGTTTGCATCACAGCCTTCTAAACAATTCGTTACAATAGTCTGTCCGTGCTGTTGGTGCTCCTTTTGTATGATAACTGATAAGAGAGTTCATTTAATATTGTGTGAAGTTTTGATAGTGTGACATTATTATTACTGTAATATTGGTAAAAAGGCCTAACATGGAGCGAATGGCGTGACGCTTTGAAGATGGCTGGTAACGTAGCAGCAGTTCGTGCCATACCTGCAGGGAACATGGACAACAACCGCTGCCGTCATTGAGGCAGGGAGATAGAAACTCTCCCACACGTCCTCGGTTCTTGCCCGCATGTCGAGGCTTTGCGCAATACTAGACACCACAAAGTAAGAAGCGCCATTCCTCAAGCACTGCGTAATACTGGGTTTACTGATTTCGAAGAGGTTCATGGTCTATCAACCACCGACAGCACTCGTAGGATAGATATGATCGCTTTCCAGGTCCATCGGAGAGGTTTTATAATTGACCCTACAGTTCGTTTCGAGACTTACAAAAGCCAACCGTAAGATGTCCATAAGGAGAAATAATTCATCTATGAACCAAAAATACCGTATTATTAAGAGAAATATCACAACAGATAGAAGTAATAGATTTGATGGTTGGAGCAAGAGGATCCATCCCGAAGCAGTTCGTTGATTTTTGCAAGGTTTTTCATTTGCCATCATCTATAATTACCAATGTTTGTTTACTTGCGTTGAAAGGTTCGATTGCATTGTTAAGAAATCACCCCCAGATAAGACACTGCACTGTAATTTATTTTTTCTCTTTCTTGCATTGGTTTTATATTCGTAACAAATTATCCATGTAATATGTACTATTCAACATTTTGTTTTGTAAATTGTATACTTTGTCTTCTAGGCAATTCCTGTTTAGGGAAAGTGTTTGAAGATAATGTATGTTTGCGATAATGTTGTGAAAAATCAGATCATTTTAGGCTACAATTTCACACATTTGTGTAACGTTGGCAACGCTGATTATACGGTAGTACACTCGGTGACACTCTCACATTTTAGTGTATTGTATTGTGTTGTGTTGTATTATATTTATTAACATTCCATGGTATTCGTACATTTCTTTACAGCTAGAATATGGAACATGTCAAAAAATCTTAATAGTATTACAAAGTCTTAATTATAGTGACAATATATTTCAAATATATACAGAAGAGTTTTGCAATATACTAGTACAACACAAAGGTTTAGCATTAATACTTAATACAATACAGAAACATTAATGAAGCGTTATTCAATGTCATGAATTCATCTACAGAATAGAAGACATGAGAAATTACATACTTCTTTGATTTGGCCCTAAATAATATTATGTTTTGAGTTTGATTTTTTATATCCCTAGGGAGGCTATTACATAACATACATTGATAGCACGATAGACTTGCCGATGGAGTATGAAAGTCAGTTTTGACGTGTATTAATGCTATGAACAGCTGTTGAATTAGTTACAAAGTTTTCAAGATTACATAGGAGGAAGTTTATTAATGAACAACTATACTCACAAGCCATGGGCATTATTTGTACTTTTTTGAAAATGGTCCTACACGATTCTCTAGATTTGGCACCTAAATTATTCTATTTTTTTTTTTGTAGTAGCAATATACTGTCACTATCTGTAGAATTTCCCCAGAATATTATTCCAAGACTCATTATCGAGTGGAAGTATGCAAAGTTGCGTATTTGCTTGGTTTCCGCACAAAACCAATCCGCGGAAAGTCTAAAATTCCACATTCAGTATTCCCAACCTAACACGCATAACAATTTCCCTCTTTTTACCGCTTAAGGGACATATTGATTTTACTGCTTTAGGCTTTTACCATATTATTTTTAGAGTAATTTTTAGTAATAATTATAAATTGGAAACTTACCACTGAAATTTCACCTAAATTGCACTGTTAATTATTGTTTTTAAATATTTGCAAAAATTAAGTAAACTCTATTCCACTAAAGTTACTGCATTTGATGCAAGTAACATTAAGGAAGCCGTGAAAAAATCAACAAGATTCCAGACTCATCATAGACTGGGGAAAAAAAAGACAGACGTATATCACGGCCTGCTGGAGTATAGTAAACACAGGAAACATTTTAAAACAACAATGTTGAAGATAGATATTTTTGTTTTGAAAATTTGCCGTCATTGAACAGAAACCAAGATGGAGATTTCATTGCAACTAATTAGAAATTCCTCTTTCAGGTATGTAATAAACAATCTTCGCACAAAATAATGTACGATACACGAGCGGTATGTTTTCTTTCAATTCTCGGAAATTAAAAAAGCTCAAGTACGTTTCGCTTTTTCAAACTTTTCCTCGAACATGAAAACTTCAACATACCGCTCTTGTAACGCATATTACTATTTAAGGTATTGACATTTATTTTCTCTTGCATAGATCTAATAGCAAAACATGCTGAATTTAGTTTGGGGGTAATTTCTTTGATATGATTTTTCAAATTTAACACATTATCGATTTGTAAGCCAAGAAATTTGGTTGTTGTTTCTATTAGGGACCTGTTGTTAATTATTGCGCTTGAAATTTGCGAGGTTGAATTTGGGCAGAATTTAAATTGAATTGTGTTAGTTTTTTTGCGATTTAATACTAATTTATTGGCTAAGAACCAATAACATATTTTGAGGAGAATTCCCTCTGTTGAAGATATATTTTTTGTGCCTACTGCTTTGCCTATAGTGGGATATGTTTCTGTACACTCACGAACTGCTGTATACAGTCTCCACGACGTTGGTAGAAAATATTAACCTTTCCGAATTAATTTTTTTTTTTTCGTCTGGCTTCATTATAACCTTTCACAAAATAATTAATTTCCCATGTAAAGTGCTCCATTGCTTTTGTGAGATGAACAGTGTTTATAAATCGAGAACGTTTCTTTTAATTGCTTGTTTTTATTCGAATATTTAGGGCTTTTGGCGCATATCTCGAGGAGAGAATCTGCATTCGTGTTCACCCTGCCAGCGTTATTCATTACTGACTCGAAAGCTATGTAATAGAGCATAATAATGGAGTAACTACTTTTGCTAAAGAAGAGGAAATGAAATCTCTTATTAGAGATTGTGATTCTTGTACAGAAGTTATTTTGCCATCTCCCTCTTCATACTTGTATATTTTGTTCTCTGTGTGCGGAATGAATTTAAGCTTTTATTCTTCTCAACAGCTGTTGGAAGAGGAAAAGGAATGGTTTGGTGGTGGATTGGATTGTAAGTAGAATAACTTTATAGATCTTTGGGTCCCTGGAAGTTGAAAATCCCACCACACTCACCCCTCGGTTCAACATCCACCCCTAACAACTACCCCTCCTTTTTTTCTCCACAAAACACTCCTGAACTACTTTTCCAGTTTGGAAAGCAGAAAACAAGCTCATGGACTCAGGTTCACCCCTTTCACTTTTGCTTTTGCTCCCCTTCAGTTGTCCTGCTCTCTCTCTCTCTCTCTCTCTCTCTCTCTCTCTCCTCCCCTCCCCTCACCCCTGTCTCATCTTTCCCATCCTCTGAAACAAAAACAAAAAATCCATATCGTTGCTCCGGACCCTTCTCATCCTACTCTGAGGACAAAGTTGTAGCATATACAAGCCTTATTTATACGCTGTCTTTGACACCGTCAGAGTCCGTCCTCTTCTTCTCTCTCCCTTCTCCTCACGTCTTCTTATTTCAATCCATATTGTAGCTGTGAGTCAACATTTCCATCTGCATGAAAACGTGAATAAATTTATACAAGAACAACTACATATATCCCCTGTAATGCTTTCCAACAGAACATTCTGTTAATGTATTCGCTGTCTCCCTGTCTTTATTTTGAAACAATCGATTGTTATCGGTTTTCTTGTTATCTCTGCTCCGTCGAAGGGAATATCGAAGTCTTCGCGGTGGGAATTACGACTGAAATGGTGTAGTATCCGCGTCCAATTAATACCCAACCGGTGTTAAACATGACGCTTTCCTTTGAAGAGATAATACATGGGTGGGCAACTCGTGCTCTCAAAGTGTCAACACAATCTCAGTGCAGGTAGAACGGACTCTGTACTGTCTAAGTGCGGTTCTTTCAAGACACAAGTTCGATCGCGTCTGCAGTAAGTGGCGGCTCGTTTTAAGTGAAAAACAATGTAATTCCCAGATCATTTCCCTTTAGTTACGAGTAAAAAGAGAATTTTTTTCATTAAGAAGAGAGGTAAAGCTTGTATTCTATTACACTTTCTTACGCTTAACATTTTATGTTACAAATAAACAGTGAAAGTGTTAGTAAAGAAATACTGTCTGCATCTGCTTTAGAACAGCTAAAGGTAAAAATGAGATATCAACAAGGTGAGACTGATATCAAATATCATTAGCACGTTATGCGTGCGAGTTACAGAATTGCACGACATCTAATCGACTAGCTAAGAACATTTATGGATAAATTTGAAATGTGGTAGTATCATGTAGAACATAGATAACTTCACTTTCTTTGACTATAAATTATCTTGAAGAGTGATAAGAAAATCTTCTTATCAAATATAAGACCCTACTTCAAGAACTACAGCACAATTCACTGCTAAGTTTGGAGAAATAATGACAATTAACAAGGAATCGAAATTTTTCTGAAATCTTTTTGGCTTACGTCGATAGAAAATCCTGAAAATTTATATGCTTGAATTAATAAATCTAACAGAACAGCACGTCACTCAGATTCCAGCAAAATCAGGAATCGAACTGTTCGTAATGTTGCCTAAGTCAGAATTTCCAAATATACTCTTTGCTTCTATATATACTGTATGAGCTTGAGGCAGAGTTTAATACAAGAAAGGAGTGTAAAAGCTCTCAAAGTAAAGAAAGAGCTCAGAAGTAATCTTATTTCATCTGCCGTGACATGTAAAAAATACTTCCTTGAATTTGTTATTGTTTGCGAATACATACTATTACCTTTCTGAGAACAGAGGAATACTCTTTAATGTATAAAGACTTTTAAATTCTAGCGTTCTACGTTTCAAATAAGACATATAATAACAAATATTAACAAATAGTGTAATAGTAAATGTGTTGCAGCTATATTTGTTTTATCTTGAAAAGGTTGTATTCAGTTTGTTTTTCCAGTACTAAATTAATTTACAAAGTTAGAAAATAATATAATTTTGTTATGTGTGCTTAGGTAGAGTCTATCTAAAATTACTATAATTACTGTACCATGCGTCATTCTGAAATTCAAATCAGGGAATAGATATCACGATCATCTGCATGAGACGCCAGAGCGCACCGTGGCAGTGAACTGCTTTTGCAGCGAAACTACAAACAACTTGTAACTGCTGCGGCTGGCTCCGTCTGCCTTTCTCTCTTTCAAGGTTTTTTAGCACCTTGGGAGCACGAGTTGCCCATCCGTGAGATAAGATAAGAGTTTATTGATTAGGCCTTCTCAGATGCCACTCCAGTCACAAGGAGTGGTAACATATGACTACCAATGATCTGTTAGCATTTTTAATTGTCGTCACGATATCAACTCGGGAAGTGGAATTCTCGTCACCGAAAGTCTCATCATTGTACTAACTAGTCACTGCAATTTTGTTACATGATGTTTTGGTCACTTCGACTTTTTGATCACCAGTACACATTTTCTTATAAATAATTTATTTTGACAAGTAATATATCAATAGGTACACTATCTATTGTTGAAAAAATAATAATGACAATATTGATTGAAATAGTCCTTACTTTCTAGTCGTGATTATGTAATGATTGAATTGTGTGAGATTGTAACACGAAAAAACAAATGATTAAATTCCTTGCATCTCCAGTATGTATGATTTTTATTAATTTTGAGTTTTCTTCATCTGTACAAAAGCAATTAGTTATAAAATTTTGTAATTATATTTTTAAGTAGATTGACGTTACTAAAAAACTTGCATCAAAACAAAATGTTTGATTTTCAAAATCTTGAAAAAGTTATTGGAATTGAATTAGCTTTTTGAGCTTAGTAATAGTATAAATTAAAGTGCAATCAAAGATAAAATATTATTTCTAAATTAAGGAAGCACGTAGTCTAATAAAAGTAAATATTCAGAAACAAGCAACAAATAAAACATCAACAATACATTTAAAATAAAGAAATAAAAGGACCCTAGATACAATCTACTGACCCAAATGTAAATTAATTTACTTTCGATGTCAATTCCCAAATCAATTTATTTCTCTCTTCTCCTGAATAATGCCTATAATTTTTTTTTTTTCATGTTGCGTCTGATAATGCCGTTTTATGTTGCTTTTTTTTTTTTAAATGATATTTTTTTTTACACAACAAACACTGGACTTCATCACCATGTTCGAAGCATAAATATTGTATCTTCCACTCTTCCTTGAAAGCTTTAAGCGCTTCCGCTCCGTCATGATGCGCTGTGTTCTAAGATCTGTACATCCTTTAGCAATGTTTACAGGTAAAAGAGCTCCGCGCGCGCGCAGCGGGCATAAAAGAGCCCTAGCTGAAATTACTAGTCACCATCGCAAGACTGCTCTACAATCTTATTAATTTCTGTGTTATTATTATTAATTCTGACAAGCATTAAGCCGAGTGGCCTGTTACGGTTTTGTTTTCTGTCCATCTCTTTTGAGGTCTGCCAATGGATCTTTTCCCCTAGGTCGATAATTTAAAATTGCCTTTGAAAATCTGTTGTTGCTCATTCAGTTGTTGTGATTTTTCCAGTTTTCTTGATATCGCCAAATATATTTCATTATTAATTCATCTTTGAGTTCCTTCATGATACTACTACTACTACTACTACTACTACTACTACTACTACTACTACTACTAATACTACTACTGCTGCTGCTACTAAAGAATTTAGTGTTCACAAAATTTTCTGTATATACTAGATATTCTATTATATAACTTGTAAATTTTGGCATTTTATTTTTTTATGTTTCTTTACGATTCTGTTGTCTATTAATTCAACACTGATCATTATAATATTTGTTAATATTATATTTATATTTCAACACTATATACTATGTCTGTATTTAAACTTCAATACTATATTTTTCATTTTAGTCTCTATGAATATTATTCTATTAATTTCAACTTCAACACTAAACTTTTCATTTTGTCTGTATTTAAACATCAACACTGTATTTTTCTTTTAATAATTTATATCTGTATTTTTAAACTGTTAATATTATATCTGTATTTAAACTTCAACACTATATTTTTCATTGTAGTCTCTGTTAATATTATATCTGTATTTAAACTTCAACATTATATTCTTCATTTTAGTCTCTACTGATATTATATCTGTATTTAAACTTCAACACTGTATTTTTCATTTTAGTTTTTATTAATGTTACATCTGTTATTTAAACTTCAACACTATTTTTCATTCTAGTCTCTATTGATATTATGTCTGTATTTAAACATCAACACTGTATTTTTCATTTTATCTCTATTAATTTCATATCTGTATTTAAACTTCAACATTATATTTTTCATTTTAGTCTCTGTTAATATTATATCTGTATTTAAACTTCAACACTATATTTTTCATTGTAGTCTCTGTTAATATTATATCTGTATTTAAACTTCAACATTATATTCTTCATTTTAGTCTCTACTGATATTATATCTGCATTTAAACTTCAACACTATATTTTTCATTTTAGTTTCTATTAATATTACATCAGTTATTTAACTTCAACACTCTATTTTTCATTTTAGTCTCTATTGATATTATATCTGTATTTAAACTTCAGCACTATATTTTTCATTTTAGTTTCTATTAATATTACATCTGTTATTTAAACTTCGACACTCTATTTTTCATTTTAGTCTCTATTGATATTATATCTGTATTTAAACATCAACACTGTATTTTTCATTTTAGTCTCTATTAATATTATATCTGTATTTAAGCTTTAACATTCTAATAACATTTGTATTATTTGTTTCTATTGTAAGTACAAATCTGCTGATCTATAATAATTGGCCAATGGCTGTTGACCAGCATACACATATCAATAAATACAGTAGATAAAATGTATTATTATTATTATTATTATTATTATTATTATTATTATTATTATTATTATTATTATTTAAAAATTTCATCATGCCTCCGAATGTTTATTCGCCATTGAAACGGGAAAATTGTTTATTCATATTATTGTACTTTCCCTGTACCGTAGTATATATTGGAATGCTGGGTATTCTAGAGGACGCAAAGTATAAACAGCCTGTCTACAATATAGGCCTACTGTATATGATGTGTCCCAATTCTTGCATTGTCCATATGATTGCTGTATGCAAATTGGAAGTAGGATTAGGGTTTTAAAAGCTGAGATGTTATTAACAAAATCTGTAATTATGCTTAGCGAGTTATTTCTCGTTAGATTGTAGTAGAAGTAGCCTACGTGTTTAAGTAGCCGTTTTTATTCCGCACGTTTTTCAGGTCCGCTATATGACAAGTGGAATTTCTCTGTGATGTAGCCGTCAGGATTACAGCAGCTTACAACGGCTAATCTGACGCCACAAACATTTCCTCTTCGCTCCTTCTTCCTCTTTATTCTTTTCTCTCTTGCTTTTATTTTTCTCTTCTTCCTGCGTTTTCCTGTCTCAGAAATTGTCTTTATTATGAATTTTAATATAAACTTTAACTTTACCTTTAATTTACACCTTTATTTAAATTATTTCATATCCTGATATTACGTGTCTTGTCAAGATTCAGTTAACCTCTTTACACCTAGCTTTATTTTTACCCTAAATCTTATGATCTCGTCTGTACGAATTACGTTTCAGTCCTTTACTTGTGTATTCGTTTTCATATTTCTCCTTGCAGATACTATGCTGAAATAACGATAGATGTAGGCCTAATATATATATATATATATATATCAATAAAGAAATTGAATGTTATTCAATAATACCAATTGAGAAAAGCGAAATACAGGTTTAAAAATATTTTATGCTCGACCATGCCGAAATTTAGTAATTATACACCTGGTAGCAGTCCTTTAATGCATGTCATTAAAGTACACCTATTCATTAAAGTTCAGGTTTTCGATTATTCTCGGATATGCAATCGAAAGACAACGAGGGAAACGTCACGGAGGCTGGAAATCCAATACTGCCGCAGAAGGTTATGTTCTGTTACTATAATAATTAGCGTTAATTGTAAATAATATTCAAATAAATTCAATTTGTCATCTCGTTTTTCAATTCTAAATCAATTTCCAGGTTATATCAAAATTAGTTCATGTTACATTACATCAAGGTCAGTGACATTATTGTTCCTCGGAAAAAATCAATACTTTCGCGTCTGCGCACATCTCACAATTTAAGAGCTATGAACAGGGTCACTTCCGATCTTCTGTCAGATACAAATAAAATGAATATTTCTGAAAATTTCAAGTTAGAAATATGGTCGAGCATGAAAAATCGTATGAAACTTGCCTATAATGGTAATTAAGACGCTCGTATGAAAATTATGAAACGAGCTTGTGCTCGTTTCATAAACAAACATACTCGCGTCTTAATTACTATCATTATAGGCTCGTTGCATAATGTACTAAATTACAGTACTGCGCTTTTCTATTTTTATTATAACGAAAATACGTTTTCATTATCTGCTGAAATCATAATTTAATTTAAACATTTTATAGTATAATACAAATAACCTGATTAATACATTAATTAAATGAACAATTGTTGATTAACTAGCGGACTTACTCGTGTTAATTATGTAAGTTTGTGGGGCTTACAGCTGTTTCGGTGCTTCATCACACCATCCTCAGAGCCTACTAGATCTCGGCGTAATCTCGAACTTCTCTGCCTGTTATGTAGGTGCGTTTGTTTGTTGAAAATTGGAGTCAAATAGTGTGCGTGTACTGAAATTGATCTGTGTGTTGAGAATTTGATCGGGGTGTGTTTTAGTGTTTGTATATTTCGTATTGTTCTAGTGTGTTGAGTTTTTGGTTCTTAGGTTCTATGCGTAGGATTCTATGTTCTCATTTATGTTATTGTATGTATGGTTAGCATTGGTTATGTGATCGGCGTATGTAGATGTATTGTGTCCTCTGGTTATTGCTTTAATGTGTTCTTTGTAGCGTGTTTGGAATGGTCTGCCTGTCTGTCCTATGTAGAACCTGTTGCAACTATTACATATGAGTTTGTATACACCTGTGTGGTCGTATTTATTTGTTTGTGTTTTTTGTGTGTTGAGATGTCTTTGTAGTGTGTTTTCTGTTCTGTATGCTATGTTGTATTTCTGCTTTATGAATGAAGATGCGATCTTATGTGTGCTTTTGTTTTCATTTGTTAGTGTGATTTTTTTTCTTGTGTTCTTATGTTTGTGTTGTGTTTTGCGTGTTTTTATGTTTGTTAAGTTTTTGTCTTGTCTTTCTTATGACGTTGTCTATTATGTTTGGATTGTAACCGTTTTCTTGTGCTGTGTATTTGATTGTGTTGACTTCTTCATTGTAGTGTTGTTGGCTCATGGGTATGTTGAGTAATCTGTGCACCATTGTCCTGAATGCAGCATGTTTGTGTTGTATGGGGTGGTTAGATGTGTTGTGTATGTGTGTGGTGGTGGTGGTTGGTTTTCTGTATATTTTGAAGTTGTGTTTGTTGTCAATTTTTGTTATGGTGATGTCTAGGAAATTCATGGAGTTGTTGTTTTCAAGTTCTAGTGTGTATTGAAGTTTTGGGTGTAATTTCTTTATGTATTGGTGTAATTTGTGTATTTGTCTTTTGTTTCCTTCCTGAGGATGGTGTGATGAAGCACCGAAACAGCAGTAAGCCGCACAAACTTACATAATTAACACGAGTAAGTCCGCTAGTTAATCAATTGCTTATATTAAAGTGTTAAAAGTAGTGTACGCAAGATTCAAAATGGAACAATAGTTATGAAGGAGTGTCATTTTCTTTAGATACAATGGACATGGAATTAGAAGATGAAGATGTAGATGTGGAAGTAGGATTTGCACTTTAGTACAATTGATTCATGCAGATCGATTTACGTGGAAACAGTTGGCGACACTGACTAAACAAAAGAACTACCATGCGATATATTGATAGTGATAAATCGAGCTGGAGAAATTATGGCGATGTATGACTGTGGTTGGTTGGAATTCAAAATATAATTACATTTCATTGACCGAAAATGTTATGACGTCATATGAACGAAATAGTCATAATAAATTATAATACATTGCTCTCTTAAATTGACTGAGCATATTGGGAATTAAATCGAGGATTCCTCAAAACACACTATGAAATTTGTCGTGTAAGATAATTTTTATCTCGAAAAGGAAACAAAAACGAGCAAAATTGTTTTAAACGTTTGTGTTTAAAATATCTAAAAGAATAACCCCCTAAATTATTAATGAAATTACTTACGGTTCACCGTGTATAGGCCTTTGAAATCAACATAAAACGAGGCAAAGAACTGCTTTTCAATTCATAAACATTAAACATAATAAACCCCCTTTTTTCCTTTCATTTACTAATGTCTCATATCCTCTTCTTGAAGGATTAGTTTTTCATTACTAGTAATGGGATGTGATTTTTTGACAGACTTTCTTTCTTCGTCGCAGATGTTTAGTTGTCTTACAATGCTGTCCTCTTCTTTCTGATATCAAAGTCTGGTTTTGATCTTTTTGTGTACACAAATGCATATGTACAATGTGTCTACTGCACAGTTTTGTTACTGTTCATGGGCTCTCTATGTTATCCGTCCCTATTTTGTAATTTTCTTCAGTCTTTAACGTTTACATCTGTTTCAAATTATTTTATCTTTTAGCTTGCAGATTCTCTCGCGCAGACATGTGCACTCCATCTGTTTTCTTACTTGTTCCGTTCCTGTTTAGCACATAACTCTCTTCTCATCAGGGTTGCCAGATAAAGGAATCGAAACCGTTTTACTGACTTATAAAAATTGTCGTTCTTCAGCATAAAATTGTCGTACATTTCTCAACTTCCTAATATACTTCTAGTCCACCGCTGTGTAGCAATGGTTAGCACGTCTGACTGTGAAACGAGCGGGCCAGAGTTGAAATCCCGGGTGAGACGAGTTATCTGGTTGATGTTGTTTCCCATTAAGAGCAAATGCTGGTTAACTTTCGGCGCTGGAGTCATTTCACTGCCATTATAATCCTCATGTCATTACGCAGTTGATGAAGAATCGCAAAATAAATATATCTACCAGTAAATTTTAGTTCCAATTAAAAATAATACTAATTATAGTTCACATCCACAATGACATTCGGCATTGAAACAAATCACCACCCATTTCTTCATCATCAACACTGTCATCGCTGTAAGGCGTGCACGATGACGCTTGGTTTAGAAACAAATTTCTTATATTTAAAGTCAGCAGAATTTGATCTTTGGCCGGCGCGGCGGCAGATAGGCCAATATATGCTGCGGCTGAAAATTGTATCAAATTAATTCATCTACAGTCGACTCAAACCCGACACCTCTATAATGTCTGCGCGTTTAGATTTCTTAATGCTACTGCGGTATTATTTAATTGACTTTTACACTCTTACTACGTCATAGTACTTTTGACCAATAAAACGGTACGAAAGGACGTATTTCAACCAATCATGGCTGCTTATCGCACAATTTTATCGCGTCCCTAGCATTTGTTTAATTTTATCGCGTTCCTAGCATTTGTTTAATTTTATCGCGTCCCTAGCATTTGTTTAATTTTATCGCGTCCCTAGCATTTGTTTCTTTGTTTGCCAACATTTCACACTGCGCTGGTCTGGACGTGAAAAAAAAATATATATATATAGTCTATATATATATAATTACAAACCACTCCAGTCGATGCACAGCAGTTTCAAATATGACTCGCATTGGCATTCAAGAACAAGAATTAATAAAAATCATTGATCATACCTATGCATCTTCTGAAATCCGATTTACAAATAAATGAAGAGCACCATTCGGAAATCCTGAATAAGTTGAATACACCATGTAGGCCTAAATCAACGAGTTCCACTTCTATTACGCACACGTCCAATATAACATCAATTGAACCACCAACCACATTCAAATTTGAAAATTGTACGTTCAATAATTATTCCTTTTAAAATTATTCACGTTTATTTTTATGTCATCGTCGTTAATTAAAACTTTTCTAACACTTGTGTATATTAGTTAGGTTATGTTATAGCTTCTGCTATATGATATTATGGATAGTCACGTATCAGAAATTGTTTAATATTAAGATTTATTGAAAATCATCTGTCAAGTGATGTTGATTACTGGGATTCGGATAATTGAAGTGGAATGTTGCATTTTAATAAAAATGAAACTGAATCAACAAAGCCATCTTGACTAGTAACATTGCCAGCGTGTATAGATCGAGAACTTCTCGAAGAGAAGGTATTGCTCACTACTGCCATCTAGCATGCATCTAGCGTAATATTTGTAATGTTGATATGGTACAATAATACATTTGAAGACAGTTGTATTTTCGTAAGTCAATTAATTTTTTATTGTATTGGAGTACTTCGTTACTTCTAATCTTTATATACTTTCTTCTAATCGTGTAATAGTCAATTAAATCCCACTCGAGTTTTGATTTTCTCTAGATAAATCGAAACGTCTAGTGAGATTACTGTTGATAAAAGATATCCTTTATCGAACAAACAAGAAAGTTAATAAAATTAAACTCGTATTATTTTGATATAACTGCGCCGTCTACGTGAAACCTAGAGCTCAAGATAACAAATTATGACTTGCATGGCAAGCAAAGTTACAAGATCGATTTTCAAAGCATTCCTCCCCCTTAAAAGCATGTTTCTTTCATATTAGTCCAGGACATATTAAATGAAGAAAACGTGTCTGAAAGGGACGAATTAACCATTAATTTCATTTTAATTACCGTATTTACTCGAATATTTCACGCACTTTTTTCCCGCAATTTCGATCTGTAAATTAAGGGTGCGTGAATTAAGCGAGGAATTTCACAAGCTGGTATTTTTAAGGGTAAAAATGACAAAACTACGCAGTTCCCTTACATATCCTAGTAACTTGTGTTCAAGATCAGGAATTTTCCACTTTTTGGTCCACAAAATGCTTTCCTTGATGCATTTGTTTGTTGAAGTGCTTGTTTTTGTTTCCTCCAATAGCGAATATTAAATTCTGGAACTGTGAATTCACGTCCAGCTGCTCTGTTGCCATGTGTTTCTGCATATGCAATAACTTTTAATTTGAAGGACGCAGTATGACTCGAATATCGGGATTTACCATTCATTGTTAAAACTCTTAATAGACGTCTTTTGACAGGTTTCCCTTTTTGAGTCTCAAACTCAACTGATGCGATCCAACACAAAGCTTTCAAACCACCTCCATTCAAATGGTAGGGGGAGGTCAATACCCTATACCGGTATTTTTAAAGGACTTTCATAGACGAGAAGGGTGCGCCTGTAACAGGTAGCTGTCCGGTCCCAAATACCGTTGTGCACTCTCTCGTTACGGCATTTAAGATACCGTACATTCAGGGCTCCTCAACATAACACACCTCATTACTTCAAGTGTCAGCATGTACTTGTTACAGTATTTCACGAATATTAAATGCGTGAAATATACGGGGAAATTAATTTATTAAATTATATAGTAAATAATTTGGGTGCGTGAAATATGCGATGGCGTGAATTACGCGAGTAAATACGGTATACACCAACATTATAAGTTCCCAATAATTTTTTCCCTTCAGTGAAAAAGTCGTACAAAATTGCATACGCCTACAGTCGTACGTATGGCAACCCTGCTTCTCATTACAGTTGGCCACTTCTCCATATTCGCCATATTTATCTTAACGTTATCTCCCTTTTTTAACTTTCGCTTCCCTCCCCATGTTGCTTCACCTCGTCGTTCGTCTGTCCGTTCATTTCCTCCCCCATTCACGTCGTGTTTTCTCGGTGAAGTGACTGCAATCAGCAGGCAGCTAACTTCCTGAGCTACCCCGTCTTATTATCTTCCATTCTCTTATTAGAGATGAAACGTGACACTAGCGCTGCAGTCGTGACAGCTGGCGGATCGATGCGCTGGAGACAGAGCGTGCAGCCTGGAAGAAACGTAACAGAAACAAGTATTCATATTAGAAGACGGTATATCGCGTTGACAGGTAGTTAGCTGATGGCTGATTTATCTTTGGTGGCTCAATTAGTTCTTGTCTAGTGCCATCTTGTCTGGTTCTTTCCTCGTTTCTCTAGTTCTTCACTTTCTATACTACCCCAAGGTCGATACTACTACATAGGGCTATTCCATATGAAATCGATCAGTAAAAAACCTCGCATTTTTTATACTTTAATTTTTCCCTACTTAGCCTATACAGGTTGCGTCAGAAAGAACGGATGGATTTCACATGACAAGAAAATTGTAAAGATTCATCAAATCAAAAATTCATTGTTATCAACATATTCACCAATACATGCAGTTTATTTATGGAAAACAACATTATCCATATGATGTCCTTGGCTTTCAATACAGGCATCGAGGCGTTTTCTGATGTTCGCCATCACTTTCACAGTCATAGCTGGTGCAATTGCCACGATTTCTTCACGAATCGCTGTCTTCAGTTCGTCCAGTGTATGTGATCGATGTTTACAAACTTACGCCTTCAAATGGTCCCAAAGAAAGAAGTCGCAGGGCGCGAGATCTTACCGTAGCCTCGGACAATCTCAGTGCAATAGAATTTCGTCCAGGTGATTTCTTCTTTAATGTTGAACCTGTGATACGAAATGAAGCCACCCACCGCAAAATTGTATTCCGAGTTGGAATCCTAGCGTGACGTCCGATGTCGAAATGAGTCCTGAGTGGCGATCACAGACTCTTCATTTTTCAAAAATGTCTCTACGATGAAAGCACGTTGTACACCAGACCAACACCATATTCTCAACTGAAACTGCATTCTATGGCTGACCCAACAGTCGTGGTCCCCCTCACTTTATCTCTCTCCTCGTTGCGTATCGACAGTTTGAAATCCATCCGTTCTTTCTGACGCACCCTTTACAAGGTGAGGGGAGTGCATTTTCAAAAATATACTATCGAAAGTCAAACGGTTTTCGTATTATTGAGCGACAAATTTAGCGT
The DNA here is from genome assembly GCA_025594305.2 of Periplaneta americana. NCBI lineage: Eukaryota > Metazoa > Arthropoda > Insecta > Blattodea > Blattidae > Periplaneta > Periplaneta americana. Next base: position 45,323,198 of record JAJSOF020000038.1, read on the forward strand.
ATTTTATAAAAACAAGCCTCTTTCAGCGCTCAGAACTCTGGAACCATTTAGTGCAGAACATTGAACGAGAGCTTGTTTTGAAGCTGACATTTGCTAGGTTATCTTAAGAAGTAAACCTTATTTTTATTGTACACAGAGAGTCAGATAATCTGATTTTACTTGCTTTTAGGCTTTTTGGCCATTTGTAAAAATGTAAAAAAATTTTGAGAAAAAAACGTTGTATTATTAAGAGGGATTCGGCATTGTTTGCTTAGTGTCAGGGCAATAAGTTTCGAGGTATTAAATAAATTATTTTCACACGCCTAGACTTGAACGGCGCAGTACCCCACGCACTGGCCGAGAGCTGAAGATAAGCGAGCATTGGGCGTCATTTTACTCCTGTGTTTATGAAAACTTGTGATAAAGCTAGCCCAGCCATGACTGCTAGACGACACATCACGTGTTTGTCTCCTGGCATTGCTTGTCTCGACTACCTACAGTCAGCTGGTTAGTTCACGCGCGTACTATTTATTTTCTTCATTTGATATTTTCAATACTTTCTTATCAACGTACCACCAGTAAAAAATATGTGTTTAATTGTACTTTCAATGCGGAATGTAACCATATATTTTAAAAATATTTTTTCGTGGGCAAAGGCGTCTTAATGAAGAAAAATCTAAATTTCTCCATTTCCATAAAAAGTAAGAAAAACTGTTTACATGTCAATATAAACTTTAACTTCTCAGCCATGATTTTGATCATTGGGTGAAAGGGTTTCGGAGCCACAACAGTTTAAATTTGCTATTTTTATGAAAATACGATAAATTTAAATAGTATTAATTTAAACACTATTAAGTTCTGATGCCTCACATTTTACACAAATCATTATATCGCACTTGTCTACGGACAGAAAAAGTTTCATTGTATTTAAAAATTGCAACGTCAATTTTCTCTATATTTCGGTCGATTTGAGATGGATTAACCGATATACCGTATATGAAGTTCTGCTTCTTGAAGCGTATAATTTTATTATTACTAGGTTCCGGATTTATATGCATTTTTTTTATTATTATCCAATGTAATAAACCTTATTTCACCCTGAGGTACAGTACAATTATTTAGTCGTGATAGTCGCCGACAATGTGCGCCTGGGTTAGGCGAGTCCATTAAGGTATAGGCCTATGTACACCTTTACGTACAAAAAAAATTGTTTTGTATAATTTTGCTCTGTAAAATTTTTATACAATTTAGAATGCTACCAGAAAGAGAATGAAGTGAACAGACCCCTTGAAATTATGTCTAAATTGTTTTTAAAAATTATTTGGTTTATAATTTTGACATGCAACTTGAAACATGATAGCTCATGCAGTTTTTAAGATAGAGCCTCAGTTTTTTCACTGTTTTATAGCTAAAACTGTTCTTTAGTGCCTGACATAGAGCTATTTTTATTTTTATTTTTATTTACATTAATTAAATATTACCATATATGTAACTTACAATAATATTTTATGTTGCATAAATCATGTAAAAAATCCATAGATAATTATTATTTATATTAATGTTATTTTACTCATTGTCAGGCACTGGGAGACGTTTCAAGCTTCAAAATGACACAAACATCTTCTTGGTATCACCATATTTGACTGAGATATCATGTTTGAAAGAATTAAATATTCTAAAATTACTATTTACAGGAAATGAGCCACAAACTTTCACAGAGCCTAGAAGATTCCATCATCATATGTCACCCCTTAAGCAGCTTCATGTCGGTCCAGTTTCAGCTTCTTTCTGCCTCTCAAATACCTCCGTCTTGTTTTAATTTCAGGTGTTGAATGTTGACATTTTTGTCCCTATTTCCATTGATGCAACAAATCCTGCGATGGTGTTTGTCCCAGAGTTTATGCCCATCCTCCTCAGAATTGTAATTTCTACTTTTGGACTTTTATTAAAATGACGTACAACATCATTGACACACACAAATTTACAGTTTTATGACTAACAGTAAAAGATTATAAATTACTTCATTATGTAAAAAAGTTTTTTTTCAATCTAATGATCATGCCCAGATATCTATGCATCTATTTCGGGACTAGAAAGAAGTTTATTTTACAAGCAATGCTGGACGAGGGGATTGACTGCTACGAAGATCACTCCTAAAGTAATGCACTTCACAAGTAAGTGACCGTGGCTGATGACGCAGCATTTTGGAAAATGGGACTTATCTGAAAAGCCATAAGGCATAAATCGAAAATTGTTATATCAAATTAAAGAGGAGAAAATTCTCTATTAAAATAGTTATATTTTGAAACAGTTGATGCATTCCTTTTGCATTCTTCACAGGGCCGGTGAGATGAATCCCGTATAATATCTATACGCAGTTACAATATGTCTATTACATTACGCCGCACTGTTTTCAAATTATCATATTTAATTTCGAAATGGAGAATGACGATAGAATAATGGATGGCATTGGGAGAAACCCGAGAAAAACCCTCAGGAACCTTGGCTTTGTTCATCAAATATATGACTCTACCATGACCGGTATTCGAACCCGGGCTCGCAGTCATCGTAAACAGGTGCTTTGCCAACTGAGCTAATAAGGAATTTTTGTGTCTCGGTAGCATTCAATGCCTGTTACTTACTTACTTACTTACTTACTTACTTACTAGCTTTTAAGGAACCCGGAGGTTCATTGCTGCCCTCACATAAGCCCGCCATTGGTCCCTATCTTGAGTAAGATTAATCCAGTCTCTACCATCATATCCCATCTCCCTCAAATCCATTTTAATATTATCTTTCCACCTACGTCTCGGCCTCCCCAAAGGTCTTTTTCCCTCCGGCCTCCCAACTAACACTCTATATGCATTTCTGGATTCGCCCATATGTGCTACATGCCCTGCCCATCTCAAACGTCTGGATTTAATGTTCCTAATTATGTCAGGTGAAGAATACAATGCGTGCAGCTCTGCGTTGTGTAACTTTCTCCATTCTCCTGTAACTTCATCCCTCTTAGCCCCAAATATTTTCCTAAGAACCTTATTCTCAAACACCCTTAATCTCTGTTCCTCTCTTAACGTGAGAATCCAAGTTTCACAACCATACAGAACAACCGGTAATATAACTGTTTTATAAATTCTAACTTTCAGATTTTTTGACAGAAGACTAGATGACAAAAGCTTCTCAACCGAATAATAACAGGCATTTCCCATATTTATTCTGCGTTTAATTTCCTCTCGAGTGTCATTCATATTTGTTACTGTTGCTCCAAGATATTTGAATTTTTGCACCTCTTCGAAGGATAAATCTCCAATTTTTATAGTTCCATTTCGTACAACATTCTGGTCACGAGACATAATCATATACTTAGTCTTTTCGGGATTTATTTCCAACCCTATCGCTTTACTTGCTTCAACTAGAATTTCCGCGTTTTCCCTAATCGTTATTCAATGCCTGTTAGCTGAAATTTATTTTCTTTTGGTGAAAATGATTTTACTATACGAATTGGAGAGCACCGTCATGTCTGTAAACATATTGTAATATGTCTACACTCTACAGTAGGCTGTACTGTTTTCTAGGACTGGTCATGGTTGGAACTATTTTCTTCATAATAGTGCAGGTTATCTAAGTAAAGTAGGCCTATCTCATGTCTTTTGCAGGTTTGTGTTGAATTTCGTAAAGTTGTATCTTCTTGCGCCTGCAATCAAACGAAAAGATACAGTAACACTTCCAAATCTTTCTTCTGCGTTGTAGCACTTTCTAAATTTATCATCAGGGAAATCTTCTTTCTAGTTGTAGTAGAGAATTTCCTTGTTTCTATAATACAGTTTCCTTTAGCTATTATGGACCCAGTGTTTTGGCTGAAGAGATTGCCGGCTTTAAACATACTTTGCTAGGAATACTTTGTGCGGTTTCTGTTGGTTAACAGACGAACAAGTGAATACCATAGCCTACTGTGTATACTCTGATTCTTCTAGATGGAATAGAATCAAGAAAATATTTCCGGATTTCATTATTATTATTATTATTATTATTATTATTATTATTATTATTATTATTATTATTATTATTATATTACCATCATCATCATGTTTCGTTCCGTGTAATGTGATTGCATACAGGGTTAGCGATATGCAGCCTTCCAAAGCACTTCAGTCCAGATAGGCTTTTTGTGCACCGTACTGATTGTGCTGAATAGCTGAACCGGCTCCGCTGTCCGTTACACCCCGCATTTTTCTCAAGCCTCCATATCCTTAGGCATAGGGGAGAGTCGGGTAGTATCGGACAGTGCGTTTTTTTTCATCTACCACCATATGGTAGTACCTGAATGACATGGTTACGTTTCTCTATGCGACATCACAGAAACGTAACCATGTCAATCAGGTACTATCATCGTGTGGTAGATGAAAGAAACTCACTGTCCGATATTACTCGATGCCCGATACTACCCGACTCTCCCCTATACTTGCCATACCTCAAAATCTACTTTGTGTGGATCCCCCACACGAGCAGGAAAGAACTGGTAGACGGAGGGCTTTCGGTACCTCTTTTGCAGATCTATGAGTCTTCTAGAACTCTCAGCCACTGCCATTTACCAATGTTTGGAGAAACATTAGAGTAGTCGTGGTACAAACACAAGTGGTGCCCTATTTTTCGAGACGTGGATAATAATGAAAGGGGATTTATGAAGGGTATGGAATGACAAGGAAAAGACGGGAGAATCCTCAAAATACTCTCGCTGTCAGGATTTTGTCCTTCAGAAATAGACTACAGCTCCGCCATCGACGAATTTCACTTCTGGTCCGCGGTCGTCTTAAGCCAGCGTTCTACCAACTGGACTTGCATATAGATAGGGAATTCCTGTGGACCTGGCTTAAATTTCCTCGTCTTGTGTTATGTCCGTTGTTGTCTTAAGCGGTGACCTTACACCGTCATGAGAATATGACCAGGGAGTTTCGTAATTCTGATTTCCCATTGTTTAAAAAAGTGAAGACGAATCGGGCCGAAGTGTCGAATTATTATTTTATTATCTCTTATGTTCTGATCCGATTTTTTTTTTCGATTACATATCCAATATCTGCTGCACATTACACACAGCTTTCTTAGAAACGGAAGCAGATAATGCGATCTTCTTCTAGAAGATTTTTCCTAGAATGTGAGGTGTTTAAAATAATATGAATATGAAAAGTCTGAAATCCCATAAGGGTAACCTTTTCGTACAGGAGAATAGGGTGAGCTGAAGGTTTACTCCTCTTGGGGAGTCACTCCAAGAGAGCTTACACTATACACTTACAAATTAAACACATAAACAAACAATACAAACTGAACACGGAAAACTATACAGACTAAACACACAAATTATAGAAACTAAACACCCACAAAAACTATACAAACTGAACACACACCTGTCCACATTAAAAACACAACAATTATACAAACTGAACACATAAATTATACAGTCTGAACACACAGCTGTCCACACTGAACACACAAAAAATTATAGTCTGAACAGACAACTAAACACACAAAAACTATACAAACTGAACACACAAATTATACAGTCTGAACACACAACTGTCCACACTAAACACACAAAAAATTATACAGTCTGAACACACAACTGTCCACACTGAACACACAAATATTATACAGTCTGAACAGACAACTAAACACACAAAAATTATACAAACTGAACACATAAATTATGCAGTCTGAACACACAGCTGTCCACACTGAACACACAAAAAATTACACAGTCTGAACAGACAACTAAACACACAAAAACTATACAAACTGAACACACAAATTATACAGTCTGAACACACAACTGTCCACACTAAACACACAAAAAATTATACAAACTGAACACATAAATTATACAGTCTGAACACACAACTGTCCACACTGAACACAGATATTATACAGTCTGAACAGACAACTAAACACACAAAAATTACACAAACTGAACACATAAATTATACAGTCTGAACACACAGCTGTCCACACTGAACACACAAAAAATTATACAGTCTGAACAGACCACTAAACACACAAAAACTATACAAACTGAACACACAAATTATACAGTCTGAACACACAACTGTCCACACTAAACACACAAAAAATTATACAAACTGAACACATAAATTATACAGTCTGAACACACAACTGTCCACACTGAACATACAAATATTATACAGTCAGAACAGACAACTAAACACACAAAAATTATACAAACTGAACACATAAATTATACAGTCTGAACACAGCTGTCCACATTAAACACACAAAAAATTATACAAACTGAACATATAAATTATACAGTCTGAAACACAAAAAATGTTACGAACTGAACACATAAATTATAAAGTCTGAACACACAGTTGTCCACACTGAACACTCAAAAATTATACAGTCTGAACAGACAACTAAACACAAAAAACTATACAAACTGAACACACAAATTATACAGTCTGAACACAACTGTCCACACTAAAACACAAAAAATTATACAAACTGAACACATAAATTATACAGTCTGAACACACAACTGTCCACACTGAACACACAAAAATTATACAAACTGAACACAAATTATACAGTCTGAACACAGCTGTCCACACTAAACACACAAAAAATTATACAAGCTGAACATATAAATTATACAGTCTGAAACACAAAAAATGTTACGAACTGAACACATAAATTATGAAGTCTGAACACACAGCTGTCCACACTGAACACACAAAAAATTATATTGACTCAACACATAAATTATAAAGTCTGAACACACAAATTATACAGTCTGAACACACAGCTGTCCACACTGAACACAAAAAAATTATACAGTCTGAACAGACAACTAAACACACAAAAAATTATATAAACTGAACACATAAATTATACAGTCCGAACATACAACTGTCCACACTAAACACACAAAAAATTATACAAACTGAACACATAAATTATACAGTCTGACACAAAAAATTTTAGGAACTGAACACATAAATTATACAGTTTGAACACACAACTGTCCACACTAAACTCAAAAAAAATTATATTAACTGAACACATAAATTATACAGTCTGAACATACAACTGTCCACACTAAACACACAAAAAATTATACAAACTGAACACATAAATTATACAGTCTGACACAAAAAATTTTAGGAACTGAACACATAAATTATACAGTTTGAACACACAACTGTCCACACTAAACTCACAAAAAATTATATTGACTGAACACATAAATTATAGTCTGAGAACACAACTGTCCACACTAAACTCACAAAAAATTATATTGACTGAACACATAAATTATACAGTCTGAAAACACAACTGTCCACACTAAACTCACAAAAAATTATATTGACTGAACACATAAATTATACAGTCTGAACACACAATTGTCCACACTAAACTCACACAAAATTATACAAACAAAACACACAAAAGCCTATACAAATTGAACACATAAATTATAGTCTTAACACACAAAAAGCTATACAAACTGCACACATATTAAATATGTGTATAAATCTTATAGTCTAAACACACAAACAAACTATCTGAACTAAACACACAAAAACCATACAATTAAACACACAAATTATACCAACTAAATACATGAACTATGCCAACTAAACACGGACTCAAAGTATTCAAACTAACACACACAAAAATAACTATATAAACAATACACAATTATACACAATAAATAAAATAATACAATACTTTATATTAACAAAGACTTTTCATCCGTCTTCTTATTTTCAAAACTTCCATAATATACAATCAGGGATTTCAATTATAATTGGTAAAACATCAATACCGATACGCCGTATTCGACAAAATAAGAACTAAAGATGAATAGAATATAACAATTAGGCCTAGTTAATATTTGAGCAACTATGATAATATATAGAAAAAAGTTAAATTGAGATTTTAATGAATATGTTAGAGAGAGAAAAAAGGGGTGGGGTTGAAAGTAGTATATAATAGTAGTGATATCAGGATATAAAAGGAAATGTAGGATAAATATTGAAGGGGAGATTATACCGAGTAACAAAAAGGTGCATAGTGTAAATTGGAGCATTTATGTAGACGTGTACTGCTAATAATGTGTTAATGGTGGCACCGGATACAGAGAAATGTGAGGTACACCATTACATGTAAAGAAGTGCTGTGACATAAATATACAGAGCTTTCATTTCAAAACTTCCAGTCTAAAATAACTAATTATTTAAATTCAATTCAATTTAAACAAAAACACCTCAATTTAGATATTGAGGGGGAAGTCTGAAACCAAGCTTAATTGCATTTTAGAATTCACCCCCTCCCACCCCCAGCCAATCCGCACTTTGAAATTTCAAATGGACCCCTATATTTTTATACTTAAATATGAAAGAGCATTCAATTGTTTATACATCTCATTCGTTTTCTATCGTCGCCTAGCAACCTGTATTTTTGTTATTGATTGTAGGATGAAAACAAGCTTATTTTGCGTAATTTCCTAAATGTAGTCAATAACGATGATTTATGTTCTCTCTTGAAGGGTATACACCGGTAGCGGCCGGTGATCGAAATCCTCGGTGAGGCCAGATGCAACTAGTTTTAGTGCCTCCGGTAGGAAATGTTTGTTTATGATTTTAATTATTATTGTTATTATATTATTACTATAATTACTACTGTATTATTATTAGTCTATTATTATTACTATTAATGAAAAATAATAATTTAATTCACCTAATAAGCTGTTATGCTATGAGTTTCAGTGTGATGAAGCAATCTATATTATGCATTGAAATTCCCCTTTCTTTCGTTTCTTTTTTTTCCTTTGACATCAACAAACAAGGCTAACAGAGAAGTTTATTTTTCACCACATTACCACTTAACAATTTATGTTGCCCATACCAGGATGCAATAGAAACTCGCGTTTTAAGATTATCTGTCAGAAAAATTGTCAGTGATGTCGTAGGTATCTCGGTAGGCTCTCGCTTTACTTGAAACTTCCTTTCTTTCAATATTATTTCTTCTCGAAAAAGGACACTCTAACAATGAATTAACCACACCAGCATTATTTCTGGCATTTGTTTCTGTTTATATTTTCCCGAAATACATAACAACATTGGCCCACATTCACTACTGTACTACGAAGTACAATAGTAGAACACCCTCGCTTAAGTCATAAACTAAGACATAAGGGGAGAGGATAGTGTGGGTCTCTGCCTGCTGGAATTTTTGTTATTTATGGCCTATTTAGGAAGACAAGTCACCATTGCTATTCCCACCCCACTCTACCCTTGAGGTCGGCCCATGGATGGGAGGAGTGAAAGCTGGCCAGGCCACGAGGCCAGACGAATTGTGCCTTAGCTACAACGTTTTAAGCGCAAACTCAAAGCCCGCGAAAAGACACGAAATGCAGAAGCCAGACCCGGCACGAGCGATCCTGGCCTCAGGAACAAATTTTGCTGCAAAACAGGTCTATATACATCACAAAGCTTTCAAATTCTTCTACAGCGACATATGCTTCATTCAGATAATTAATACATTATAATAAAAACACAAAATTTGGTTTCAGTTAAGCCAAGTGACTGAGGCCCGGCCTCACTTGCCTCAGTCAATGAGCCGCCACTGATACACCATTTTAAAATAATTTAATACATAAACACAACTATTATATGAAATGCTCAATAAGTTTTTGTAGCTTCATTCTCTTCAGCTCTAATCAACAATAACAGCAATCCAGGTTGTCAGGCGACGATATAAAACAAATGAATGAGGAGTATAAACAATTGGATACTTTTTAATATACGTATGAGTATCAAAATATAGGGGGCCATTTGAAATTTCAGAGTGGGGGTGGCTGAGAATAGTGGGTGAAATTTAAAATTCAATTAAACCTGGTTTCAGCCTTTCCCCTCAATATCTAAATTGACGTGTTTATTGTTTAAATTGAATTCAATTTAAATAATTAGTTATTTAGACTGGGAAGTTTTGAAATGAAAGCTCTGTATATTATGTGTCATTCGAGTAGCTAGAAATAGCGTTGCAATCAAACAAACAAGCATCAGCGTTTATTTTTCTGTTTGTGATTGTTAATGTGCTTTTTTAAAATTGGCCTTTTGCCCAATTAACTGTTTCCGATAATATTCTATGCATTAGTTTCATTCAACGGGCAAAGTACACTAACAGTGAGATTTAACCATGTCATGTTCTTCCTGTAAAATTAAAAAATAACGAGTTGGGCCCTATTTTGAATAACTGCTTGATATCTTATTAAAATGTAAAAAATAGTTTCCTAAAAATAAATGCATAAATTATTTAAAATTTTATTTATTTTGTGACCTCGTACAGCCGAATCTGTACTCACACGCTTGTTACAGTTTGACGAATATAATTTTCGTTAGGATATTAGCATAAAACGATAAGGCATAGCTTGCAAATTCGTATAAGATATCTAGAAAAGTATCCCAGTCCTTTAGGATTAAAATTAAACTACCCATAAGCACCCACATACTACCCGAGATTTATTGCTTCTCCCCGAAGTGACCACTTTTAATTCTTGCAGCGAGATCCTAAAGCAGAATCACAGAACATATTTCTAGATTACCGCTACTTCTGTTCCAGTCCATTTTAGACGGCTTAGTTCTACCAGACTCGGTTTTCTCTTCCAAACAGAATGTAAGAACTGGTAGCGTGTTATCTGAAGCCATCGAAACTCGGGAGGGAACTTACATTATCTTTTATAGCACTTCTGAATTAATACCCAGTGCTTTATACGTCTGCCGAATTGGATGAACAACGATTCAAATATACTAGCTGGTTCCCAATAGTTCTTATTTAAGCACGTCCCCTGCCGAGAAGCAATAATGAAAACTTGTAATTCCTGCATTGTGTGTGAAACGCAAAATCTGATTCAGATTTGTTCGTTTGTATTGTACAATATTTCGCATAAGATTATACCCTGGAATTGGGCCTACCGAGCACGAACTAAAAATTTGTTTCGCTTATTTTTTTACTAAACTTATCTTAATTGCATATTCTCATCCATCGTCACTTTTCCTACGAATGTACAGTCAAATGTTAGTGTAATGTGTAACGATCTCTAACGTTACTTACATCGTGTAATGTCTGCCAAGGAATTTCACGAAATTTGTTTCTCAGTAATGTGATACAATGCAGTATTTTAGTTATGTAAACTTCTCATAGATCTTACTTACTGGCTTTTAAGGAACCCGGAGGTTCATTGCCGCCCTCACATAAGCCCGCCATTGGTCCCTATCCTGAGCAAGATTAATCCAGTCTCTACCATCATATCCTACCTCCCTCAAATCCATTTTAATATTATCTTCCCATCTGCTTCTCGGCCTCCACAAAGGTCTTTTGCCCTCCGGCCTCCCAACTAACACACTATATGCATTTCTGGATTCGCCCATACGTTCTACATGTCCTGCCCCTCTCAAACGTCTAGATTTTATGGTCCTAATTATGTCAGGTGAAGTATACAATGCGTGCAGCTCTGTGTTGTGTAACTTTCTCCATTCTCCTGTAACTTCATCCCTCATAGCCCCAAATATTTTCCTAAGAACCTTATTCTCAAAAACCCTCAATCTCTGTTCCTCTCTCAAAGTGAGAGTCCAAGTTTCACAACCATACAGATGAACCGGTAATATAACTGTTTTATAAATTCTAACTTTCAGATTTTTTGACAGAAGACTAGATGACAAAAGTTTCTCAACCGAATAATAACAGGCATTTCCCATATTCATTCTGCGCTTAATTTCCTCCCGAGTGTCATTTCTGTTCGTTACTGTTGCTCCAAGATATTTGAATTTTTCCACCTCTTCGAAGGATAAATCTCCAATTTTTATAGTTCCATTTCGTACTATATTCTGGTCACGAGACATAATCATATACTTGGCCTTTTCGGGATTTACTTCCAACCCAATCGCTTTACTTGCTTCAACTAGAATTTCCTCGTTTCTCCTAATCGTTTGTGGATTTTCGCCTAACATATTCACGTCATCCGCATAGATCTATAGAAATAAAAATAAATTCCTATTTTAAGCACTATCTAATAACTTTGGCACTTCATTGTCATATAGAATCAATACTTGAATATTCAAATAATTATAAATACTGAGTGAGCAAATTATCTCCCGCCCGTAAAGCTGCAACATTGGCTATCAGCGGGCGCGTTTCTAGATGCTAGTCGCGGAGACAACAAAGTATCGGCAAGTCAACAGACTACAAACTACTAATATAAAATATTAGGCGTCCACCGCAGTGGAGTAATGGTTAGTATGCCTGACCGTGAAACGAGCGGACCTAGGTTCAAATCCTGGTTGAGACAAGTTACCTGGGTGATTTTTTTTTTTCCGCGGTTTTCCCTCAACACATTAAGAACAAATGCTGGGTAACTTTGGTGCTGGACCCTGGACTCAATTAACCGGCATTATTACCTTCATTCATTCAAACGCTAGATAGCCACAGCAGTTGATGAAGCATCGTAAAATAACCCACTAATTATAGGCAGCTAAAACGTCATATGGGCTACTCTCTGAAATTAAGAAATTACATTTTGAAACTGTCTGTCTTTTTATTCCATATTTTTGGGACGTGCTTAAAGAAATGACACATCAATCAAGGCGTCGTTTTCCTGAATGTTATTATTCTGTTCTTTCTGGGTATATGAATTATTTTAATACACTTTGTCTTTTAAAGTTCCTCAGAATCGCAGGCGATTAGATAAGGGTATCGAGAAAGCCACATTCTCTTACTGTTGTGTCCTTGAACAATGTTGTAAGTTTGTTCGTATAATAGTAGTATTTTTTAGTATTTATTTATTTAACCTGGTAGAGATAAGGCCGTCAGGCCTTCTCTGCCCCTCTACCAGGAGATTCCAACTATAATATGAACAATAAATTACAATTAGTATTAAATTTATAATTACTATTACAAATAACATTACAATTAGTATTAAATTTACAATTACAATTACAATAAAATCAAGGTACGAAAAGATTACCTGACTAATTAAAGCTAGATAATTTATCATAGAGAAACAAAGAATATTTTATATTTACTGAATTACAAATTAAATCTAGAATAACAAAATTGTATAGCGATTAAATTACTGGATATTGAAATATTTTGTGATAGATTAAGGAAACCATTTACAAGAAATCAATTACTGACCAAGTTCCTAGTAAGTTTGCGTTTGAATAGTCAACTGTGCAGTTGCAGAATCTTGTTGGAAAAAAACTAAAGTGCTCTCCCTCCCATTAACGCACCATCTCATATCTTAATTTGGGTAAGTACGTTAATAGTAATATACGTTACAAGAGCGGTATGTTGACGTTTTCATGTTCGAGGAAAAGATTGAAAAAGCGAAACGTAGTTGAGCTTTTTAATTTCGAGAACATGAAAAACAAACATACCGCTCGTTATCGTACATTATTTTGTGCGAAGATCGTTTATTACATACCTGAAAGACGAATTTCTAATTAGTTGCAATGAAATCTCCATGTTGGTTTCTGTTTAATGACGCCAACTTCGGAACACCAAAATATCTTTCTTCAACATTGTTGCTGTAAAATGTTTTCTGTGTTTACTATATTGCAGCAGGCCATGATATACGTCTGTCTTTTTTTTTCCCCCAGTCTATAAATGCGAACTTAAAACAAACGGTAAGGTTATGTAATGATTTATTTTTCATTTTAATATTTTAACAATATTATTTATATAACATATTGCAGTAATAACATCGGCATCTGGAATCTCGTTGATTTTTAGGCTTCCTTAATGTTACTTGTATCAGGAATGCAATAAGTTTCGTTAAGTAGTAGACTTTACTTAATTTTTGCAAATATTTAAAAACAATAATTAACAGTGCAATTTAGGTGAAATTGCAGTGGTAAGTTTCCAATTTATAATTATTGCTATGTTAAACGTCTCTAAAAATAATATGTTAAAAGCCTAAAGCAGTAAAATGAATGTCGCGCTTAAGCGGTAAGAAGAGGGAAATTGTTATGTGTGTTACGTTGGAAATACTGAATGTGGTATTTCACACTTACCGCGTATTGGTTCTGTGCGGAAAACAAGCAAATACGCACGATCTCGCACAAAATGTCTCAACCACTTATATTTAACAATATTTTTACATTAAAAATAGTGGTTTGTGGAATCATCGTTGCGGCAATGTCATCGTAAACAGCTTTTGAGAACGCTCATACCAATTGCCATAGTTGCTCTTTCCGGACAACAGATAATTTGCTCATCCTGTTTCATAATTAGGTTTTTTTTACAATAACACTTCTGATACTTTTGAAATGTATAGCCTATGCGTAGATAACGATATCTATCGCGGTTTTTTTATAGGAGGTATGTATTTTTGAATTAGGCCTAAGCGAATATACTTTCTTTAACTTTAAATTGTTTTAATTCGGTGCGTAAACATTGGAAGGTATGAAATGTAAATGAAATCCTTATTCCAAATATTGCTTTATAGTTGTACAAACTTGTAAATATTATGACATGAGTTATATATACAGTAAATATGAATTTCATGAGCACCGTTACACGGAGAACACTCCAGTTTAGCTTCTTTTATTTCATGTCAGTGTAACTGGATTGGAGTTGTATATCTCGCCGATATATAATTCTGTAAAAATAATATTTTCCACACGCTTTCGTTTTCTACTGCATGTAGGCTACCATATATGTCTTCATGGTCTGACACTGGCCCATATTTTACCACTTAAAAGGGATTCGTAGTAAAAATAATTGAGAAACACTGCTCTGTCTTCTCAAAATAAATATAGCCTATTGTTATTCTAACACATACTGTAGAGAACATAATGAAAGTAAATACTAGAGATAAATCGAAATCTTCGATACAAATTAGGCCTGTGCCCTTAAATTATCTCTGTGTGAACAAAAAGAAAACAAGTCCCTCCCCCCCCCCCGTCGTCAAAATAAAGTTTTGTGGCGGTTCGTCTCTCTTCTGAAATCCAGTCTTAAACTCTATCGGTCTTACTAATAAAAACTCTATATACAGACGTTTAACTGTCTTATACTTATACAATGAGTAGCTCGTTTATAAGTCGTGTGTAAATTCCTTACTAATAATCACTACATACGTCGTGTATAACAGTATAACTGTTACACAGCTACGTCATAGTTTCGTAATTACTTCGTTACGGAAGGTAATAGAATATCTGAGGTTCTCTACTGGATCCCGTAGAGCGCTCTAGTGTGGCGTGTTAAATATCGATAGTAGAACTGGCTCTAATCGATTACCACACTACATTTTGGTCAAAGAGTACAAGCTAGAGCAATATTATTCTAATAATTCTATGATCTTTGGTTTGTTCTTCTGTGGTTACAAGGTAAACATAATCATAAAATGACAGTCGATACGAACAGCTGTTAAAGGGGCGGCCATTTTTTCGCTATATACAACTCTTAAACAAGGGGTTTCGTGTATATAACTACTGCAAAGCAATTCCCATTGTATAGTTACAGCCTGTTTATACGTCCATAGCTTATTCACGGTTTATTAGTAACGTTTTCTGTCTCAACTCTGCATAAGTCTCGTATAAAAACTATACACGGTTTATTAGTAAGACTGTATGTGTAAAATATTAATAGTGACGAAGTGCACCTCTGTCAAAATACGGGAACCGTCTGGAGGACATTACACATAAGACGCTACTGCAAGTTTCATAATGATCACATACAATTTGGAAAGTGCCCTCTAAGTAGCATAACGAAACGGATCCCGTCTCTTTGAAGACAGTTGTAGATGTCATACGCACACAGCTGAGGCTCTGGAATCTAAAGAATGCGTGCGTCTCGTCACGGCAACTTGAGGATAAGAAAGACCTTAAGTTACACAAGTTAAGGATTTTTCTACCTCCCGAAAACTTGTTTGTTTCTCATCTGAACATTACAACCATAAGGTAACAGCTGCTGTTTCCTTAATGTTTATTATAATATTAGACAGTATTGACATTTCACTAAGTATTAAATGCGTTTTCTCTTTTGAGATCCCATTTTTGCTTTAGGTGACGGAGCGTTAAAGCACATACATTTCATTAAAGTATGAACGAAAGTAAGAGAAAAGGAATAGAATAAAAGAAGTAAAAGTGGATAGAAGTAAAGAAAGAAGGAAGATGGATAGAAGTGAAGAAAGAAGGAAAGTGGACAAAAGTAATGAAAGAAAAAAGAATGGAAAGAAGGAAGGAAAATTTCTAGGAGAGTAGTAAGAAGGAAGAATGGATAAAAGGAAAGAAAGGAATTTATAGGGAAGAAATAAAGGAAGAATTTATAGGAAAGAAATAAAGGAAAATTTATGGGAAAGAAGGAAGGAAGCATTTATAGGAAAGAAAGAAGGAAAAATTTATAGGAAAGAAATAAAGGAAGAATTTATGGGAAGAAGGAAGGAAAAATTTATGGGAAAGAAGGAAGGAAAAATTTATAGGAAAGAAAGAAGGAAAAATTTATAGGAAAGAAATAAAGATGAATTTATGGGAAAGAAGGAAGGAAAAATTTATAGGAAAGAAAGAAGGAAAAATTTATAGGAAAGAAATAAAGGAAGAATTTATGGGAAAGAAGGAAGGAAAAATTTATAGGAAAGAAAGAAGGAAAAATTTATAGGAAAGAAATAAAGGAAGAATTTATGGGAAAGAAGGAAGGAAAAATTTATAGGAAAGAAAGAAGGAAAAATTTATAGGAAAGGAGGAAGGAAAAATTTATAGGAAAGAAATAAAGGAAGAATTTATGGGAAAGAAGGAAGGAAAAATTTATAAGAAAGAAATAAAGGAAGAATTTAATGGAAAGATGGAAGGAAAACTTTATAGGAAAGAAAGAAGGAAAAATTTATAAGAAACAAATAAAGGAAGAATTTATGGGAAAGAAGGAAGGAAAAATTTGTAGGAAAGAAATAAAGGAAGAATTTATTGGAAAGAAGGAAGTAAAAATGTATAGGAAAGAAATGAAGGAAGGATTTATGGGAAAGAAGGAAGGAAACATTTATAGGAAAGAAAGAAGGAAAAATTTATAGGAAATAAATAAAGGAAGAATTTGTGGGAAAAAGGAAGGAAAAATTTATAGGAAAGAAAGAAGGAAAAATTTATAGGAAAGGAATAAAGGAAGAATTTATGGGAAAGAAGGAAGGAAAAATTTATAGGAAAGAAATAAAGGAAGAATTTATGGGAAAGAAGGAAGGAAAAATTTATAGGAAAGAAAGAAGGAAAATTTATAGGAAAGAAATAAATGAAAAATTTATGAGAAAGAAGTAAGGAAAAATTTATAGGAAAGTAATGAAGGAAGAATTTATAGGAAAGAAAGAAGAAATAATTTATAGGAAAGATATAAAGGAAGAATTGATAGGAAAGAAAGAAGGAAAAATTTATAGGAAAGAAAGAAGGAAAAATTTATAGGAAAGAAAGAAGGAAAAATTTATAGGAAAGGAATAAAGGAAGAATTTGTAGAAGGACTTTATAGAGCAAAAGGAAGGAGAAAGACAGGAGAAATAATTTATAGAAGGAAACAAGGAAGTTGACAGAAGAAAGCATTCATAGAATGACAGAAGAAAGAATTCATATAATGATAAAATTAGTAGATAGAAGAATAAGAGGAAGAAGTTATAGAAGGAAAGAAAGAAGATGGAATTTATAGGACAGAAGGTAGAATTTATAGGGCAGAAATAAGGAATTTATGGAAGGAAAGGAAAAAGGTAGATTGGATAGGAGAAAAGATTGAATTATTTGTAGAAGGAATGGTAGAAGGAAGAATTGATGGAAGTAAAGAAATAATGAAGTATTTATAGAAGGAAGGAAAGAAGGAAAAATGATTAGAAGCAAAGAAAGAAGTATTCATAGAAGAAAAGAAGGACAAATTTATAGAAGGAAAGAAATAATGAAGTATTTATAGTAGGAAGGATATAAGGAACAATTGGTAAAAGGAAGAATTGTAGAAGGAAAGAAAAAAGAAGGAATGGATAGAAAGAAGAGAAAAGGAAGCGGAAAAGATGAAGCCGAGTGGAAGAAAATAAAGTACAACCAAAGAACGTTCTAATGGAATAGGCAATAATTCTTTTTAAGCAGGAAAAGAAAGAAACTAGTGGAAGGAGTAAGAAAAAAATAATTAAATTGGAATAAGAATAGAAATGGTTAGCATGGAAAGAAAGAAGAAGATAATGGACGACTAGTAGCAAAGAAGAGAACAAAGAAAAATCAAATAATACGAAAACAATTATTCCTAATTGAAGAGTCCACTGCAAGAATGATGGATGTCATTTGGAATACATTTTGCAGGAGAAGCAATTGCAAGTTTGAAATGCTTAGCACTCAAAGCTTAACTGTGATTTTCCGATCATTACTGGACAATGACTATCAGTATTAATGCCATATAACTCTCTATGTAGATTCTATATGTCTTAAGCTATGCATTGGCAGTCTTGGTTCATTTTCGACAAGAAAGTGACATCCATCATTCTTGCAGTGGACTCTTCAATCATGTTAGGTGAAGAATACAATGCGTGCAGTTGTGTGTTTTGTAACTTTCTCCATTCTCCTGTAACTTCATCCCTCTTGGCCCCAAATATTTTCCTAAGCATCTTATTCTCGAACACCCTTACCCTCTGTTCCTCTCTCAAAGTGAGAGTCCAAGTTTCACAACCGTACAAAACAACCGGTGATATAACTGTTTTATAAATTCTAACTTTCAGCTTTCTTTGAGAGCAGACTTGAATGAGAAAAGTTTGTCAACCGAATAATTGGCTAACAGGCATTTGCCATATCCTATTTATTCTGCTTTTAATTTACTCTTGAGTGTCATTGATATTTGATATTGTTGCTCCAAGGTATTTGAATGTTTCCACCTTTTCAAAGGATAAAATTGTAATAATTTCGAGGAAAAATTGTTCCGTAGCCGGGTATCGAACCCGGGACCTTTGGTTTAACGTACCAAGAGGGAAAAATTGGATCGGTGTCGCTTAGAGTTCCCGGGTAGCTCAGTGGTAGAGCGTTGGTACGTTAAACCAAAGGTCTCATCGATAAAATGAACCGGCTCGGAACAATCTTTCCTCGAAATTATTCAAATCAACTTTACAAGGGGGAGTTATACCTGAAATCTTGATTTGCATAATACACGTCACTGTTCGTTAACAGAAAACCACAATTTAAGTCACACGGAGTTAGTGTGCACTCGAAGTTAATTGCTTGACGGTTGTCAGCCCACTATGAGGTCTGTGGATATAGAGGGAAAAATTGGATCGGCGTCGGTTAGAGTTCCCGGGTAGCTCAGTGGTAGAGCGTTGGTACGTTAAACCAAAGGTTTCGGGTTCAATACCGGCTCCGGAACAATTTTTCCCTCGAAATTATTCTAATCAACTTTACAGGGAGTTATACCTGAACTCTTGATTTGCATAATACACGTCACTGTTCGTTAACAGAAAATCACAATTTAAGTCACACGGAGTTAGTGTGCACTCGTAGTTGGTTGCATTTGACGGTTGTCAGCCCACTTTGAGGTCTGTGGATATAGAGAAAAAAGTTTGGATCGGTGTCGGTTAGAGTTCCCGGGTAGCTCAGTGGTAGAGCGTTGGTACGTTAAACCAAAGGTACCGGGTTCGATATCCGGCTCCGGAACAATTTTTCCCTCGAAATTATTCAAATCAACTTTACAGGGAGTTATACCTGAAATCTTGATTTGGATAAAATTGTAATTTTATATTTCCATTTCGTACTGTATTCTGGTCTTAAACTCATATGTTGTGTATATTCGACCTACGTTGAAAGGATTATATTGTGACATGTTGTGGACACGATGGTGAACCTCCAAGTAAGACGATTCAGTACAGCATACGTTTGTTTTCCGGGGTTAGAATTACAACCGTTGAGGACTATGATTTTTAGGACTGGTGCGTGGATAAAACAGAAGGTTAGATACGATAATGTGGTCCACAAAAGCAAGGCTTCAATACAGACGTAAGGTATATTTTTATACGTGTTAATTTTTCACCTCTTGTTTGAAGTGTTCCATTGTGCGGTGAGGAGATTGTACTGGGTGAAATATCCTCAGCAGTCATTGACAGGCGCGGCCCCAGTGCACACGCCGCCTCTGGAGGATATTAAAATGGAGCGCAGACAGCGACACACACACACACTCACACACACACACACAACTTTTGACTTATGACGGCTCATATAACACACACACACACATAGAAAACTTATCGTCTTAGATACGTATTATACTGTCTATGCTGTCTTTGTTACTCTGCCTTTCTTTCTTTCTTCATGCACTAGCCTGTGACGTAACTTATGTTCCACATAATGTGCCATAAAAGACGTTTAACCATGTACAGTTCTCTTGTTAGTAATAAGTAGTCTTATTATTAACAGCAAAAAACGCTGATACAGCTTTAAGATTCTACGAGAATTACTACACCTATCAATTATAGGCACTTATTTATCTTCTTCCGAGATCTTGAGCTTACTATGCTTCTGGACCCAAGTATTCAGGTCGATTGATTTTTATCGGGCGAAAACATCTGAAGAACAACTTCCTAGGGAAGGAAGGAAGTAAAACTGCGAGCATTATTCTACATCAAGTTTGCGGCATATAAAAATAACTTCCACGACACAGGGATAGAAAAGTTGATCCCACGTATGACAGATGTCTCAGTTTCGGTGGGAAATATATTGAAAAATAGCTCAGTAAAGCTCAATAATTGCTATACCTGCTCCAATAAATCTTTCCTTGAAATTGTGTTTTCTTTCTGTAAATGGTCCCAGAGAAACTTACTTTCTGGAAAGCCCTCATAATTACCGGTCCAATGCTGATGTAGACTTCGGAAAATTGTGCTTTATAGGCCTATAGAGCTGTTGCAAGGAAGGTCGAAACAAGTGAAATCAATTTTCTGAGAAGATTTGCTTGTCTTGCTCTCTTGGATCAAGTGAATAGTACAGAAATTAGAAACAAAGTAAAATATTTAACATAAATGGAAAAAAGCTGGTATAAATAGGCTGAACATAACTGGCACGATCATATATTACGAATAAATCCTAACAGAATAACGAAACTGCTTTTAAATACATACTACAGGGATCTAGAAATGTTGGCTGTCCTAAAACCAGATAGAGAAATTTTCTCTAAGCTGGAACCGGTCTCTAAAGGTCTACCGTGAAGTTGTTGATGTTGATGATGATGATGATGATTATGATGGTGATGATGATGATGATGGTGATAATAATACTCCTTACTGGCTTTTAAGGAACCCGGAAATTTATTCGCCCTCACATAAGCCCGCTATTGGTCCCTATCCTGAGCAAGATTAATCCAATCTCTATCATCATATCCCACTTCCCTCAATTCCATTTTAATATTATCTTCCCAGCTACGTCTCGGTCTCGCCAAAGGTCTCTTTTCCCCTCCGGCCTCCCAACTAACACTCTATATGCATTTCTAGTTTCGCCCATACGTGCTGCATGCCCTGCCCATCTCAAACGTCTGGATTTAATGTTCTTTAATTATGTCAGGTGAAGAATACAATGCGTTGAGTTCTGTGTTGTGTAACTTTCTCCTGTAACTTCATCCCTCTTAGCCCCAGATATTTTCCTAAGCACCTTATTCTCAAACATCCTTAACCTATGTTCTTCTCTCAAAGTGAGAGTTCAAGTTTCACAACCATAAAGAACAATAATACAACTGTTTTCTAAATTCTAACTTTCAGATTTCTTGACAGCAGACTGGATGATGAAAGGTTCTCAACCGAATAATAACTGGCATATAATAATAATAATAATAATAATAATAATAATAATAATAATAATAATAAAAATAAAAATAATAATAATAATAATAATAATAATAATAATAATTATAATTTTCGAGGAATATCACTTTTGTTGACGTCGTACAAAATTTTGTCCAATATTCTTTTGAGAAGATTAACTCCGTACGTAGATGAAATTATTGGGGATCATCACTGCGGTTTTCGGCGTAATAGATCGACTATTGATCAGATTTTTTGTATCCGACAGATAATGGAGAAAAAATGGGAGTATAAGGGTACAGTACATCAGTTATTCATAGATTTTAAAAAGGCATATGATTCGGTTTAGAGGGAAGTATTATATGATATTCTTATTGAATTTGGTATTCCCAAGAAACTAGTTCGATTAATTAAAATGTGTCTCAGTGAAACTTACAGCAGAGTCCGTATAGGTCAGTTTCTATCTGATGCTTTTGCAATTCACTGCGGGCTAAAGCAGGGAGATGCACTATCACCTTTACTTTTTAACTTCGCTCTAGAATATGCCATTAGGAAAGTTCAGGATAACACGCAGGGTTTGGAATTGAGGGTTACATCAGCTTCTTGTCTATGCAGATGACGTGAATATGTTAGGAGAAAATACACAAACGATTAGGGAAAACACGGAAATTTTACTTGAAGCAAGTAAAGCGATCGGTTTGGAAGTAAATCCCGAAAAGACGAAGTATATGATTATGTCTCGTGACCAGACTATTGTACGAAATGGAAATATAAAAATTGGAGATTTATCCTTCGAAGTGGAAAAATTCAAATATCTTGGAGCAACAGTAACAAATATAAATGACACTCGGGTGGAAATTAAACGCAGAATAAATATGGGAAATGCGTGTTATTATTCGGTTGAGAAGCTCTTATCATCCAGTCTGCTGTCCAAAACTCTGAAAGTTAGAATTTATAAAACAGTTATATTACCGGTTCTTCTGTATGGTTGTGAAACTTGGACTCTCACTCTGAGAGAGGAACATAGGTTCAGGGTGTTTGAGAATAAGGTGCTTAGGAAAATATTTGGGGCTAAGCGGGATGAAGTTACAGGAGAATTGAGAAAGTTACACAACACAGAACTGCACGCATTGTATTCTTCACCTAACATAATTAGGAACTTAAAATCCAGACGTTTGAGATGGGCAGGGCATGTAGCACTTATGGGCGAATCCAGAAATGCATATAGAGTGTTACTTGTGAGACCGGAGGAAAAAGACCTTTAGGGAGGCCGAGACGTAGATGGGAGGATAATATTAAGATGGATTTGAGGGAGGTGGGGTATGATGATAGAGACTGGATTAATCTTGCTCAGGATAGGGACCGATGGCGGACTTATGTGAGGGCGGCAATGAACCTTCGGGTTCCTTAAAAGCCATTTGTAAGTAATAATAATAATAATAATAATAATAATAATAATAATAATAATAATAGTAATAATAATAACTTTATTGGCCATTAAACATACGTGCACGGAGACGGAGTGTTTTTGAATTATTCCATGTGAATTTAGGAAGTTTGCCACGCGCACCAAACAAAATACCAGAAACACTCCACTGACTAGTGGGAAGGTTATATTTCTCACTTAGATAAGGGATGCAGGACTCATAAATGGACTTCTTCTCCTCATCAACGTGTTGTGCCTGCAGGGCATCCCTCTCAAACCGGATTGTAGGATCAAGAACTATTCCCTTAGATTGAGTCCTGTGGATGGCTACAATATCTGCTCTTCTGTTCGAATCTAAGGATGAAACGCAGTGGATCTCCTCGTATACTTCCCATCCACGACGCTTGAGGACATCAGCAATACCGGTCCTGGTCATATGGTGTCGATTGTTGCGCAGCAGCTCCGTTTTTCGACAGAACCCAACACGTGACCAAGAGTTTCCATCTCGTTGCAGCCAGGATGGCGACAACGAGTTGTGTTGAAACATCTGCCGGGCACAGATCTAAATTCAGATAGATTGCTGGACATTGTAATTGCATTAATGTATTCTGAAATTGATAAATTTGCTTTTGAAGACATCCAGGAATTTGCTTTGGGGCACTCAGAATACAGGATAACACCTTTGCCCTTATGAGGTAATTTACACCGTGATTCAAAACTTCTGTTCCGCAAGATCTCCCTCAATTGTCGACTAGTAGTGTCAACTAATGCTGTTAATCATAATAACAACTTTATTGGGTTTTGGATATGAATAATTAGCTATAACACAGTCGAGATGTTCAATTATTGAAGTGTTCTACATTATTCTGTAATATAAAGAAGCATGTCAAAAATTGGCAGATATTTAGTGGATGTCTTTCTTTTTCGTCTTTAGTCTGTTAAATAGTTTCGTACGAAGGGAAGCCAGCAACTCTTTGGACTTCCAGAATACGTTAAACGTTCACCCGTTGTCTTCCGCACCGAAGTTTCGGGTCCTCAGGCGACCCTGTAGTTACCCTTCGATGTTCCTTTCTTGAGTGTCAGAATCAGTGCAACGGGAGAGCTTTTTTATTTAGTTTCTGGGCGCGTTATTGATGTGATTTTATATCTTTTCCCTTTTTCACGAACTCACCCTCGCTGACTTTAATATGAAATATGTGATTTAACCCTTCAATTTTCTCCTCAGGGTAGAGAAAGAAAAAAAGGTGAGAGGATTGTAATCGCTAGTGAACGTCAGATCGATTCCATGAAATGTGAAGTTTGACGATATTTTCTACTTCTTTCAGATGAGGTAAATCTCCTACATAATATCCGTCGGGGAATTAGATTGAGCTGTTCTCTTTTTACCTCTCACAAACGTCGAGGGAATTCTAAAGCAATTGTTCCATTGCGAGCGTAATGGCATTTATATCTATGCCTAAAATATTGAGTTATGTTTCCTCATTTCTCACGTTCTAATAAATTTTACTTCCAATTACGACAGATCAAATTGGCGGATGACGTAAACTGTTAGAATTCGAATGAATAGAGAAAGATTACGATTTTGGGAGAAAATACGCTTCAGATTCATCTTTCAGTTCTACGAGTATTATAGTTGAGAAATGTTTCTATTAATTTAAATTATTTCCTGATTCATGTTGTCAATTCAATTTATTGAGCCATTAAACAAACAGTGATAGGCTTCGTCACAAGTACAGAAGGTGAAAAAAACATAGTACAAATAAATGTAATTTAAAACAGTAAAGTTTAATTAGAACAGTGAAAACAAAATATTTTGGAACTAAAAATTAATCAAAACACTCACTCTTAATGTATTATTTTTAACTACATGTAGATAGACATGTTATTATTCGGTTGAGAAGCTTTTATCATCCAGTCTGCTGTCAAAAAATGTGAAAGAAAGTTAGAATTTATAAAACAGTTATATTACCGGTTGTTCTGTATGGCTGTGAAACTTAGACTCTCACGTTGAGAGAGGAACATAGGTTAAGGGATGAAAGAGTGATGGAACGGAGAAAAATTCTCTCCGGCGCCGGGATTTGAACCCGGGTTTTCAGCTACATGCTGATGCATTATCCACTAAGACGCCGGATACAACCCCGAGTTAGAATCGTCTCAGAGCTCCATCTCTTGGGTTCCCTCTATATTCTTCACCTGTCATAATTATGAACAGGAAATCCAGACATGTTTGAGATGGTGACTGGTTGGCCGGGATCCGACGGTATAGGCGGTCTTAAATCACATAAAAATATATATAATAAATAAAAAAAAATATATATATATGTTAAAAGTTGGGAGGGTGTTTGAGAATAAGGTTCTCAGAAAAATATTTGGGGCTAAGAGGGATGGAGTTACAGGAGAATGGAGAAAGATAATAAAAGAACTGGCATTGTATTCTTCACCTGACATGATTAGGAACATTAAATCCAGACGTTTGAGATGGGCAGGGCATGTAGCACGTATGGGCGAATCCAGAAATGCATATAGAGTGTTAGTTGGGAGGCCGGAGGGAAAACGACCTCTAGGGAGGCCGAGACGTAGATGGGAAGATAATATAACAATGGATTTAAGGGAGGTGGGATATGATGATAGAGAATGGATTAATCTTGCTCAGGATAGGGACCGGTGGCGGGCTTATGTGAGGGCGGGTTCCTTAAAAGCCAGTAAGTAAGTACATGTAGATAACTTTATTTATTAAAAAACAATTTCATTTGAATATATGTTAAACTCATCTACAAAGTAAAAGGATTTAATTAGAAGCCAATTATAAAATCTAGTTTTGAAACTATTGGTTGATAACTTTTAATATTGACTGGGAAACTTATTATATAATCTCATCCCCATGACAGAAAAATTTGTACTAGTCTTATGTAACCTATAATATGGATTTTAATTTGTTCACAATTTCTAATTTCATGATCATGTATATTAGCTACTAATGAGTAGGGAGCGTATGTTGATGACCTAAAAATCCAATTAAAATTATCATTAAAATGCCCTTAAACTAATGGAAAAATGACATGAAATTAAAAGAAAATGACATTTAAATATTATTCACCGTACTCGATTCACAACTTCTTAAAAATTAGTCACCTTGTTTCAATGACTTTCCTATAAATCTTGGAAAGAGGAGGCAACTTCCTGGAATTTGGCTAAGATAAAGGAAAACAACATGCAACGAAATGAAGGTTTAAGGCAGGCCTGCAGAACTCGTAAGTAGGGGAACTATGACGTCAGCCCTCACTTCTATTGGGGATGATCGACTTCCGCCCCGAGAATGAATGTTGATGCAGCCGACCGTAACTAGAACGCCGTGACCGCACAGGTAGAAAAGGTGGGTGGGGTAAAAGAGGGGAGGAAAGCAGTCGCTCTCAAGAGCTACAGTTCTGCAGGCCTGGTTTAAGGGAAAACTATAGAATTTACTCGCGGACAAGAACATAGCGTGCAATCGTCGCTGCTGGCGGGTATGCTGTCTCTCTATCCCTTGTGCACGACCGAGCAGAGTTCCTTACCCTCCATGCACTCTACCCATTTCAGCGACTGCTGACGATCACTGGCATAGACAGTCAATTGAAAATGTCGGCTCCGTTCAAACGTTTCGATGAAGCTAACATTAGTGAAATAGAATTTCAGTAAGTCAGTTAATATATTATTGTATCAGAGTACTGTATTTTTTCTAATCTTTATATACTTTCTTCTAATCGTGTAATAGTCAATTAAATCCCAATCGAGTTTTGATTTTCTCTAGATATATCAAAACTTCTAGTGAGATTATTGTTGATAATCTTCTTGTTGCATAATTCCATTTTGTATTTCCAATTTCTTGGAAACGATTTGCAATTTTTACCGATTATCTCTCATTTATTGCAAATGAAAGCTTTTAAACAAATAATCACGTGAATAATTTCGAGGGAAAAATTGTTCCGGGAACGGGTGTCGAACCCGGGACCTTTGGCTAAACGCACCAAGGCTCTACCAACAGATTATTATTATGATGTACCGAAATATATATCGTCACCTGAATGCAAGAACTAGGTAATTCAATTTTTCCAATTTTGTGACATTGCCTGTTTACTTATTTTTGCACTAAGGAATATGTCTCGTTTTTTTTAAATCTATTTGTTACATTGGAAAATAGATGTCGCTGGTATTGTTAGATCAGGTACCTAGTTCTTGGATTACAATCTGTACGATTTTTGCTGTGCTATAACAGAGATAACTAAAAAAGGAAATTTAGAGTTACCTAGTTCTTGCATTCAGGTGACGATATATTTTCGTGCAAGAATTTTACGTTATCATATGATGAATGATGGCTAGAATAGAGAAAAATTCTCTCCGGCACCGGGACTCGAACCCGGGTTTTCAGCTGTACATGCTGACGCTTTATCCATTAAGACACACCGGATTACAGTTCCGATGCCGAAGATAATTTTTTCTGTTCTGTCTATCCTTCATCATATGGTAACGCAAAATTCCTGCACGAAAATATCATATGTACTTCGGTACATCATAATAATATGATATGCATACATAATCACTTACTGATTCAAGGCGGTGCTCATCCCGTCGGATCCCGGCCACTTGTCTTTCGTAATGAGTGCACCTCTATACATAGTGCGTTGAACATTGTGCCACTGTCACGTCTTCTCTGACACAGTACATAAGGGTAGGCCACCAAAGGGAAAACTGAGAGATAGAACTTAAACTGAGGGAATTCGATCCGTCATCGGAACTGGAATCCGGTGTCGTTTAGTAGATAAAGCGTCAGCACGTAGAGCTCAAATCCTAGTTCGAGTCCCGGTGCAGGAGAGAATTTTTCTCTATTCTGTCCATCCTTCCTATTTATCAACTGTGTTGCCCAGGAATTCTACCAGACCCCAGACTCATTTTCTCCCCTTGTATCCACAGACCTGGAAGTGGGCTGACAACCGTCAAGCAACCAACATTGAGTGCACACAAACTGTGTGTGACTTGAATTGTGGTTTTCTGTTAACGAACAACGAAGTGGTCCACACCTGTGGAGTAACGGTCAGCACGTCTGGCTGCGAAACCAGGTGACCCGGGTTCGAATCCCGATCGGGGCAAGTTACCTG
This sequence comes from Periplaneta americana, assembly GCA_025594305.2. Taxonomy (NCBI): domain Eukaryota; kingdom Metazoa; phylum Arthropoda; class Insecta; order Blattodea; family Blattidae; genus Periplaneta; species Periplaneta americana. The sequence continues at coordinate 45,351,528 of JAJSOF020000038.1, forward strand.
GTTGAGGTTTCTTCCGGGGTTTTCCGTCAACCCAATACGAGCAAATGCTGGGTAACTTTCGGTGCTGGACCCCGGACTCATTTCACCGGCATTATCACCTTCATTTCATTTAGACGCTAAATAACCTAGATCTTGATACACGTCGTAAAATAACCCAATAAAAAATAAAAAAAAACAACGAAGCGTATTATGCAAAAATTCATAAGGTCCCAGGTTCGATACCCGGCCCCGGAACAATTTTTTCCTTTGAAATTATTCAAATCAGCTTCACAGGGAGCTGTATCTCAAAGCTAGATTTGCAAGTAATCACTTGATTTATAGTTTTACATACAGTACATTACAATGACTAAGATTGAAAGCAGAGTTCCGGCTTTGTACCTGTGTGAATGTTGGGGGTCGTGGGTGTAGTTCGTAAATCTCAAACAGTGCACACCACCCTAACCGCATGTTATCCCCGTCACTGTTGCCGCATACAGAGATGTAATTCTGCGTGACATGCCATAGGTTTTACGCTGCTCCAGTTCACCTCTCCGGGATTCATTCTGACATGTCATTGCCCTTATTAGTCCTCACATATAGTATTGCTTTCACATTATATGTCCATCACATCTATCTCGCATTTGTCCACTGTATTCCCTACCCTCGCATTTCTCATTTACCCTAGTAGCATCAAATGCGCTGTGGAAGAAATTTAATTACACTCAGCACAAAAAATCATAACTTCGAAAAAACATTTCTAACAGACTTGAACTACAATTTGACAGTTCTTTATAAAACCACATTTTTAACCTAAAGACATATAATACGATGACATATGATTAAGAGTGGAAGAATTGTGTGAACTGGCAGGTGCCATGAAAAAAGAGCATGATCATTATTTCACTATACCGTTACGCAACAGTTTTGTATGGGCAGGTGTACCATTACAACGGACGCACAACCTCACTAGTAAAGTTTTCAATTCACTCACACTAGTCAATAATTACGTAACACGCACAATTATAGCCTACTTTTCTTTGTTGGTCCGTCCGTTCATAGAGACTTTTCCGCCGAATGATATATCTAAGTTTTGTTCATTATATATATTTAAAAACAGATGTTCCATAACTATTGTTTTCATTGACTATATCATCTGGAATCAAATTAAATTCCCTCGCTGAATTGTGGGACAGTCTGGGAGCCTCACGTTCCAACTCCTGAAAATGTTTGAGTTTTGTTGTGTATAAAACAGTTCCAAAACACTGTTTTTTCTGAGTACGCCTAATCATTCCTTAACTTAAGTCTTTCATTTCGCATTATTTTCTCTTTTCTTCTCTTACGTCTTTCTTTCCTCCTTTCTATCTTTCTTTCCTCTCGCCTTTCCTTACGCATTTCTTCACTTTCGCCTTTCTTCCCTTCCGCCTTTTATTTCTTTCGCTTTTCTTTTCTTCCGCCTTTCTCTTCTTCCGCTTTTCGTTCCTTCCGTCTTTTCTTCTTTCCTCCCGCCTTTCCTTACGCATTTCTTCACTTTCGTCTTTCTTCACTTCCGCCTTTCATTCCTTTCGCTTTTCTTTTCTTTCACCTTTCTGTTCTTCCGCTTTTCTTTCCTTTCGCTTTTCTTTCCTTCCGTCTTTTCTTCTTTCCTCCCGCCTTTCCTTACGCATTTCTTCACTTTCGCCTTTCTTCCCTTCCGCCTTTCATTTCTTTCGCTTTTCTTTTCTTTCACCTTTCTGTTCTTCCGCTTTTCTTTCCTTTCGCTTTTCTTTCCTTCCGTCTTTTCTTCTTTCCTCCCGCCTTTCCTTACGCATTTCTTCACTTTCGTCTTTCTTCACTTCCGCCTTTCATTCCTTTCGCTTTTCTTTTCTTTCACCTTTCTGTTCTTCCGCTTTTCTTTCCTTTCGCTTTTCTTTCCTCCCGCCTTTCCTTACGCATTTCTTCACTTTCGTCTTTCTTCCCTTCCGCCTTTCATTTCTTTCGCTTTTCTTTTCTTCCGCCTTTATCTTCTTCCGCATTTCTTTCTTTTTGCTTTTCTTTCTTCCGTTTTTCTTCCGCCTTTCTCTTCTTCCGCATTTATTTTCTTTCGCTTTTCTTTCCTTCCGTTTCTCTTTCCTTCCGTTTCTTCCTTCCGCTTTTCTTTTCTTTCGCTTTTCTTTCCTTCCGTCTTTTTCTTTCCCGTCTTTTTACGCATTTCTTTCTTTCGCATTTCTTTCTTTCATTCTTTTTTTCCCCACATTTCCTTAGGCATTTCTTCACTTTCGCCTTTTTTTTGCTTTTCTTTCCTTCCGCTTTTCTCTCCTTCCGCATTTCTTTCCTCCCGTCTTCCTTTCCTTTCACCATGCTTCCCTTTTACCTCTATTTTCATTCTTCTTTTCTTCGCCTTTCTTTTCCTCCCCTCTCTTTTCTTTTGTCTTTCCTCCCCATTTCTTTTTTTCCGCCATTCTATCCTTTCGCATTTCTTTCCTTCGCTTTTTTCCTATAGCTTTTCCTTTCTTCTGTCATTATTTCTGACTTTCCTTTCGTCTTTCCCTGCCTTTCTTTCTTCCCATCATTTTCGCGTTCCATTTTCTTTAATTTCACTATTATTACCGTCTATTTTCATTTCCTAAATAGTCTACTTCATTTCCATTCGGCTTTCTCTTTCCTCCAAGCTTCACTTTTATTCCGCCTTTCTTTTTAATTCCTACCCGTCTTTCTTTCTTTCATTCCCTTTTTCTTGCGGTGATTCTATTGTCCAGTCCTTTTTCCTTCCAATGATTTTACTGTTTCGCCCTCTATTTATTTTTACATTTCATATATCTCTCTTTTCATTCTTCCTTTCTTTCTTTCGTCTTTCTTTTTTTCTTTCTATCTTTCGTCTTTCTTTCTTTTTCTTTCTTTCTTTCGTCTTTCTTTTTCTCTCTTTCGTCTTTCTTTTTTCTTTCTTTCTTTCGTCTTTCTTTTTTCTTTCTTTCTTTCGTCTTTCTTTTTTCTTTCTTTCGTCTTTCTTTTTTCTTTCTTTCTTTTTTCTTTCTTTCTTTCGTCTTTTTCTTTCTTTCTTTTTTCTTTCTTCTTTTTTTCTTTCGTCTTCTTTTTCTTTCTTTCGTCTTTTTTTTTTTCTTTCTTTCGTCTTTCTTTCTTTTTTCTTTCTTTCTTTCGTTCTTCCTCTTTCTTTATACTTTTCTGCTGTTCCTCGTCTTTCATTACCATTTTAATCACCTTCTGTTTCCCCTGTGTCAATCTTCTCTTCTCTCACTCTCTTTTCCCTACTCTTTGAAAATTGAAACTCCAGAAAGGAAAGTTGCAGATACTGTACATTTCGTAGAATTAGCTGTCATTGTTTGCATAAGAGTTCACTGCACATTATAATTAATGCATTTCATTTCATTCAACTGGCTCTGTTCTGCTAATGTCAAGGTTGTAATTTTTCTTCTGGTAGCATTATAGTTTTCTTTAAAACCCTTCATCTCTGACGCTATTCTGCATGCATCTCCCATTCCATCACAAGCTCCTTCTCGTGGTTGGTTTGCTGCCTTGTTGTTTCCTTGACTGCTTGCAACCATTCTCTTCCCCTCCACTTCTGAGTCGTTCAAAATGAAATCGAATTCCAAACCGTAACGGTCGGACAGACTGGAAAAACTTTTGGACACTAAAACAAAATTGCTGGCGACCAGTTCTAGACTTCTCTTCTTTTTTCTTTTGTACGAACAAGTTTGTGTTCGTGCCGCGTGTTATCAGTGCTGCCAACTTAAATCTTCTCTTTATTGATTCTGATGCTTCTTTGAACTGATTGATTGATTTTGTTTAAATGTTTTTCCATGTAGTTTTCAGGTGTTTGTTTTTTCTGAGATCGTTTTTATTTTATTCTTTATTGTTACTTCCTTTTAACATTTTCTTATAATGTAAAGAATTTACTGTTATTGAGATATGAGCATAACAATAATAATGTGAACCATCACATACGAGTATACAATAAGTTCTCCCTCATCAATGTCATTTTTATTAGGTTATTTTGCGACGCTTAATCAACAGCTTAGGTTATTTAGCGTCTTAATGAGATGCCGATGAAATGAGTCCGGGGTCCAGCACCGAAAGTTACCCAGCATTTGCTCACATTGGGTTGAGGGAAAACCCCGGAAAAAACCTTAACCAAGCAACTTGCCCCGACCGGGAATCGAACCCGGGCCACCTGGTTTAACAGCCGTTACTCCAGGTGTGAACTTCAATGTCATCTGAAGTCCAAGGCGTGAATAAGAAAGTATAATGCCGACTGAGCTCTATATGCGTCTGATATAAACTCATGGGAGCAACTTACTTCCAGTAGAAGTAATAAAAATCCCAAACCGTGGCGTGTATAGTCGTTAAAGACGTCAATCTCAAATAATATGTGGAAACCACGCTGTCGAAAGGTGACTCAGGTTTTTGAGTACCAGACAGATCAGAATTTAGCCACCAGAATATCGTTGGACAAATAAGAATTCTTGAATCCCTGTGATTCCTGACCTTCAAGCGATATAGATATATACTGCCCGCAGGGCATACCTCCCTCCCTTGGTACCATTACTCAGTTTACGCGTGTACAAGCAAGCGGCAGCAGTGGTGGAGCAATGGCTGACTAAACCTTTCACTTCCAAAAAACTGAGATTTCTGGTGGAACGGGAGGAACAATTGTTCTATTGTAAAAAAAAATGGGAATGTAAAATGCCTAATTTATAATAAGGTGTTAGGTATATAGATATTATGAATAAGTTAACCTGAAAACTGTATTCAGTGGCAGATTCTGCGATTTTAGGGATACGGTGTTTGTTAACCCCCCTTTTTTTTTTTGTAGATGTAACCAGTGCAAGAATTAACTTGCAATGTGAACTTATTGCCCTGCAAACACACTTAGTGATGAAAATAAACTGCAAAGATTTAGTGGCTAGGAATTTATTGCACAGTTGTATAAAGTGAAATATAAACGTCTGAGAGATTTTGCTGCCTCTCTTACAGCAATATTTAGCTCCACATATGTTTGTGAACAATCCTTTTCTAGAATGAACGCTAATAAATCGAAAGCAAGTTCATCTTTGTCAGATGATAATTTTTCGGCACAGCTGCGTATAGCTGTTACAGACATTACTCCACATTTTGAACGTATAGCCAATGGTTCAGATCAAGACGATTAATTTTCCTACTTCTGTTTTGTATTATTTATGTTTGCGCAAGGGGAAATTCAAATACCAATTCAAAAAACCACGGTAAACTTCTGATTGTATGTAATAAATGACAGTTCGCTAATGTGCAATATTATACTGCTTGCTTTACCTCCTGACTGCGGACAGAACTTGGATTTCAAGACCTAATGTGTTACAAAAATGGAAAATTTAGTTTTGAGAACTGTACAGAAATTCCTTAACATGAAAGAAAACAATAAGGGTCCCGTAGGCTACCACTAGCCCAACCGGCTACCCCTTGTTAACTGGAAGAGGGTAGATAAATAGTCATAGGCCCGGTTGCAGAAACACCGATCAAAATATGATTGGCAATCAAGGAGGGTTTGATTGGCCATCAGTTCTATTTCTGTTGCAGAAAGAACAATCAGTGTTTGATCGGAAATCAGTCTTCCATCAGATTTGATCAACAGATTTTTGCTGGTTAAGTCATTGATCATCGATCAAGCAGGCTATTTATGTTGTTTTGTTTATAATGCAGTATTATATAGTAAATAGTTATAGCGTAACAATATTGTTTTCGACATAATGGATTCTTCTGATGAAGAAATTTTAAATGAAAAAAATATTATTAAGAAGAAGGCGTTTCCGTGATAGACATGAATTGTTTTTATGTGTAATGACAGAGAATTTGAGCAAAGATTTAGGTTAAGTAAAGATTCCTGTGTTTTGTTACTTTCAAAAATTGAAACAAATATATGCAGACAGATAAATCGAAACCTTCCACTTTCTCCTATGAACCAAGTTCTAATAATGCGGAGATTTTATGCTGTTGGAATTTTTCAGGCGGTCTTGGGTTATCTTGTTAGGGTCCACAAATCAACTATTTGCCGAGTAGTTAGGAATGTTACGTATGAAATTGCTTTGTTATGGCAGGGTCTCATAAATCCCCAAACTTCAAACAGGGAACGATTTGAAATCCAGAGAGAATTTTCAGCCATGTCAGGATTTCCAAGAGTAGCCTAATATTGATTGTATAGACTGCTCACATCCCCATCCAATCACCTGGTTGAAATGATGCTGAACTTTATCGAAATAGAAAAGGTTTCTTTTCTGTGAATATACAGGCAATATGTAGTCTACACCATCATTGAAATTCTGGAATGTTGTAGCCCATTGGCAGGGTTCTACACATGACAACACATTATTTTTAATGAGTAGGTTACGAGCTCCATTTGTAAACAGAGAGATGGGAAATGGAATAATTTTGGGTTATGGAGGATATGCATATTCCAATTTCTTGTCGATTCCCCTAGCAAATCCCACAACAGAAGCCCCCTCACGTTTATTTTTTTCACTCTATTGTAGTCTATATACAAAGAGAAACCGCCTGTTTCCTTTCTACAAAAAGCAACAAAACAGCAAAACATCCACTTGAAAATTCACTTGTTTTCCTAGTCACCACCCACTTGATGCATTCGTTTCGCGACTTTTAAAGAGCATCAAATTGGCTGTGGTTGCTAAATAGCGCTGTTGTCAAATGTATTTCTTTCTTAAATCAGTAATTAGTAAATTGAGACAAGTTGATTGGAGATTCACGTTTGTGCAACGCAATGAACAATCAAATAAATCAGACATTAACTGATGGGCGATCAGGGACTGATTTGATTTGCGTTTCTGCAACCGGGCCATAAAATTTAACCTGTCTGATGGGTCCAAGATTTCCGCGATTGTGAAATTGTATTCGATGCATAATAGGATTAGTAGGATTATTCTCTTCACTTCAATCAGTTGTTCTGTTTCGAGAGACATGGCACCTGAACGTAAAGGTTAAGTTGAAAACTATAAATTACAGTACAGCATATCTGTAGATCTAGAATAAAATTGCATGACACAGTACTGTGTTTTTCTTCTTCGGTCTTATCTACTGTAGTTCAAAGTTGCAAAGAATTTACTGTAGTACAGTAGACTGTATTTAGAATTAAACTACAGTAATACATTACATTTAAAGCGTGAAGGGATACATAATGCATGTTATAAATTTACTGTTAGATTGGGGAGCCTCCCTCCAAATAAAGGACACCTCCCAGATGCGGACAGATTGTTACGTCCCTTCGATATCCGTAAATGAGAGGTTTCACTGTACATAATTACAGGGACATCATTTTATTTTTACTAACATTTTTATATTAACCTGGCTATACCTTTAGAGAACCGGAAACACCGTTCGCTACCCCCTTCCACAACTGGAGTTCGATGATACTGGCGTAAAACACAAACAAATCACTTTACTAGGTACAGGAGGGAAGAAAATACTTCATCCATTTACGTAAACTAGGAAATATCGCGATTTTGAGTTCGATAATTTTCATTAGGTTTTTGTTTAATCAAAATACAGTACTGTATTAAGAATAAGTGTTTTTACTCACGAACTGAGTTATCCATGCAAACGTATTCATTATGCAGTGTATATTATACTGTCTACAGCACATTAGCGTACAATATAGAGAATGAAGTTAAATTGAAAAATAATCATAATGTGGATATTTAAACACATTTTTGAAAATTGTGGCCGTTAATTTCGATACAGGCTTCAGTTCTTTTGTGCATATTATTGCACTATAGACTATTGCATCTAATTCCAATTGCCAGTTTCGTCCTTCGTACTAGTAACTCATGTTTAAATAATTCTGTACCTACTCTATAAAAGAGTACCTTACGTACTGTAAATTCAATCTTCACTTCTGCCCGACCCGCACAGATAAAATTACTCAGACATGCTATCTACTGTCCGTTCAAGTGCTTATGCCGCAGGATCATAGAAAGGGGGGAATTCTTAACGAGGCCCTTTTATTTAAGTTATTTTAAACAGTTGTATAATATTACGTAAACGTCCAATTCCTAACAGAAATTAATGTTTTCAAAAAAGAGCTAAGACAACCCAGCTTTTACAGGGGGGCGTGCAGAAGCAGGTGTGGGAAATCGGGATGCGACGTAGGCAAACGGACGACAGTACCTGTGCGAAAATATGATTCAATATTGAAAGCTCTTTCGTCACTGGAAAACGCGAACATATTTCTGGAACGTACTATAATCACTAACTCAGTGCTGTTTACTATACGCGGCCTTGATTCTGTCTGGAGGACGTTGGAACTTCATTAGTAGAAGGGATGGGAGTGAAGTACATTCAAAAATTCAGGTACAATAAAAATTGAAGTAAAAATAAAATGATGTCCCTGTATTTTCATAATTTGGATTTCTTGAAAATCTAATGTTAAATTAGGGACATGGCTTGTGGCAAGGTTCTCTGAAAATTTGAAAGTCCTATGTGTAATAGAAGCTGAGAAAAGTTGCATTTTGTAAGAAAAAAAAAACAAACTTACAGAAAAACGTTCAAATAATTCAAACTATTAAACCTTTTAGCTCCATTATTTCTTGAAAATATGTTCATTCTGTCCATGAAGTTGAGTCTTTCACTAATTTTAACGTAGTATTGAATAAAAGTTGCAAAACTGCAGGTGGTACCGTAACAAATCAGCAGGCATAATACCTGCAAGCTGGTGAGTGATATAACTTAATTCGTGATTGCAATTAGCCATAATCTGGCATGTGGTTCTTTACTGTCCTGTTGCCGTGTTACGCAGGTCTGGAACCTGTAGCTATTCAGGATCGCTGTGCACGGGACAGCCGCTACTGTGTCGTCGTTTATCTTGTTGGCATGTTGAACCCCGGGCGTAATCTGTGTCCCCAGTGAATTCACCGCCCGTACGTCCCTCAAAGCTCTGCCCTGCGTCTGTCCATCCTTCTTATCGTATGGCAGAAGAGCATTGAAATCTCCATGCAACATTGTCGTAATGGACGAGCTTCTTTGACATTCCCGTCATCCCTCTAATTACATCGACTTGTTAAGATACGTATGACAGTTAAAATTGCATCAATAATGCTAACATTTGAAGTAGATCATCAGGCGAAGCGGTAGTTGAACATATACAGACATGGACAAAAATATACGTACAGAGAGTTGAAAACAATCTTTTCTAATAATAATAATAATAATAATAATAATAATAATAATAATAATAATAATAATAATTTATTTATTCTGGCGAAAGTTAAGGCCATCAGGCCTTCTCTTCCACTTAGCCAGAAACAAAAGAAGGTGATAAATTTACAGACTAATAATTAAAGAACATTAATAAAAATTTATATAGTTATACAGGGACATATTTTATTTTTACTTCAATTTTTATTGTACCTGAGTTCTTTAATGTACTTCACTCTCACCCCTTCTACTAATGAAGTTCAACCGTCCTCCACACAGATCCAGGACCGCATATACAGTCATAGTAGCCTTACGTTCATAGTAAACAGTACGTTCCAAAAATATGTTCGCGTTTTCCAGTGACGAAAGAGCTTTCAATATTAAATCATTTTCTCACAGGTACTGTCGTCCATTTGCCTACGTCGTATCCCGGTTTCCACCACCAGCTTTTATTCGCCAGCTAGTGGCTGGGCTGTCTTAGCTCTTTTCTGAGAGCATTAATTTCTGTTAGGAATTGGACGTCTACGTAATATTATACGACTGTTTAAAATAACTTAAATAAAAGGGGCTCGTTAAGTAATTAAATGTCACGTGATTTCCTCCCTTTCTACGACCCTACGACATAACCACTTGGACGGTCAGTAGATAGTATGTCTGAATAATTTTATCTTTTCGGATCGGGCAGAAGTGAAGATTGAATTTACAGTACGTAAGGTACTCTTTTATAGAGTAGGTAGAGAATTATTTCAACATGAGTTACTAGTACGAATAACGAGACTGGTAATTGGAATTAGGTACAATAGTCTATAGTGCGATAATATGCACAAGAGAATTGAAGCTTGTAGGCCAGCGTTGTCAGACACAGCCTAAACGGAGCGGAGCGCTCCACTATAACTCGTTGCGTGCTCCGGTGCTTCCACAGACATAAGCAAGTTCACGCTCCGACTGGACGTCTCTAGCACCACAACCGGTTTCGGAGCTTACAACTCTGACACTACTGCTGTAGGCCTATCGAAATGAACGGCCACTATTTTAAAAAATGTGTTTAAATATCCATATTATGGTTATTTTTCAATTTAACTTCATTCTTTATATCGACGCTAATGTGATGTAGACAGTATAATATACACCGCATAATGAATACTTCCACATGGACAGCTCAGTTCGTGAGTAAAAACACTCGTTGTTAATACTGTACTGTATTTTGATCAAACAAAAAAATTATGAAAATGATCAAACTCAAAGTCGCAATATTTCCTAGTTTACGTAAATGGATGAACTACTTTTCTTCCCTCCTATACCTAGCAAAGTGATTTGTTTGTTTATTACGCCAGTATCATCGAACTCCAGTCGTGGAAGAGGGTAGCAAACGGCGTTGATTCAGAGGTATAAGCAAATTAATATTAAAAATGTTAGTAAAAATAAAATGATGTCCCTGTACAAGCACAAGTCGAGTAAAATAATGCGAACATTCTAAATAATAATTACAAAATAATATAATGCTAGAAGTTACACTCAATGAATATGCAAGCGGTGAGTGAACCAATATTACAAATTACAAGAATAACAAATTCAAAGTAAATTATAACTATGCAACACTGAGGAAAATTACTTATATACACATATACACACAAAGGAGAATTAAACCTGAATACTGGTCACGTGTCTAATCAATTCACTTTTAAATTGCAATATCGTTCGACAGTTCCTGAGGGAGTTGGGTAGTGAGTTCCGGAAACGAATTGCTGATACTGTGAAAGAGGAAGAATAGTGAGCTGTTTTATGGCAAGGCATAGATAATAAAGGGTCATTTTTAGAACGAGCGCCCATGCTGTGATAAGAGGACAAGAAATTAAAACGCACCGAGAGATAGGCGAAGAAGTATTGATGATGCGATATAGGAAAATTAGTGAATGGATATATCTTCGGTCCTGTAATCTTACCCATTGAAGCGTTTCAAAGGAAGGTGTAATGTGGTCGTATTTGCGGTTGTTGCAAATGATGCTTCTATACTTGTACAAAAATATTTAAGATTGCACAAATTGCTATGTCCACCTCAAATATTGCCATCTGTTGCGGAGATAGGTTTTCTTTGAATAGTTCGCTTTTAGACTGAAATTTTGTTTATCATTCGGCATACCTCTGACGAAACTATAATTTCATATGTAACCTAATATAGGTCTACAGGTAGGCCACAAAGTCCCATTATCCTCTATAACAACCAACATAAACCCCTAAACTTAAAGAAATAAAATGAACACCAGTTCTTTAGAGGGGTTTTCTTGAGATATAAACCATCACTTGTCCAAAGGATCAGTCTGTGTACCGTCATTCTCATGGCAAAGGATAATGCGACATTTTCCGGAGCATTGCTGGTGTAACTTGAGTGAAGGCTTGTCTCACAGCATCTTTCAGTTCGTCAGTGGTATTGTAGCGGTTTTGTGAAACGATACCCTTTATGAACCCCCATAGGGAATTATCACATGTGGTGAGGTCTGGACTTCGTGGTGGCCAGGCAAGTGGTGCCGGCAGTGCAGGAGACCCACGACCAAGCCAACGCTCAGGAAGAGGCTTCATTAAGAGTTAAGACGTTGAACTCATCAACAATTAAGATATTCGCATACTGCGATGGCATAATGGGTAGGTGGCGTATTATCCTTTGCCATGAGAATGACTGTACACAGACTGATCCTTTGGACAAGTAATGGTTCATATCTCAAGAAAGCTCCTTTAAGGAACTGTTGTTCGTTTTATTTCTTTAAGTTTAGGGGTTTATGTTGGTTATTGTAGGGGGTAACGAGACTTTGTAACCTCCCTGTATTTGTTACGGTGTCGTGACGTCATTATTTTGATGCTTGCTGCCATAATACATAATCGCGAATACTTCGTTCTTCACGAACACTTTTATACTGTATTCCGTTAATCTGGTGCTTTGTTTCAGACCGACTTCATATCTTCACGATACTCTGCGTAGCCTTCTGTACGGAATGATGCATTATGACCACTTCTTTAATGTTTTCTCTCTCAGTTTAGATCTCTAGTTCATATTAAGAAAACCTCGAGTTCGATCGGTGCTGACTATTCTTTGCAGTTTTCAGTATCTCCAGACATGTCAGATCCATTGAGCAGACGGCCCATGATCGCCTCCGGCTAGATTTTTGTCACTTTTGTAGTGGAATGAATGGTTCTTTTTTACGTGTTCATCTGTTTCTTCCTTCAGTTTAATGTACTTTCCTTGGTTTCCGTAATACCGATGCTTAATTCTCATTCCCAAACCCAGACCGGTTGACTACATGAAGGGTCGCTCCCTACCCAGGTTTCAAGCAATAACTGAATCATATTTTCATAACCAAGAATACAAAATTGTACAAAAATGAAGTGGTTGGGCCTATATTTCAATAATGTATCAGTTAAGACAGGCATGCACAAGATTTGCGCTCTCCGAGCCGGCTCACAGCTCATGAGCGGAATGCAGATATTAGCTGCGCTCTGTATAAGGGTGGACTGGAAGAGGGGTGATCTCGTGCAAAATATACACAAAAGGAAGTACTATTACGAGTGCTTATGAAATGAATTCCCGTTCAGTGTTTGTAAAACTATCTTGGACTATTATTAATTAATAAAGAAATATTTATTTTACAGAAATAATAGAAATTCTATAGATACTTAAATGTACAATATCATTTTGTTATATTTTATTTATCACTACATCAAAACGAGGTTTTATGCTGTTGGCAGCTGAAAGGAACAGTAGCCTAATGATCATAATGAAACATCAGTTACAGATATTCGATGTCTGCCTTTATTAAGTTGATTATAGAAAACAGTTGCTCACAAATATAAATGTTGAGCCAAACATAGCAATCATTTTCACAGCCGGCCTGTGTAGTCGTGGATATTATTGCTAATGTTTAGTCTTGTAAAACTCTGCTAGGCTAGTAGTATTATTCAAACGAACTTTAGCCCTTAGGTCACGTTGAAGGTCAATAAGTTCGAGCTGTAAATCGTTAAATGTTAAATGTTACGTTCCGTCTTTTAGATTCCTCCATACTGTACTGTAGCATTGGGTAAGCAACGTGAAACAGTTACTGAGAATAGGCCTACATACTGCACTCCACTAGATAACTGAGTGGTCGTTTCCCTCTCCTCTACCTATAGCAAGTCTATGTCATTCTGACGTATCTTCCTCTCCGTTTCGGCGAACGGTAAACACCTCTCTCCCACTCCGAAGGAGCGCGCGCGCTCGTTGAGCGCTGTTTGTGCAGACCTGAGTTAAGATGTCCGAAAACGTACAATCAAAATACTGTAGGCCTACATAGGACTTGGTAAGAAAGAAATGGATATTACGAGTATAAAGTCGGAACATGCTAATGCATAATTCTTGAGAGGTTGATGATATTATTCACTTTATTTTTCATTTAATGTTCTGCCCAAGGACAGATCTTTCACTGCAAATCCAGCATTCTCCAATCTTGCCTATTTTCCGCCTGCCTCATATGATCCACAGCCTGTATCTTAATGTCGTCTATCATCTAACAACATATTTTGCTCCGAACTCTTCTCCCGTTACCATTCCTTTCATTGCATATTTCAATAGGCAGTTTCTTCTCAGCCAGTGACCAAACCAATTCTTTTTCTTCTTCTGATCAATTTCAGCATCATTCTTTCTTCACCCACTCTTTCCAACACAGCTACGTTTCTTATTCTGTTTGTCCACTTCACACGTTCCATTCTTCTCCATATCCACATTTCAAATGCTTCTATTCGCTTCTTTTCACTTCTTCGTAATGTCCATGTTTCTGCCCCATACAATTTCACACTTCACACAAAGTACTTCACTAGTCTCTCCCTTAGTTGTTTTTCCAGAGGTCCGCAGATACTCCTTTTTGCATTAAAAGCTTCCTTTGCCATTGCTATCCTCCTTTAGACTTCCTGGCAGCAGCTCATGTTACTCCTATAGTACACCCCAAGTATTTGAAGCTGTTCACTTGCTCTACTGCCTCATTCATAATTTGCAAGTTTATCTTCCTTTCACTTTATCTTGGGAAAGATAAATTCGGTAGCTTCCCGTTGCTTTCCGCACAACACTCTCTCTTTCGCATCTTAAAAAGATCACAGAGGGCCCCAGCGTGGAGGTGAGGAGAGTGAATGTGACTATTTAGGCCTCCGGACTTTCTCCGAAAATGATAATATATTATTTCTGGGGTTTAGACCTGTTGATCTGTTTCACTCTCTAAGTGAATTTCATTTTAGTCATTTTAGGGATCTGCAAAGCCTTATTTTTCCTCGAGACTTTTTGGAGAATATTATGTGCCAGTATCTGTCTTCGGTCATTTTTAGACATATTTTATCAACAGTAATCTCACTAGACGTTTTGATTTATCTAGAGAAAATCAAAACTCGAGTGGGATTTAATTGACTATTACACGATTAGAAGAAAGTATATAAAGATTAGAAGTAACGAAGTACTCCAATACAATAAAATATTAATTGACTTACGAAAATACAACTGTCTTCAAATGTATTATTGTACCATCTCAACATTACAAATATTACGCTAGATGCATGCTAGATGGCAGTAGTGTCTTTATACAGACACTGTAATGATTACTATTCAATAAATCTTAATATTAAACAATCTCTGTTACGTGACTATCCATAATATCATATAGCAGAAGTTCTTTTTATCCCCTCAGAGCAGAAGCTATAACATAACCTAATATACACAAGTGTTAGAAAAGTTTTTTAATTAACGATGATGACATAGAAGTGGAAAAAATAAACATGAATAATTTTAAAAGGAATAATTATTGAATGTACAATTTTCAAATTTGAATGTGGTTGGTGGTTCAATTGATGTTATATTGGACGTGTGAATAATAGAAGTGGAACTCGTTGATTTAGGCCTACATGGTGTATTCAACTTATTCAGGATTTCCGAATGGTGCTCTTCATTTATTTGTAAATCGGATTTCAGAAGATGCATAGGTATGATCAGTGATTTTTATTAATTCTTGTTCTTGAATGCCAATGCGAGTCATATTTGAAACTGCTGTGCATCGACTGGAGTGATTTGTAATTTTATATATATTTTTGACGTCCAGACCAGCGCAGTTTCAAATGTTGGCAAACAAAGAAACAAATGCTAGGGACGCGATAAAATTAAACAAATGCTAGGGACGCGATAAAATTGTGCGATAAGCAGCCATGATTGGTTGAAATACGTCCTTTCGTACCGTTTTATTGGTCAAAAGTAGTATGACGTAGTAAGAGTGTAATAGTCAAATTTATTTTGTAACTAAAATCATACTGAAAGAATTTCTTCAGCACTAAATGAATTTATAATTAAGACAAAAATACAAATAGTAGATTGAGAGTTTTACTGTTGATATAAACTCACAACACAGAATTGTGACCAATAACAACTGCAGAAACCCCGTTCCAAAAGTGATGTCGAGTACAAAAGTCGTTGTCCTTGCAGTGCAGGACCTCGAATTCAGTTCATAATCTTGCCGGCAGTAACAGACTCTCTCCGCCTGTGTTATTTTATTGCCCACGGAACAGACCCTTTTATTTTTTGGACTTTTCCACCCTTGAAAATTCAGGAAACGACAGCCTAAGCCCTATGTGTCCTTCGCGGTGGTAATATGTATAGAAAGGAAATGGGATTGCTGGAGAGGAGGAGGAGGGGATTTTATTTAAACCATATGGGAAGGAAAAGTAAACACCGATTCTAGAGTGGGAGGTTGCAGAATTGAAATAAAGTCATAGAGTGCTACTCTTTATGTTGCACAAAATCATCGGTACCCTCGAAGGACCGTACGCACTGTATCCTCTTTCAATTGCATGAGACCACAGCTCGGTCCCCTTAAATTGTGTGAGTGATATTTCTGGTTCTCTGCCATAACACAAGTAGAACCGGTTTGGGCTAGAAATTCGACGAGTCGGGGTTGATTCCAGAAAGGAAGTGGAGACTTACATAGCATTTTAACTGTATCTCATCGTTTTGTTTATCCTGTGTTTTAAATGATTACGTATTCTTTGCTAACTTTATAAAATCGGAATCTCATTTTTTCAAATGCCTACTACTAGTAAATAATCTGAACAAACATATTGAACAGCCGTGGCGAAAATGTGATGGTGCGCCGAGCCACTGTGTAACCTGCAACGTGCGTAGCACCTATGGAGGGAGGCGGACACCCGAAGAGGAAGTGAATCAACTGTCTGACTTATTAACGGATTTTCATTTTCCTTACGCCAAGCACTTAAATATAATTTTATACAGTACAAGGTTACAAACTAATGTTTAGTACGTGTAACGAAGAAAGAAATGAATAAGAGAACATAGGACGCATTATCACAACCTAAAATTAACTGTCCCCAGAATGTCTCTGCGACAGAGTTTCAAAATCAGGAATGATGTCACTTACTGCCAGTCGTAGTTGATCACGAAGGTGTTTGTCTTCAGTCGTGATCTAAATTTGGTTTTTACTATTTTCATTGTTTAGAATAATTTTTCACAAACGTAACTTGTGGCGAACATGGCTTCAACAGAGCTAGCGAAAGAACGAAACTTCTGATTTTTATTTTTTGGCAAAGATTTGAAAAGTTCAACATTTGTCAAGTCCTTACATCTAGCTTTCATTTAACATCACATTGTAAATCTCTAAGTTTACATTGAAGATCTAACCGCATTATTCGTACATCTGCTGAAAAAGATCGTCCTACAGATATAATAATAATAATAATAATAATAATAATAATAATAATAATAATAATAATAATAATAATAATAATAATAATAATAATAATAATAATAATAATAATAATAATAACACTTAAACTTTTAATGTTTCATGAGTGACATGTAGTATGATGCCGTTTTATGTTATGCAACCATTTTCCTCGTAATACTTGTGAACAAATTATACATTTAATATTCTCATCATAAGAAATGCGTCCTCCCATCCTACTTGAAACTATCGTTTTTGTAGAGGTACATGGTTTCTAAAGAGACGCCACTCGCAGGGCAGAGACAAATACAAATGGAACGGAGTTTGACTCCAGTGAGTGAGAGGGTGGGGGCCGGGGAAGTAGTAAGGAACCAAGAGAAATGCATAGCTATCATTGCGAGCCACAATGTGCTCGCGAGTCACATTTTCGCCACTGCTGATATTGAGCATTAAAATTCTCAGTAATATGCACTGTTGGGCAAAGAATCTACGTAAAGATTACTTTTTGGTCCTACAGAATCTGTGGAATCCCGGCCACGAAGTCACTCAGTTGAGTATAATGGCAGTTGACTTAATAATATATTATGTTAACATATATTATGTCGAACTTGTAGTCAGGCCACAAAGGGAAAAACACTAGAGGAGAGGGATTCGATCCGGTTCTGTGGATTGAACTTTTGCATAGATCTAATAGCAAAACAAGCTGAATTTAGTTTGGGAGTAATTTCTTTAATATTATTTTTCCAATTTAACACATCGATTTTTAAGCCAAGAAATTTGGTTGTTGTTAATTATTGCGCTAGAAATTTGCGACGTTGAATTTTGACAGGATTTAAATTGAATTATGTTAGGTTTGTTACAATTTAATACCAATTTATTGACTGAGAACCAGTCACATATTTTTAAGAGAATTTCCTCTGTTGAAGATTGGAATGTGTTGGAGTTATTGGCTGTAATTACTATACTTGTGTCATCTGCAAATAATATGGGATGACCTACATCTTTCATTAGGGGGGCAAGATCATTTATAAACATGATATGCATTATGCATTATTTTGCAATTATTTTATATATCTTAAGCAAGGACGGACATATTTTGAAAGTTACTTAAATTAAAGAAAAAAAAATCGTGTAGCTGCTAACTTTTCAAATAGTGATATTAGTAAAATAAAAGCCAGTGATTTGGCATAAAAGAATCTAAAAGGTACAGTAGAACCTCTATTATCCGTGGTAATGAAGGGGTGGACTGAACGGTTAATCAAAAAAATCGGATAATCCGTACCATAAAAAATGTTTATAAATTAAGTGCATAACACACAATTTCGTAATTTACTTTGTGGTCTTGTGTTAACGTGCTGTATAGTGGATCAGGAGCTCATTAAAAGTTCGGTTGTCAATGACGGGTGCTTAAGGGCTAAAGGTTGATGTTTGATGATTGTCTGCGGAAAGATTGGAATACTTGAAGTCTCGTGTTGTAGATTTACGTACTTTAAACTTTTTATCCTCATTTTTTTATTAAATTCTCTTACAGTTGTAACACCAATTTTCTACTCTGAAGCTGCATTAACCACAATTTCTTCTTTCCCAAACTTCTCAATTATTTGTAATTTTTTTGATAATTAACACAATACGTTTTCTTTGAGAAATGTGAAAGACATTTGCATAGGAGTTATATAGTACGTCCACTCGAATAGTAGGAATAAGGACTGAATAAATTGTACACGGGTTTGTGGAAATTCTTGTGGTAATTTCTTTGGAAGCAAGTTGTGATTATTTTACAAGTAATTATGTTTGTTGCCAACAGCGAAGCATTTCTACTACATACTTTGTAGTTAGCGTAAAGGCTTGTAATAACCTTCTGTAGAAACATAACTTACAGTACTTCATATTTTTTCTGCAGCAAAAAGAAAAAAATATTTTTTTATCCAATGTCACCAGGTTGTCTTTTCGACATTTCTGGTCTCTCTCCTGGCCGTGGCTTAGTTGTAACCCACTTCTGAGGTTGGGGCGCCTGGAAGGCGGAGTTACATTACCCCGATGATGTGATAGGATGATTATGATAATGTGGTGCCAGGAGAGGTCTTAAATCTAAACTTAACCTAAATTCCAGACCATGGACAACACAGGAATAAGCCCCTTTAAGGAAAAATTCCGGTGCTCTAACCGGGAATCGAACCCGGGACCTCATGAACTATAGCCAGAAGCCCTGACCAATAGACCATGAGGCTGGTCAAAAAAGAAAATATGAGCTAGAAAAACAAGTCGGATAATCCAACAATCGGTTAAAAGGGTCGACGGATAATCGAGGTTCTACTGTATAGTTATAGAGAATGAAATCTTTTGTAGCTTGGTATCATGGCTTTGTTTCGTTGCTGAGGTCGGTTTAACTTGGACCTGCCATTTACCGATAAGACAAGTTGTGAGGCTTGTATAACCATACAGACCAAATGGTAATTGAGGTGAGAGATAGACTAGAGGCTGTGATCGGGACGGCGTGTTTTCTCCGGATACAGAGATATTTCACAAGTGTTCGTCGTGTTTATCGAGCGGGGAACCCCCTGTACTGACATTCCCGAGGCTTCAGTTTGTCTCTGCTGCTGGAGGACTGAGGGACAAATGGTGCGCAACATTCGTATGGACCCGCCCCCAGCCCTACCCCCCACTAGACGCCAACTGTAATTTCCCTTGACGTCAGACCAACGTAAAAAGTTTATCCAACCAAATCACCCTTAACACACACAGACTTTACCATTGTATACATGAGGAAGGGATCGATATGTTTTCATGGGTTTTCTTAACTTCCCTCAGATTTTGTTTTTCCAGCTATCACGTGTTCGATCATGTGGCTGCAGAAATGTGACCGATATTGTGTATGTACAGGGACATCATTTTATTTTTACTTCAATTTTTATTGTACCTGAGTTTTTGAATGTACTTCACTCCCACCCCTTCCACTAATGAAGTTCAACCGTCCTCCACACAGAGCCAAGACCACATATACAGACATAGTAGCCTTAAGGTCATAGTAAACAGTACGTTACAAAAATATGTTCGCGTTTTCCAGTGACGAAAGAGCTTTCAATATTGAATCATTTTCGCACAGGTACTGTCGTCCATTAGCCTACGTCGTATCCCGGTTTCCCCCACCAGCTTTTATTCGCCAGCTAGTGGCTGGGCTGTCTTAGCTCTTTTCTGAGAACATTAATTTCTGCTAGGAATTGGACGTCTACGTATTATTATACAACTGTTTAGAATAACTTAAATAAAAGGGTCTCGTTAAGTAATTAACTTTCACGTGATTTCCTCCCTTTTTACGACCCTTCGACATAACCAGTTAGATGGACAGTAGATAGTATATCTGAATAATTTTATCTTTTCGCATCGGACAGAAGTGAAGATTGAATTTACAGTACGTAAGGTACTCTTTATAGAGTAGGTACAGAGTTATTTCAACGTGAGTTACTAGTTACGAAGGACGAAACTGGTAATTGGGATTAGGTATAATAGTCTATAGTGCGATGATATGCACATTAGAACTGAAGCCTGTCTCGAAATGAACGGCCACCATTTTCAAAAATGTGTTTAAATATCTATATTTATTTCTTTTTCAATTCAACTTCATTCTCTATATTGTACGTTAATGTACTGTAGACAGTATAATATTCACTACATAACGAATACCTCCACATGGACAGCTCAGTTCGTGAGTAAAAACAATCACTGTTAATACTATACTGTATTTTGATTAAACAAAAACGTAACGAAAATAATCAAACTCAAAATCGCGATATTTCTTAGTTTACGTAAATGGATGAACTACTTTTCTTCCCTCCTATACTTAGTAAAGTGATTTGTTTGTATATTACGCCAGTATCATCGAACTCCGGTCGTGGAATATGGTAGCAAACAGCGTTGATCCAAAGGTATAGCCAGGTTAATATTAAAAATGTTAGTAAAAATAATATGATGTCCCTGTATAAAGCGATATCCGTTCAGTATGGACTAATGGAATGGATTGCTATTTTAGAACAAAAGGAGAGATGATTAAGGCCAATCAGTTGAGAATTCTGGTAAGCGTTGAGATCAATTTTACTTTCTAATCCTTTAATACAGTGGTTGCCAAACACCACGAAATTGTGACGTAATATAAATGCAACCCGCACATCACTATCGCAGGGAGAGGGGTGGAGTGGGTATCTCCTCAGGTAATGCAGTGAATAACAGTGCAGAGACGGACTGTGACCAAAAAACGGAAGCAATATAATATTCTTCTACTTATTAACTATATACACTTTTTTCCATGTTAATTTTTTATTCTCCTATTAATTGTTTTTGTATTATTAATAAAATAACATAATAATACATTATGCAACGAGCCTATAATGAAGGTAATTAAGAAGTGAGTATGGATATTTATGAAACGAGCGCAAGCGAGTTTCATAATTTTCATACGAGCTTCTTAATTACCATTATGGGCGAGTTTCATACGACTTTTTATGCTCGACCATATTTCTAACTTCATATTATTAATTTTAATTGTATCTGACCTTCAGCAATGTTCCGTATGTTGTGAGATGTGCGCAGACACGAAAGTATTGATTTTTTCCGAGGAACAGATATCCACATTGACCTTGCTAGGCCATTAGAACCTACAGAGATAACATTGAAATAAAATTAGACATTGAAAAACGAGATGACAAATTGAATTTATTTGAATATTATTTACAATTAACGCTAATTATTATAGTAACAGAACATAACCTTCTGCGACAGTATTGGATTTCCAGCCTCCGTGACTTTTCGCTAATTCTCTTTCGATTGCATATCCGAGAATAATCGATACTTGCGGTTTTATAACGGTAGAAAGCTGACCTGTCATTGGCTGAACAGTTGTAACCTGAGTCGTCATTGGCTGAAAGACCTGACCTTTAATGAGTAGGTGTACTTTAATGACATGCATTAAAGGTCTGCTACCAGGTGTATAATTACTACGTTTCGGCATGGTCGAGCATAAATTTATTTTCTTATTTAACATAGAAAGAGCGTGTGCTTTACATCAGCAGATATTTGAAATTAGAAAAAAGGTACCAGGCTGGTCACGAAGTTGTAAATTACACTACATATGTCGAAAAAACGTTGAAGTATTTTACTCCGATTAAGACATAGAAGCCGATATTTTTTATTGTTTATTTATTAATGAAATATTCTAATTACACTCATGCGTAGAAAAAAAACGTGGAAGTATTTTACACCGATTAAAACATAGAAGCCAATACTTTTTATTGTTTATTTATTAATGAAATATACAAATTACACTACATACGTCGAAAAAAACGTCCAAGTATTTTACCCCGATTAAGACATAGAAGCCGTTACTTTTTATTGTTCGTTTATTATTCAAGTTACAGGTAAGGGCGTGGTAGTCTTCATAACAAGAAAAAATAATGACAACGTACATTGTTCTTTTATACTTCGTTTAAAATTTTACAACAAATTAAGTATC
The DNA here is from genome assembly GCA_025594305.2 of Periplaneta americana. Classification (NCBI taxonomy): domain Eukaryota; kingdom Metazoa; phylum Arthropoda; class Insecta; order Blattodea; family Blattidae; genus Periplaneta; species Periplaneta americana. The sequence goes on from JAJSOF020000038.1 coordinate 45,373,914, forward strand.
TCATATTTTTGCCATCTGCACAAAATAAATACTTTTCCTTCCATGCTCCTTAAAATTAAGTTTTTACTTACTCTCTGTTTTCGAAAATATGTACATCGAAACATATTATCCTACACACTTGTAACATTACATGCGTACGTCCGCTGCTGATAAATGTCTTTACTTATAGCGAAGTGATGGCTGTAAACAGAGGGTGAGGATATGATGTCATGGTTACGCTTGAGTGGAGTCAGGGGTATGTGTCGCGACACAGCTTTTGGCGATCACTGCTTTAATATAATCGATGGTATTACTTTATAGAATACATGTATGTACAGTAGAACATGGATTATCCGAAACACTTGGGGACGGGGGCATTCGGATAAGTGATTTTTCTGATAACCGATCATTTACGAAAACAAATTGTACAGGTGTCATAGGAGCAGTATGAAACAAAGAAACACTGATATTAAACACTAAACTGTACATACAGTATATATTTTGTATCACACGACTTACAAATAACACCGAGAACTGACTAGCCATGTTTGACAAGTTCAAAACGGCCATTAAAGTAGGCCTACAGTTTAGGAAAATAGGTCCATTTTTTTTTTTTTTTTTTTTTTTTTTTTTTTGCTTCAGAGCTGAGACTCGTTTCTTTTTGCAGCCAAATCTCGCAAACAGCGCTAGCGGAACTTCTACATGGCGCGCGCGCGCAAATTTGAATTTTCCGGCTGGAACGCGTTCGGTTAACCGATGTTTCGGTTGATCAGTATTCGGATAATCGATGCTATACTGTATGTTTTTATTCACACTGCAAATGGGTAAATACCCGGTGTCAGTGGTAACATAATTACACTCAGTAAATACATTAATAATAAATTATAATTCATAATATTAATAATGAAGTAATAATAGCAATATATAATAATATTAACAATGATCATCCTAAATTAAAAACATTCTAATAATTAATACTAAATAATATTAACATGGAGCATCCTAAATTAAATGAAGCACGATCACTTAAAATAACATTTAAAGTAAATATAATTTGTAACTTAACCCTAAGTTCGAACTAAAACCCACGAGTATGATATGTTCATATCTGCACAAGTACCTTTCAACACTACGCTCATTTCGCTGTCAACTCACCCACTGCACTGGAACTACGACACATTTCATTGATACTATCCTGATTTCACTAACACTTCAAAAACATTTCATCGCTCAAATACTATGCTCTACCACTATAAATTATAAAACTTCACTTTACTGATACAACACTTTAAATAACAAAACATCAATTACTCCCTTTAAATATTGTGTATAATATATCACCGTCTTATTAAACATATAAAGAAATAATTTATTACAGTTGTATGAACACTTTAAGTTTATATGTTTAATATCTCATTTATGAACACTGATAAATTTGACCTTACTTGTGTAAATCTAAATATCACCGTCTATTAGTTAAATTCTTAATCCTATTTTTAAATACATTTTTGGTTGTTGGTAAAGCCTTTAGTAAGTCTGCAGGTAAAGCATTCCAGTCCCTGATAATACGATTGAGAAAAGAAAACTTTCCAGTGTCCGTCCTCTGTCTTCTTTCCCTCAATTTATAAGAGTGGTCGTTCCTTGAAGAGTAATTTGGCAGCTGCAACCTATTTTTTATTTTTCTATAGGCAGGCTCGCCTCTGTAGTATGTTTTCTAATTCGCGTTCTCCTGTCAGTGAGTGTGTCCCATTTTAATGTTGAATTATTACGACAACGCTTGAGAGCCCGTTTTCGAACAAATATGTTTGCCACGCCATTGATTAGAGTTGAATTTGAAAATTAATAATCTGATAATAAATATACAACAGATGTTTTATACATACAGTATACATAAACAATACTTTACACTTATTTATTGAAATAACTACTATTACAATGACAAAAAATATACATTCTGAGAATATGTTACCATTCCTTACACAAAAATAATCATTTAAAATTCGAAATAAATAACTGCAATGTAGATATTGATGGCGGCATTTGTCTTCTGGTGCGCCTGCTCTATGACTGAACGGCATCACAATGAACTCATCGATATACAAACATACGCGTTTCTACATAACACAAGTCAGAACTCATAGAGGTTTTGTAACCTGCATGCGTCTTTGAATGACGTCATTAATGTACTAGGAGAAACTACTCCACCCAATATAGCTCTTGTGATGAATATGCTAAGCCTGGTGATGATCCATCCATTTCTTAGTTATTTTGTATCTATGAACATTTACAAGGGAACGAAGTAAACGATTTCATTCAAATCGTATCTTAACGACAGAATTCAAATAACGAGAATTGACAATTATTCAAGTGAACCTTCAATTATTAATATAGGTGTTCCCCAAGGCACAATTCTAGGCCCTATTCTATTTTTAATATATATTAATGGCGTATTAAAAATTGACTTACAACAATATAATTGTTCACTATTCTTATGCAGATGACCAGTTTTACTTTTGGTGGTAAAGGCAAAATAAATATCTGATCTACCAGTGGAAAAAAATTAATTCAAATAATGGTCTTAAATTAATAAAAAAATGGTTTGACATAAATTACCTTTCTATCAACGAAAATAAAACCATAATTATTCCATTCTCATTATCTGAAAAATGTAACAAACCTCCTAATCTATATTAAGTATTAAGTTACATAATTCTGATTGTTGTCTTATACAGTGTCCTCTGAAGTTAAGTATTTAGGCATAATTTTCGATAATCATTTAAAATGGAACCAACACGTTAATTACCTTTGTAATAAATTACGGTACGTAAAATAGTAATTATTTTGTTTTATTGAGGAATTACTTGTCAATAAATTTATTACGCACAATATATTTAACTTTATTTCAATCGGTAATTATGTATGGAATTATAGGATGGGGTAGCTCATTTAAATCCAATTTTAATCCACTTTATTTATTACAGAAGAAAATAATTAAAATACGTCTTCATAAACCTATTGATTTTCCATCTCAAAATTTGTTTAGACTTTAGTGTACTTAACGTAAGACAAATTTATTATATTGTATTAATAAAATTCATACATAAAAATCGATTTTCAAAGCATTCTTCCCCCTTAAATAATTTTGCATTGTATTCTTGAATTCTTTAAGATTGTTTGAACCAAAATGCAACACTGTTACAGTATTTAATCATAGTAGTAATTTAGGCCCAAGAATATATAACAAATTTATATTTGTCAATTCTAATAGTTCTAGTATTAAATTAAAAAAGTTATGTATGGATTTTATAAAAACTGAAAAATTGTAATTTTAAATTTATATACTATAATTGCATAGTAGACATAAGACAAATTGTATTGTATAATTATTAATTTCAATTCAGGAATCCGCCCCTGAGCACGAGTTCCCCTCTTTCAGGGGCGAGCTAAAGTTTTTTCTGTATATATTATATGTTATGTTATAATTATTAGCAAAATAATAAATAAATAAAATAAATAAAATTATGAATGTACGTAAGTTATATGAAAAGTGCAGAACATATGCGTTTATCCTCGACGAATATTTCGTGGATAAATGACTGTACCCGGTATGTTATAAAACACGGCGTTGTAGTGTAAACCTTCGCATTTATTGTGCATAGTCACATGTTGTGGTTTGTAATGGCATTAAGGGAACAGGCTCATCTTGTGGCATGCTTGAACTATGAGTTCTGTGGTATTTCCCGTAGCCACACAATGTGTTGTATACTGCAATATTAATATGCTTAACTTGCATTATATGATACATTTATTTTACCTCTCTTTAAGCTGTTTTTCAACTCTCATAAAGGAAGCAATGATCTGTCTACATGTATATTTAAACGAGCCTGTGATGTGCGATTAAATATTCCATTAGGCAGTTTTTACTGCTCTGTTATTCTATTTCATTATCCAATATGATGAACTGCTATATTGTGAATAACTGGTTTCTGAACATATTTCTCTTCCACGCAGTTTTGTTGGTTGCTACTACGAATCTTCACTACGGCGTTGCATTACGAATGCATACGCAGTAGGTAGATTTTGCCTTTTGCCAATCTGACTTGCTTCCATACCTTTTCTTCCTTCCTTTCATAATTTAATTTTTTTCCGCCGTATTTGTTTATTTTCCTTTTTATTTACTTATATCTTTTCTGTCCTTTTTCTCAATCCGTTTTTCATTATTTTTCTTTTCCATTCTTTATTTTCTGTTCCTTCTTTGCATCTTCTGTTTTCATTGATGTCATGTTCCTTTGTTTTTCCTTTTTCCGTATTCCCTTTGCCTTCCTTACTTATGTCTTTCTTCTCATTTTTATTCTCTTTTTCTTCTCTTTACTTCCTTTCGGTTTTCTTCTAGTTTCTTTTATTCCGTTTTTATGTTTTTCTACTTTATGTTTTTCTTCTGTTACGTCCTTTCCGTGTTTCTCCTGTTTTCATTATTTCTATTGTCTTATATTTTCCTTTCCGTTTTTCATCTGTTTTTCCATTCTGTTTTCCTTGTTTTTTATTATTTTTATTCAGTAGATTTATTTCTACTGGCAGAGTTAAGGCCATAAAACCTTCTCTCCCACTCAACCAGTATTAGATCAATGGCAAATATAAAAATGGTTGTTCGAATCTTCACTACGGCATTGCATTACGAATGCATACGCAGTAGGTAGATTTTGCCTTTTGCCAATCTGACTTGCTTCCATACCTTTTCTTCCTTCCTTTCATAATTTTATTTTTTTCCGCCGTATTTGTTTATTTTCCTTTTTATTTACTTATATCTTTTCTGTCCTTTTTCTCAATCCGTTTTTCATTATTTTCCTTTTCCATTCTTCATTTTCTGTTCCTTCTTTGCATCTTCTGTTTTCATTGATGTCATGTTCCTTTGTTTTTCCTTTTTCCGTATTCCCTTTGCCTTCCTTACTTATGTCTTTCTTCTCATTTTTATTCTCTTTTTCTTCTCTTTACTTCCTTTCGGTTTTCTTCTAGTTTCTTTTATTCCGTTTTTGTGTTTTTCTACTTTATATTTTTCTTCTGTTACGTCCTTTCCGTATTTCTCCTGTTTTCATTATTTCTATTGTCTTATATTTTCCTTTCCGTTTTTCGTCTGTTTTTCCATTCTGTTTTCCTTGTTTTTTATTATTTTTATTCAGTAGATTTATTTCTACTGGCAGAGTTAAGGCCATAAAACCTTCTCTCCCACTCAACCAGTATTAGATCAATGGCAAATATAAAAATGGTTGTTTTCCCTTTCGTTTTTCTTCTGTGTTTTTCATTCCGTTTTTCTGATTTTTCCTTCCGTTTTTCATTCGTTTTCTTGCTTTTCCTTACGTTTTTCTTCTGTGTTTTCATTTCATTTTCTTGTTTTGCCTTTCGTTTTCTTCTGTATTTTCGATTCCGTTTTCCTTTCCGTTTTCTTCTCCTCTACAATTCTGTTTTTCTCCTGTTTTTCGTTTTTCTTGTTTGCTTCCGGTTTCTTCTGTGTTTTCCATTCCATTTTTCTTTCTCCTTCCTTTCCGTTTTCTTATTTCTACCTTTTCCTTTTCTTCTATTTTTCTTTCAGTTTTCTTCCCGTTTTTATAATTTCCGTTTTCTTCAGTTTTATCTTCTCTCTACTCTATCTTATTTCCGTATTTGGCATGTTCTGTAATTTGCTCCTTTCTTATGTTCTAATAGACAACATAATACGTAAGACAAAACATAATCACAAAAAACATAAGAATACAACACAAGCACAAGAACACAAAAAATTACATCACACTAACATACGCAAACAAAAACACATACACAATTGCAAGAAATTAAATTACAACATCGTATACAGAACAAATAAAACTCTACAAAAACATCTCAACACACAAACAAAGAAACAAACAAATACAACCACACAGGCGTATACAAACTCAAATGTAACAGCTGCAACAAGTTCTACATAGGACAGACAGGCAGATCATTTCAAACACGTTACAAAGAACATATCACAGCCATAACAAAATTACAAAACACCTCAACATATGCAGAACACGTCACAAATGCTAACCACACCTGCAGAGACATCAACACAGACATGGAAATACTACACATCCAATCAAAAAGCCAGAAACTAAACACACTAGAACAATATGAAATATACAGACACACAAAAACACATGCAAATGAAATTCTCAACACACAACTCAATTTCAGAAAACACCCACTCTTTGACTCTACATTACACCACACGAACACACCCTCACAGGAAACAAAACAAGAGGCATTTTCATTGTGAAAAGGTGGTATAGACCGATACGCAGTTAAATTAGGTGAATATATTCAATTCAATTCAATTTATTTGGCCATTAGACATACAGTTTTAGGCTTCATCAGAATACATTGAAAAACATATAAATACATTTTTAAAAACACTAATATAGAAACAGTAAAATTTAAGTAATACAATGAAGACATGAAATAATTTGAAACTTTTAAATTGAAGAAAACTAACTAAATTGCAATTAAACTTATTTATTAAAATACAATTTCATACAAATTTGTGTTGAAAAACTCAGCAACAGAAAAGTGATTGTAACTAATCTAAATAACTGTATTTATTAAAAAAATTTCGTGTGAATTTGTGTTAAGAAACTTATCTACAGAGTAGAAAGGATTAATTAAAAGCCAATTATAAAATCTAGCTTTGAAACTATTGGTTGGTAACTTATAATTTTGACTGGGAAGCTTATTATATAATTTCATCCTCATGACAGAAAAATTTGTACTAGTTTTATGTAACCTACAGTATGGAATATTAATTTGTTCACTATTTCTAATTTCATGATCATGTATATTGGCTATTAATGAGTACCTAATTGTCTATATTTTGTCGAGTGTAAAGGACTAGGTCGTATATATATATATATATATATATATATATATATATATATATATATATATATATATATATATATATTTATAACTTATTTATATTTATGACAGTTAATATCTGTGATTGTTTGAAAAGAGGTCGACAATGTTCAAGATAGTTTGATTGACACAGAATTCTAATGGCTTTCTTTTGCAAAATCAAGACGCTCCCTATTTTGCTACCATTTCCCCAGAAAATTAAGGGATACCTAATTATCGACTGAAAGAACGAAAAGTAGGCACATCTTAAATAATTTTGAGAAACACAAGTCACCAATTTCTTTAATAAATATATAACTCTTGATAATTTTGTACATATATATTCGATATGTTATAGGTTAATTGGGTCCGTCTTCTTCCTTATCAAGTAGCCTATAGTCTTAATTATTAACTAATAATAAATGTGACATAGTTAATAATTAAGACTATACATTACTTGATAAGCAAGAAGACGGACCCATTTAACCTATATTCACCTAAAACAAGAGGCGCCAAGACCAACAACGATCCATATAGGTCGAAACATGACAGGTACGATAGAATTTAACACAAGAAAGTCATATAATACATATTCCGAAATAATTATTCTTAATTAACTAGGTATAAAAATTGTTGTAGGCGAATTTGGGCAAATTAATCTGTTGTAAATTACACACAGAGATACATTTTCGAGTAACGTCCGGTTTTGTGACTGTATAAACTCAAATACTGTACAGTTTGAACCTCTGTGTACTCTGAGATGGTTTACAACAGTGAGTCTCGTTTTTCTTTGAGATTAATTACATTAATGCATTGACCCATTTGCTCTAGGGCACAAATAAGTATATTGTGCTAACGTGTTAGTCACGTTGACCATTTACGAAAATTCGTTTAAACACCAGAGCTGTGTATGCGGATACCAACTCTTCAAATTATGAATACAGTTTTCATTTTCCGCTTTTGACTTACACACACACGCCAACACTCTCTGTGATGGGAAAGTTTCTCTGTTTTGTGACGCACACAGCGAACCAACACGCTGTATAGCACAGAGGCAGAGACCCGTGCGGCCTCGAACAGGACTAAGTGATATGAATGGGCCTAGAGGTATTAAGGTGAGGGGAACTAATGTGGTGTAGATATACAATATTACGCACTTCCACGTTGCATGTATGAAGAGTGGGCTATGAGACAACTGCAGGATGACCTCCGACCTTAGTAACTTCACCAGCAAGCGTGCGCGCGCACAGACATATACACAGGATTATTTTTTATGTCCATTAATGGTATTTTTATGCTGTGTTGGCGATATGAAATTGCATAATGCTGTATAATAATTAAAATTTAAGTTCATGAAACTGAATGTAGTTAATTTCCACTAATGCAACATAATATAAATTAAATTCTGAATAAAAGAGATTGACATATTTATGTTTTGTATTTGTGTGAGACTGAGTTTCTCAATCTGCGATTCACAAGTCATGTATGACACACAGTATGGGCTATTCCATATGAAATCAATCATTAAAAAACCTCGCATTTTTTCAATACTCTAATTTTTTCCCTAATACAAGGTGCTGAAGACAGTGCATTTTCAAAAATATAAGCCTACTATCGAAAGTCAAATGGTTTTCGTATTATTGAGCGACAAATTTAGCATATTTTATAACAACAAGCCTCTTTCAACGCTCAGAACTCTGGAACCGTTTACTGCAGAACATTGAACGGGAGCTCATTTTGAAGCTGGCATTTGGTAGGTTATGTTAAGAAGTAATCCTTATTTTTATTGTATACAGAGAGACAGATAATCTGATTTTACTTACTTTTAGGTTTTTTGCCAATTTGTAAAATGTAAAAAATATTGAGAAAAAACCTGGCATTATGAAGAGGGATTCAGCATTGTTTGCTTATTGGCTCGGCAATAAGTTTCGAGGGTATTAAATAAATTATTTTCACACGCCTAGACTTGAACGGCCCAGTACCGCACGCACTGGCCGAGAGCTGAAGATAAGCGAGCGTTGGGCGTGATTTTACTCCGCTGTTTATGAAAACTTGTGATACAGCTAGCCCAGCTATGCGCTACTAGACGAAACAGCACTTGTTTGTCTCCTGGCCTTGCTTGTCTCGGCTAGCTCCCGCCTCACAGTCAGCTGGTTAGTTCACGCGCGTACTATTTATTTTCTTTATTTGATATTTTCAATACTTTCTTGTCAACGGTGCACCAGTAAAAAATATGTGTTTATTTGTACTTTCAATGCGGAATCTAACCATATATTTTACTTGTGCGAAAATATTATTCAACATTGAAAGCTCTTTCGTCACTGGAAAACGCGAATATATTTCTGGAACGTACTATACTCACTAACTTAGTACTGTTTACTATGACCGTAAGGCTACTTTCACTGCATACGCGGCCTTGGTTCTGTGTGGTGGACGGTTGTAAGTTCATTAGTAGAGGGGGTGGGAGTGAAGTACATTAAAAAACTCAGGTACAATAATAATTGAAGTTAAAATAAAATAATGTCCCTGTATATTAATGTCTTCTATCATCTGATATCTTTTTCTGCCCCAAACTCTTCTCCCGTTGACCATACCATCCAGTACATCCTTCATTACGCAATTTCCTGTCAGCCAGTGACCCAACCAATTCCTTTTTCTCTTCCTGATCAGTTTCAGCATTATTCTTTCTTCAGCCATTTTTCCAACACAGCTTCATTTTTTAGTCTGTCCATTTTACACGCTCCATTCTTCTTCATATCCACATTTGAGATGCTTCTCTTCACTTCTTCGCAATGTCCATGTTTCTGCCACATACAATGCCACACTTCACACAAAGCACTTCACTAGTCTTTCCTTAGTTATTTCTCAAGAGGTCCGCAGAAGATGCTCCTTCTTCTATTAAAAGCTTCCTTTGCAATTGCTATCCCCTTTTGACTTACTGGCAGTAGGTTTGGTACTATCTACACCCCAAATATTTCATGCTGTTCACTTATTCTATTGACTCATTTAGAAGTCGCATGTTTATCTTCTTTATTTTTCTTCCTCTGACCATGCTCTTATTTGCATTTATCTTCATCCCGTACTGCTCACAGCTGTAATTTAGCTCCCTTAGTATCGTCTCCTTTTCTAATAACAACGTCATATCATCAGCAAATTTTATGCACTTCATTCTTCTTCCTCCTACTGTCATCCTTCCCATTCTGAAAGCAGTTTTTCACTAAACGTTACGATAATAATATAATAGCCTAATAATAATAATAGCCTAATATTGTTAGTGTGAGACGAAAGAAAGTTACGCAAAATCTCTGCACTAAAATGCGTACCTAAGAGTCACCACTATAAAGATCACCTGACTACCATAAGTATACCAGATTCTGTGTTTAGTCTTTCGTTTTTGCAGATGTATTGTAATATCTTTAAGAAGGGGGACAAGACTAATTGTAGTAACTTTCGAGGAATATCACTTTTGTTGTGCCCAATATTCTTTTGAGAAGATTAACTCCATATGTAGATGAAATTATTGGGGATCATCAATGTGGTTTTAGCCGTAATAGATCAACTATTGATAAGATATTTTGAATTCGACAGATAATGGAGAAAAAATGGGACTATAAGTGTACAGTGCATAAATTATTCATAGATTTCAAAAATGCATATGACTCAGTTAAGAGAGAAGTTTTATATGATATTCTTATTGAATTTGGTATTCCCAAGAAACTAGTTCGATTAATTAAAATGTGCCTCAGTGAAACGTACAGCAGAGTCTGTATAGGTCAGTTTCTATCAGATGGGAAATGCCTGTTATTATTCGGTTGAGAAGCTTTTGTCATCCAGTCTGCTGTCAAAAAATCAGAAAGTTAGAATGTATAAATCAGTTATATTACCGGTTGTTCTTTATGGTTGTGAAACTTGGACTCTCACTTTGAGAGAGGAACATAGGTTAAGGTGTTTGAGAATAAGGTGCTTAGGAAAATATTTGGGGCTAAGAGGGATGAAGTTACAGGAGAATGGAGAAAGTTACACAACACAGAACTGCACGCATTGTATTCTTCACCTGACATAATTAGGAACATTAAATGCAGACGTTTGAGATGGGCAGGGCATGTAGCACGTATGGGAGAATCCAGATATGCATATAGAGTGTTAGTTGGGAGGCCGGGGGAAAAAGACCTTTAGGGAGGCCGAGACGTAGATGGGAAGATAATATTAAAATGGATTTGAGGGAGGTGGGATGTGATGATAGAAATTGGATTAATCTTGCTCAGAATAGGGACCTATGGCGAGCTTATGTGAGGTCGGCAATGAACCTTCGGGTTCCTTAAAAGCCAGTAAGTAAGTATTTATTGTAATATTCTGACGGAAAGATAGGCTACTTCAACGATCTGTGTACGATAATATAGGGTAGATTATATACCTACATATTACAGTAGTTTTTTAATTATTTGTACGCGTATTATTCGGTTTCTGGATTATTCGTACGCTGCTGTTTTTTTTATCTTGCAATGCGAACGGTAGCTTTTATAGCGCTATAAAGCATCCCCTACATTCATTTCATGACAGGCTTGGATTTCGATGTAGGAACGTATTTACAACTTAGTCAAACACAATATTCATAGTTATGAGTAGAGCGGTGCAGACGGAGCACATGACAGACAGAATGGCATCATAGCAAGGGTTCCGACGTTACTCGGCGTGTTCCCTGTGTACAAGCGACGGTCAGGTACACGATGTGTTGACGTACAGACGACACAATAGAAATGACACAGTTCTCTAACGTTTCTACAATTAATTTCCTACAGATACTTTAGTAAGATTTCAAAATTACAAAACTAATTAACCATTTCATCCTAAACAAATAATATACTGTATACATGTATGATTTCATATAGAACGCAAACAAAATCACTGTTTATTTGTAACGGGTTCATGATATTTTATTCTCAAAAGCACTTGAAAAATTGTTTTTTGTTTTTCGTTTTCTTTACAATGAGTGTGATTTATTAATGCACATGTGATACGTTATCAGATTTCTTCCAAATATTGCTAAAATGCACAACAAATGACATTTGTACGTTATTAACAGAAAACGATTTTCGTCTACCTGATAGCATGGCCTTACTTGTGGAGAAGCTTCTTTCTACGTCTGTTGAGACAACTGGGGCATACGTAAAATCCTGTAAAACATTTTTTTCAACTTCTGTTAGTTCTGCAAAGGAATCCTGATCTCCAGAAATACTGTCACTAATCTTTCAGAGTTTATAATATCCACCATTTTTTTCAACTTATTTGTTATTTTCGCAGATATTATTTTACTAATTTTATCGTCTACTTGAGTCACTTTCTTCCAGATATTTCGCAGTAGGGAAATCTGATCAACCAGTTTTGTACCAGACTTTTCTAAACCTGTTGTACAATCAGGAATAAACCCATAATTCGATTCAATGTATTCCAATTTGTTTTATGCTTGAATCAATTAACAAAAATATCACCATATTCGGAATTAAGTCTCTTAAACTTTGCCGAACGAATTTGCTCCGCCTTAGGCATCTTAACACTAGAACCGAACTGTTCTTATGTTTCTTCAGTATTGACGTTTGCTTTACTACTCTGTACCTACTGCTTGGAGCTATCCTGTGTACTGCAGAGTCAGATCTCTGCGGGTACACAAGGTGAATTTACAACCCTTGCCATGTTGCCGGTGTGTCGAACAACTGCTCCCTTTGCACTGCTCTAGTTATGAGTATGTCGAAATAGTACATTATGCAACGAGCCTATAATGGTAGTAATTAAGACGCGAGTATGTTTATGAAACGAGCGCAAGCGAATTTCATAATTTTCATACGAGCATCTTAATTACCATTATAGTCAAGTTTCATACGACTTTTATGCTCGACCATATTGATTTTTTGGTGAAATGAATTTGCGGAAATGTACTTTGTGAAAGGCTGGAAGATGACGGTGAATTGATGTTAATTTGTGTGTTGTTAATATTGTCTAATCTCGCGCTAGTTTTCTTTCGATTGCATATCCGAGAATAATCGATAGGCCTACTTGCACTTTCATATTGCTGCAATGGTATTTTCTGATTGGTGGAACACCTGAACTTTAATGAATAGGTGTACTTTAATGAGGTCCATTAAAGGGCTGCTACCAGGTGTATAATTACTACATTTCGGCATGGTCGAGCATAAATGATAAATAGCCGACAACTTCATTTCTAGGAAATTCTGATTGCTATATTTATTTTTACTCAGATTTTACAAATTTTAACTCTGGTTTTACGTATATGTTATAAAGAAACAAGGTAAAGGTATCCCCGTAACATGCCATGAAGGTACTTGGGGGGCATGGAGGTAGAGCCCCATGCTTTCCACGACCTCGGCACTTGAATGAGGTGGTGTGGTCGGCACCTCGCTCTGACCGCCGTTTACCCCCGGGGAAGACCCGGTACTCAATTTTATAGGAGGCTGAGTGAACCTCGGAGCCGTTCTGATAGTTTGGCAACGAGAAAAAAATCCTGTCACCACCTGGGATCGAACCCCGGACCTTCCAATCCGTGGCCAGCTGCATAGCTAGTGAAAAAAAGAGAAAAAGAAAGAAACTCGTTCTGACAATTAAATAAAAATTGGAAGTTACTGAGAAATTCAAGACGTAACAATCGACTGATGTACTGATGAGAGGTTATGGAATAGCTGTGCAAACTCCTCGCGATATTAAGGCCCGATTGTATAAACCATTTAATCTTAGATCAGAAGTTAAATTGATCCTTGTTTCAGCTGAACTTGGAATTTTGTGTTGTATAAAGTCTAATCTGAGATTAATTTGTCTCAAACTAAAGTCAACTTTGACTGAAGAAATTTCTCCGATTAAGTTAGATGATCCAAGTTCAGTTATTTCTTTTCTGTTTGAAATATAGGAGTGACAGATTGTGCAAATAAAATATCCATTATTTTAATATTAATAGATATGTTAGGTACATATGTATTTCTTTAAATTTCTTGCCTTAATACACAAACATTCTTATATTTTATAAGGCTCTATCGTGTTCAGCAATATCAAATAACATAACCTATAATTATATTATGTTTATAACAACCATTAATTATTAATGGATATGATAGGTACATTCATAAATGTTCAATTAATTAACTGTATTACTAAACGACAATTGTCGTTTTATAAAGCTTTATTATGTTTAGCAGTATCAAACACCATAACATGATAAAACTTGGAGAACAGTCAACCTTCTTCTTATTGTCCGCCATTATTTACATTGCAAAAAAAAAAACCAGTGTCTCCAACAGAGTGTAATACGGAAAGTCGCGAAAAAGTAGTTGTAAAGTCGCTAGATTTCTCATTATCAACAAAGAAAGATTAAATTGTGTCACTATGGGGTGCTAAAAAGGTTACTAAATCCCTATTTAAGCAATATAAAAGTTAAAAGAAATTGTTGTTGAAAAAAGAGTTAAAATTGCTAGATTGGCAACACTGAACAAACCTGTATAACATGGTCCGCGCATCACGTATTTCACCTGTTTATGCGATGTTGCCAAATCCTTTTCATGTGAACTTAGATTGCATTTGAACCAAGGTAATTTGATCGCAGAAATGTTTTATACAATAGAAGAAGTGTCTGAACTCGGTTTACTTTTCGATCTTCGATCAAAGTTGATCTTTAGTCAGGGAGTTTTATACAATTGGGCCTAAGAAAAATAAAACAAAGTTAGGGGATATTTCTACGGTTCTGTAAAAGCAATGTTCGTGTTTCAAACGTAAAAGCTTACAAAAAGTCAGCCTTTGAAGAGTTAGATATAGCCCTTCTACAGTTATTCACTCTTATTCCCCTCTCAAAAAAAAAAAAAGTCGCTGTGCAATGTGTGCAGAGGATATAGTCTTTCCTATAGGCAGTGTCACTGCAGGCAGATTTTAAAACCTTTCTGTTGTATTACCTATGCTCTTTTCTTTTCCAAAAATTCGTGATGTTCTTATCTCTCATGAAACTTTAAATGGTGTTTACCTTCTTTGTTTCGATACTCACAAAACCAGCTTCCATTCCTTTGTGTTTTGTCACATTTTAGGCAGAGAGATTATTGAAGCAAACATCAGATGATTATGATAATAATGATTATGTTATTATAGAGTTGAAATAGGATTAACAAGATAAACGTAGGTAATCGGATAAAACATGCTTTTCAATACCTTTGTGCACTATAAATATCCTTTGGGATGAATTCTAGGTCTCATCTGAAATAACCATGCATGAAGCTGTAAGCGTGTCAAATGTTTATAATCAAAGTTGATTGTTACCATGTGGGAATATGAATCTATTGACTGGTATTGGCACGTCTGTGGGAACAAATAAGGCAGCTTTTCACATTGTTCTTCATAAGATCCGGACTTTCAACACCTAAGATATTTTAGCAAGTCGCATCTGAATTACACGAAGATTTGGATATCTGATGTGGTTATGATGCTGTGATATTCAAATATACAGAGTAAGTCTGGCATTTCAAACTATGTACAGGGACATCATTTTATTTTTACTAACATTTTTAATATTAACCTGGCTACACCTTTAGAGAACCTGAAACACCGTTCGCTACCCCCTTCCACGACTGGAGTTCGATGATACTGGATTAAAGCACAAATAAATCTCTTTACTAGATATAGGAGGGAAGAAAAGTACTTCAGCCATTTACGTAAACTAGGAAATATCGCGATTTTGAGTTCGTTAATTTTCATTAGGTTTTTGTTTAATCAAAATGCAGTACTATATTAACAATAAGTGTTTTTACTCACGAACTGAGTTACCCATGCGAACGTATTCATTATGGAGTGTATATTATACTGCGTACAGCACATTAGCGTACAATTTAGAGAATGCAGTTAAATTGAAAAATAATCATAATATGGATATTTAAACACATTATTTGAAAATGGTGGCCTTCATTTCGTCGATACAGGCTTCAGTTCTTTTGTGCATATTATCGCACTATACACTATTGCATCTAATTCCAATTGCCAGTTTCGTCCTTGGTACTAGTAACTCATGTTGAAATAATTCTGTACCTACTCTATAAAAGAGTACCTTACGTACTGTAAATTCAATCTTCACTTCTGTCCGACCCGCACAGATAAAATTACTCAGACATGCTATCTACTGTCCGTCCAAGTGGTTATGTCGAGGGCCGTAGAAAGGGGGGAAATCACGTGACAGTTAATTACTTAACGAGGTCCTTTTATTTAAGTTATTTTAAACAGTTGCATAATATTACGTAAACGTCCAATTCCTAACAGAAATTAATGTTTTCAGAAAAGAGCTAAGACAGCCCATCTTTTACAGAGGGGCGTGCAGAAGCAGGTGGGGGAAATCGGGATGCGACGTAGGCAAACGGACAGTACCTGTGCGAAAATATGATTCAATATTGAAAGCTCTTTCGTCTCTGGAAAACGCGAACATATTTCTGGAACGTACTATACTCACTAACTCAGTGCTGTTTACTATATGCGGCATTGATTCTGTCTGGAGGACAGTCGGAACTTCATTAGTAGGAGGGGTGGGAGTGAAGTACATTCAAAAACTCAGGTACAATAAAAATTGAAGTAAAAATAAAATGATGTCCCTGTATAACCTTTGTCTAAGAGACTGTGTTAGACACAAAATGTAGGTCACGTTGGCGAGTAACATAATGTGTTAAATTGGAAAAATCATATTAATGAAATTACCCCCCAAACTAAATTCAGCTTGTTTTGCTATTAGATCTATGCAAAAGATAGTAAATATCCATACCTTAAAAACAATATACTTTGCATACTTCCACTCGGTAATGAGTTTTGGAATAATATTCTGGGGAAATTCCACAGATAGTAACAGTATATTTCTATTACAAAAAAGAGTAATTTTAATAATAGTAGGTGCCAAATCTAGGGAATCGTGTAGGACTATTTTCAAAAAACTACAAATGATGCCCATGGCTTGTCAGTATTCTTTTCATTAATAATCTTCCTCGTATGAAATCGTGAAAACTTTGTAACTAATTCAACAGTTCATAGCATAAATACACGCCACAAAAATGACTTTCATACTCCATCGGCAAGTCTATCGTGCTACCAAAAGGAGTGCGTTATATGGCAGTAAAAGTTTTAATAGCCTCCCTATCGATATAAAAAATGAATCTCAAAACATAAACTTATTTAGGGCCAAATTAAAGAAGTACCTAATTTCTCACGCCTTCTATTCTGTAGGTGAATTCATGACATTCAATAACACTGCATGAAATTAATACTAAAACTATGTGTTGTACTAGTAGACTATATTGTAAATCTCGTCTGTATATATTTCATCTAGACTGTGACTATAAATTAAGACTTTATAGTAGTATTAAGTTTTTTGACTTGTTCCATATTCTAGCTGTAAGCAATGTATGAATACCATGGAATGTTAATAAATACAATACAATACATCGTTAAGTGCCAATACCGTATTGACCCGAATATAAGTCGCATCCGGATATAAGCCGCACCCTTACTATTCTAACGAGAAAAAAGGCAATGAACAGAAAATGGATGTGTTGGACATTGTGCCACTGTCACACATCTGTGACATAGTGCATGAGGGTTGGCCACTAAAGGGAAACTAAGAGGTGGAACTTAAACTGAGAGGATCCAATCCGGCATCGGAACTGGAATCCGGTGTGGCTTAATGGATAAAGCGTCAGCACGTAGAGCTGAAAACTCGGGTTCGAATCCCGGTGCCGGAGAGAATTTTTCTCCGTTCCACCCATCCTTCATCATATGGTAACGCAAAATTCCTGCACGGTAATATCATATGTAATTCGGTACATCACAGTAATCTCAATTCTTTAGAAGGAATACTAAAACTGACATTTATGGAAGATTCACAGATAATATCACCCTTGATGACCTTACAAAAGAATGTGTAATCAAGCTCATGTCGTCTAGCACAGCGTTTCTCAAACTATTGTCCGCTGACCACCTGTGGTCCTCGAGATCTGCCCTTGTGGTCGTTCAAAAAAGGCAGAAGAAAAAAAAATTCAAACGAATTGCGTATCTCACTATAGCTTAAAATCTCAGAGTTTGGAAATGACACATGGCAATCAAATTTCACTTCTTCTCCCAGTACTGACATTTTATGAAATTATTACCCTACCCGTCTATCGAATGCCCACTCTACTCTCAGCAGCAAAGAGGGATTTAAAGCACTAGACAGTGGTGTTTCTCGACATCTTTTCCCTGCACATCTGGCGCCGCGCCTGTAACCCAGCCAGAGACCACCCGAATTCATAAAAGAGGACCAAAGTACCGAACCTTAATTCAATTTTAAAATATAAGTGTACTGGTATTAAAATATGCTACGAAAATGATAAATTTATTTTCGAAGGGAACAAAAGTAAGGTGGTCCGCGGAACTGTTCAGACTTTAAAAAGTGGTCGCCACTTCAAAAAAGTTTGAGAAACGCTGGTCTAGCATATAAGCTACGACATTTAAATTAATCACTATTTACCTCATAATTATTGCGAGAGGAAGTTCAAAAAAGTCTTTATGCACATAAGGATATACATTTTCTTTGAATAGTTTCCAATTTTATCGAATCAGTAGTTGTAAGAGAGTTCCAAACTACAGATCCATATTAAAGTTTCGATCTCACTAATGTATATTAACGGGAGTCTGGTGTAGAAAAAGAATAAGTTACTGACTTTATTATTCTTAGGAATGATTATAAATGTAATCTATACTAATAATAAATCTGTAGCCGAAATTTTTCTGGTAATTTTCGATTTTCAAAAAATAATTGGTCCTAACATATAGGCCTATAATTAACCACCCTGAACCCGAAAATCGCTTTTTTGAAATTTTTGTTTGTATATCTGTCTGTCTGTCTGTCCTTATGTTTGTTACCTTTTCACGCGATAATGGCTGAAGGGATTTCGATGAAAATTGGAATATAAATTAAGTTCGTTGTAAGTTAGATTTTAGGCTATATGGCATTCAAAATACATTATTTAAAAGGGGGATTATAAGGGGACCTGAATTAAATAAATAGAGATATCTCGCGTATTATTGATTTTTGTGAAAAATGTTACATAACAAAAGTTTCTTTAAAAATGATTTCTGATAAGTTTTATTCTTTGAAAAATTTTGATAGGACTGACATTTAGTGAGATAAATGAGTTTTAAAATTAAAATAATTGCCATCTAAGACCGTGTAACGAAATAAAAAACAAATGACTTGGTCTATAAGGGGCCTTGGACAACAACAATCGAAAGCTATGAAAGATAGCCTACAGAGAATGTTTCTGTGTTTGTATGAAATAATATCGGAAGCTAAATTAACCGATTTGTATAATTAATTATTATTTCACCATTGGAAAGTGTAGTTTCTCTAGATGGACATAAAGCTATAATATTATTACAGTAACGTCTGATATAATATAATATAATATAATATAATATAATATAATATAATATAATATAATATAATATAATATATAATGTAATATAATATAATATAATACTATATAGCTAATATAATATAATATAATTTAAGTTATTTGAAGGGTTCAGAATCATAGTGGGCCAAGCGCCATTTACTGAAAACGTAGAAAACAACAAGGGTTAAAATTAAGTTATTATCATAATTCAATGGAAACATATAGCAAGTAAAATAAACTATACACATTAAATCTAAATGATGTCAATGTTCATTAAACTATGGTTGCATGTAATAAGAATTAAGAAACATGTTAAAGGAATTGTCATTGCACCAAATGAGTGCTTTCTGGACCAAAATGATCGCATTTTAATTATTTAAATAGAATTTAAATTAAGTAACATATTAAACGATTTATCCTTCTATCAAACACGAATGTTACCTGGATCAAACGTCCTATTTTAATTATGTAATTAAATTATATTTATTTCTAACAGGTGCAGCGGAGCGCACGGGTACGGCTAGTCAATAATAATAATAATAATAATAATAATAATAATAATAATAATAATAATAATAATAATAATAATGTTTTTAATGAAATCATCATCAGCGCTACAGCCCCAAGTGGGCCTTGGCTTCTTCAACAATCTTCCTCCATTCATCTCTCTCCTGTACTTTTCTTCTCAATTTCTTATATCCATTCTTGCTAAATCATCTGTCACACAATCCAACCATCTCAGTTTGGGTCGTCCAGGTCGTCTGTGTCCCCACGTTTCACTGAATAATACCTTTTTTGGGATGTTATTCTCCGTATTCCTCATTACATGCCCCAACCATTTTATTCTCGAGGATTTTATGGCGGCGATTATGTAATGTTCACCACACATTCTGTCTATTTCGCTGTTGTATCTCTTTCGCCACAAACCTCTGTCATTTATTGGACCGAATATTCTACGTAGCATCTTTCTTTCAAAAGATCTAAGAGAATTTTCTTCTGCTTTCGTCATGGTCCATGTTTCTGCTCCTTATAATAATACTGGTTTTATTAGGGTTTTATATAGTTGGATCTTTGTTGACCTTTGGAGAATTCTGGACCTAAACAGTCTTGCCATTCCATAATAACTTCTATTTGCAATTAATAGCCTTTCTTTAATTTCTGCATCCATACTATTATCTGCCGTCGCGATTGATCATAAGTATATGAACTGTGTGACTCGTTCAAACTCATATTCTTGTGCTGAAAGGGATTCTCCTCCTCGTAATATTGCTTGCCCCGTGAACATATATTTGGTTTTGTGGATATTCACTACCATTCCCATTGTCTGTGCCGCTTCATTCAAATTTAAGAAATTTTCACATAAAATTTTCTGGTTTCGAATAATGATGACTAAACCGCGGGAGTGCGGGCCCTAATACGCCGATTGCAGTTGGCTATGCAGACGGGTATAGAGCATGACGTAAGTCTCTCTCGCCTTTCGCCGTACTGTTCCGTGCATAGTACCCGAAATATGTTTAGCTGTCATACTGAAGAGTTGTGTGGGTGAAATGACACATATTGCAATGCCTAAAACAACTCGTTCACGAAGTGCAATACTAAATAATTTAGTGGAACAATTCGGACGCGATATATTTAGGCTGTTATAGAAGGAGAAAGTGTTGTATGTGTCGTGTGTAATTTCAGATTATTACGAACTAAGAAGTACTATTTTGAAAGGCACTGTAATAGTAAAGCACACAAGGAAAATGTTGAACGTAATTCAAACAAGAACCAATCGAGTTCAAATAGTCGGTCACAATTCAATATATAGACTTATGTGACATGTTGGTACACACAAACGTTGCATTCAGAACTTTAGACAATCCCCACTTTAGATCTTTTCTGGAAAAATACACAAATTAACATATCCCAGGAGAAGCAACAATACGTAAAGAAAATTTACCAATTGCGTACCAGAATACGATTGCCAAAATTCGAGAAAGCGTGAACGATCAGAACATATAGGCCTATGGGTTTCAGTTGATCACTCTACAGACATCAGTAGTAGATATGTGGCAAATATGGTGGTCGGTATACTTTCCGAGAACTGTGTGGGGAAAAAATTTGTGCTAACTTCAGAGAAACTGGAAAAGGTAAACCATGCAACTATTGTCCAAGTTTTTTTATAAGGCTGTGCGCCTTTTATGGCCTGAAAGGATTAAATATAATAAATTTCTAAATTATAGACATCAGCTCAAAGAATTTTGAGTGACCACAAGGGTCCTGAATACAATAACCATGTACAATAATGTGATGTGATACATTAAAGAAAAAAGAAAGTTAATTGTTGAAGGCAAATATAAGTTGATTAATTGAAATAGAGATGATGATGTAATATTTGAAGAGAATCCTTGATAATATTTATAAGAATAGACATTACATAATCAAAAGGAATGTGAAGTTCCTTAAGATAATTCCACGTGAATTTTGTGATTGAACCTCTACTGCCAAACAGCAAACCAATGACGGACCATTGTTTAAGAGGGACGTTGTACTTTTGAGAAAGATACGGCAGACAAGGTTCATATATCAATATCAACCTCGGTGGCCTGATTTAGGTTTCTTTCGAAACGGATAGTAGAGTCAAGAACAAGAGCCCGTTTTAAGCGTCCGTTGATAGCAATAATGTCTGCCCGTCTAAAAGAACCATCTGATGATGAATCTCCAAATCTAAAGTTTTTAACGATATCGCCAAAGCATGTCGTACACGATGATCAGCAGCTCGCCTTTGGGGCATTGTCCAAGCACGTGTCCAAGTGTTTCAAGCTCGCTACAGTCTGGATGACGGCAGCGGGTTGTGCTTAGAGTTCTGCCCGGTATTGCGCGAACCGCCGAAATATTGCTTCACTTTTTTAAAGCATTGGTCCATTCTGAGGAAGATAGGCCCTTTCGATTGCTTACCCATGAGTTAGCCTTGGGGAGATCGCTATAAACAATAACCCCTTTACCACGCAAGGTATGGTTTGTCCAAGTTTGGAATGCGTCATTTCTTAAGTGTTTACGAATTTTACGACCTGACCAGTTGATAGCACTGCTGCAGCTCCATATATTATTAAGGCAGCAAAACAACTTAAAGAGCGGTATTCCAACATGGTGCATTTAACTTGTCTGGCGCACGGACTGCAAAATTCCGTCGACATCGCATCAATTACATAAGTACGAAATGTATGATTATTGTATGTATGCAATTCATACACTCAAGACTGTACGTCTGAAGCACGCACAGTGAGTTGCTTACCTGAGAGTTCATTACACTCGCCACGGAACGCTCCAGTCATACTTAACTTGACTGTAAAGGGCCCGCACTCCCGCGGTTTAATGACGACAATATCATCAGCAAATGCTATACTCTATTTTTTTTCATGGAGTGCAGTTTCATAGAAAGCACTTTGCCGACAGACCTTCTACTGCCCCCTACTAATTGGTTGTCATAAATAAATGTCTTCCTTACTGTGATGGAAATCTTGTCTTCTCTTGTTAGTAACCAATCACAACCCTCGTTCAGAAGAATTGGCAGGTGCCCGTCAAATCCACGTGGAGGCATAGTTGCCGCATCTTTTCCGAATTCCAAGAATCCCGTGAGTTTCACTGCATAATTTCGAAGGTCATCAGGATTGTGGCAACTGTGCAATGTTGGGACTAGGGGACAGGATGGAATTGTCAGAGGTGTTTGTGTAGGAAGTCATAAATCTGTAAGTGGGTGTTCAAAGGAGACACCGAACTGCACTCCTTGAAATAAAATAAGGTATAGCATTTGTGCTGATTTATAAAATATTGTGTTCCCTATTTGTAGTCCAGTCGATCTCACTACCTTCACTAGGGCTATATTAAAAAGAAGGCAGACCAATGAATCCCCTTGCCTCAATCCTTTACTTATTTCAAAGGAGTCTGACAGTTCTGAATCTATTTTGACCCTGCTTTTATTTATGTTCATTGTTTCCATTGTTAATCTAATTAGTTTAAATGGTATTTGCAATTGTATCATTGCAGACACTAACTCTCTCCTAATTATACTGTCATACGCATTTTTGAAGTCAATGAATAATAGATGCAGGTCAATATTGTTTTAATGTAGATATCTGGTTCACAGTTGACCTTCCTGATCTAAATCCACACTGGTATACTCCTATCTTCTCTTCTACATACCGATTTAACCTCCTATATAGTACTCTCGCATATATTTTATATGCTACACAGTGGCGGCTCGTGATAAAATATTATGTGTGTTCACAATTTAGTGGTTCCAAAATCGAAGAGAATTTGAAATCGTACGTTTAGTCTACTATGAAATGTCATGATTCCAATGTTTCACTATCGAAAAAACCGTATATAAATTCAAAACAACATATAATAATAATAATAATAATAATAATAATAATAATAATAATAATAATAATAATAATAGTAATAATGAAACTCGGTCTTTTTATTTCCAATTTTTCTTGGTAAGCCAGTTTACCCAGTTCTTTACTGTTCAAAATTACTTGGACAGAGTTCATTGTTTACGTTTGTTAAAAATGAACACATACCACGGTCTCGTTATTTACAAACGCGTGTGTTGAGTAATATATTTTGATTCACAACACACTGATACACTATAGCCTGTACCAGTACTATAATCCCACTTGCATAGATTACTATAAATACATGCCAGTAAATATTATTCTTAAATATTATACACTGCCATACAGATACTTAAATTCATACCACCACCACAGTCAGCCAGCACGTGTTTGAAAGCCAAACTATGCTATTATACCGACACTGAAGTATAGTAATTCACAAACTACACTCTCGTAGCAGCACTGTACACGTAAGTAAACGTTCCTACAGTCAGATGCTGACATCTACAGGCTATTAAATTTCCTCCGCGAGATATAGCACGTGAACGATATGCATCGATGGACCTGACATCTGTAGGATAGATACTCATCATGTTCACTTAACGCTTTGTGCTCTTGACGAGTCATAAGCGGCCAGCGAAAGACAATTTTCTTCCGCGAATGCGTGAAATTCCTGTAACCAACTCGAAAAGAGCACGGCTTGTACGTGAACGGACGTTGCCAAGTTTACATAAGAAGTTTATGCAAGATGCGGGAAGTTTAAAATACTCGATTCTGATATTATACATCCCCACTACGTCAATACGGTATCAAATAATAAAACTAGTCGTGCATTAATGGAAACAAGGTGTTCACGTTCTCTTGTGCTCTTATTGACGCACCGCCACTGATGCTACATTTATGAGTGTTATACCTCTATAATTTGAACAAGATAGTCTATGACCCTTTTTATGTATTGGATGTATCACTCTTTCTCGCCAATCTTCAGGGATTTTTTCCGTTATCCATATTTTGTTCAAAATGTCTTTCATTTTGATAATGAGGTTTTGGCTTTTTAAATAAAAAATTTCTGCTTTTATTTCTTCAGTGCTCGGGAAAAGTGACATAAGTCAGTTTCCACAAACCTTTTTTTGATAATTTATTGACAACTTACGGAACATCTGCTCGCTTGGAAAAAAATACATAACTATTTCTCCCATTACAATAATTCATACAGAAAAAAATCAAATCGACATAAACCAGTGTAAGTTGTCAATAAATTATCAAGAAAGGTTTCTGGAAACTGACTTATGTCACTTTTCCCAAGCACTGCAGATTTCATCTAATGAAATAATAATAAATTTGAACAAACTTTTTCACTTAAAGAGTTTTGATCATAATATTAACCTACAGTTGAAGAATACATAGTACATAGTATCTGTATGATCTGCAACGTTTGATGGAATTGGTTTTGACACGTGCGACAGGCCTTCTTCTTTAATAGAACACAAGAGGATTGCTTCTCGGAACGTAGTCGTCACTGTTGTACTGTGTGTGCCATTGTTGCTCTAGGCAACGCCTCGTGAGAACGCATCAAGCTAATGTTTCGTGTAGGTTATTACCACACAGTTGCCATAAACCATAAGTTAATGCAATGGCGGAGGCACAGCCGCATCATCTTACGACGTCATATTCGTATCTGAGTCATCTCTCTTTTTCTTTGTACAGATGTTGATCATGCCAAGACTCTGTGGTAATCCGTCAGTGAATGTTGTGTGTTCATATTGGCTTTATTACCTTTATATTATGTGGATTAATGATACTCACTATAAATTAGTATTGTTATTATTATTATTATTATTATTATTATTATTATTATTATTATTATTATTATTCACTACCCCGCCTATTTAGTAGAATCCGATTGAGTCTAAAGAATGCAGCAAAACAGTACAACGTGGTCTGTTGTGAGGAGAATCCAAGCCCCCGCATACCGATAAGGCATCATGTCACAAACACGTTCACGTCTGAGTATTTGTGGCAGAGTAAATGTAATTCAATGCCTTGAAAACGTCGAAAATATTAAAGTTATTGCTGGGACATTTAACGTAATATTTACTTATTCATTTATTTACTTAACCCATTAATTAAATTTATTTATTTAATTTACTTGTTTACTTATTACTTATTAACTTATTTATCTGTTAGCATATTTACTTATTTGGTAATTTACTCACTCATTTATTTATTTTATTTATTTATTTACAATATTACACGTCATATATATTGACGTTGTATCAGATTCACTTTTTATAATGAATTGACAACGCTTAAATACCCATTCCCATATGACTGATTTTTTAATGTCCATAATATTCCTTGACTTTCATGCTCTACCTAAACATGATGCTTTTAAATGACTTATCTTTTTCAGTTTTAAATTTTAATATTGATCATTGTTTTCCTCTTGATTAGCTTTAATTATTTTTTCGGCGGAACGCGGCATGAAGAGTGAGACAAGTGGTTTACAGGCTTGGACTTCACAAAATTCCTTCCCTTCAATTTTTCTTGTATGAATGTGCTCTCGGTTCACTTAATTTTCACCACCACCACCACCAATTTCGTTTTTTTATTTTATTTTAGTTGGTTATTTAACGACGCTGTATCAACTACTAGGTTATTTAGCGTCGATGAGATTGGTGATAGCGAGATGATATTTGGCGAGATGAGCCCGAGGATTCGCCATAGATTACCTTGTATTCACATTACGGTTGGGGAAAACCTCGGAAAAAACCCAACCAGGTAATCAGCCCAAGCGGGGATCGAACCCGCGCCCGAACGCAACTTCAGACCGGCAGACAGGCGCCTTAACCGACTGAGCCACGCCGGTGGCTCGACCAATTTCGTTTTATTATATAAAATACAAGAAATTTATTTTTCCTTGTAAAATAGCCTATATATCCACAATCTTCTTCTCTACTACATGATTCAAGCAACATGCTTGTTCTGTCTTTGTACCTCTAGTCACCTTTCTTTTTTTTTTTTTGGGGGTCTGAATGTTTCGTAATTTTTAATAAATTCACTTTTTCTGTATCATTGAAACCGCCTTTTCCTGTCTACATACTTTTGTACTAAATAGTAGACACTGCTCTGAAAATGAGGAGCATTTCTGTAATAACAGTTAAACCGTTAGGGTCTATAGTTTATTATAAGAATTTCTGTTACTGTTTGTCTCAGTTTCAAAAACGTCCTCAGGAAAGAGCTGTAAGACATATAATTACAACCTACTCCTTTTTCTGTCTGTCTCTTTTTCTCTTCCTTCGCATTTTTTTTTTATTTCGTACCCTTCTGTGTTGCTCTGTGGACGAAACCATTCAAATATAGCTGTATAAAATACTACTTTAATTTCGGACTTACGCGAGGCCTATATCTAAATGTGCTTCTTCTTATTCTAATGAAGAAATTAATCCGGACGTTTCCATCTTTAGAACTGGATTAATTTTCTCTGTGGCTTTGGTTTTTAGCTTGAAATTATAATTTCAAAACGTCTTTCATAACCTCCAGCAGTCCGGCACATATTATATTTGACATGCAACTTGAGGTGCAGTTAATATTCAAACATAAAATAAACTCCCAAAATATCAGTCGCTCTGGTTATAGAACTACGTTCAGATTTAGCCTAAGTACAGTGGACTCTCCTAAGTTCGACTGAACAGAATTGAAAGTTCAGTCCAATAAGGGTAGTGGGTGTGACAGGTGAAATGAATACAAATTCTTATTGGTTATCCATCAACGAATACAGTACTGTACTTGCATTTCCTGCCCGCCCCGAGACTTGTGTATGCGTTTCTAGTATCACAGTGGGTTTCGACAGTTCCGTCTCACAAACGGCACAATTCTCAAATAGAAAAAGAAGAGTTCGTTAATTTAAAATCAGTGATTAAATATGGATGTCCTAATCAATAAAATAGTCTGTTTTCCTTTGACAAAAGTATCATTACAAGACACATAAGTAATTCTCATTCAAATGGCAAACCCATTTCTTAGTGCCTGTATAGGGGCGTGTCTAATTCTCCTACGTAAGCAGTCGAACTATAGGATGTCGAACTTGTTTTTTGTCGAACTTAAGAGCTTCCACTGTACTTACATAAGTCCTGAAAAGATAAGCTAGTTTTGCTTGAATATTGCGAAGAATACTGTGTTCACCATTTTGGAAGTTGATGGCACCGTTGTTGCGAATATTTATCAATTTTAAAAGATTATCTTTAGTCAAAGACAGATATATCATAGGTCCTTTGTTAAAGTGACCCGAGAGACAGAGTAAGCGTAGGCCTATCAGTTTAAATGATCACATAATGCATATCTTTTATTATCGAGTTTTACTGAGGTAATATTATTGTATGAAACATTTTGTAGGAGATGTATTTTGATAAAATCTATTATTTTGTTTATGGATAAGCTACTATTGTGTACATTTTTCATTAAAAAAAACGCTTACTTGAGTTCGATTTTTGACAGCAGAGTGGATATTTTACGTCCTTCCATAATGTATGATTGTATTTGTCATATGTTTAAAAATGCAAACCATCTGCCCAGGGAGTACAGCTAATTTTTCATGTACCAGCGTATACGATGAACCGTAAGTAGTGTCATTAATTTCATGGGGTTATTCTTTGAGATATTTCAAACAAAAAAGTTTAATACAGTTTTGCTCGTTTTTGTTTTCTTACCGAAATAAAAATTGTTTCATATGAAACATTTCATAGTGTCATGGATTTAATTCCCAATATTCCCAGTCAATAGAAGAGATCATTGTATTAAGGTATAAAATGTCCTTTAAATATGCAGAAATTTGGCCCAAACAAATGTGATTTTTTTTAATTACTTCCTAGAACGATAAGAAGAGCAGTGACCACGATACCACAGTCCAGTATATACGGTCACGAAGCTTGAGTTGTGAGGGTCCTAGGAACAATAGATTGTGCCGGTACTATTTCACATTGTCTGTAATGAGGCGATAGTAGCGATCCTAGTGGTTAGCAACTATTTATGGATGCATATTTACTACGTATTGAGCTTCGTGACTGTATATACTAGTCTGTGACGATACTTTGAACAGAGTTTTTATCTTTCCTGCAACTGATACCTAATCATTAAGGAGCGGATTCCTATGTAAATACATATTTTCAAAAAATCTATTATAAACACATAAATCTTGGAGTTGTTTTACTTAAATAATTTTTTTACAAGAACTTTTAAATATTTTAAAACTAAATCAATTATATCACTTACAAGTACGTTATCTTTTTAAGAATTATTGGTTGCTTCGTGTTTCTAAGCGCTGTGTGGTGAATCCGTGATCCATTTTTGTAATAGTATCGCCTCAAGTTCTGAGAACTGCTAGCCAGCATATCAGTGCTATTATTAGAGAATAAATTAACATGGACAAGGAGGAGAGATCTTGCAACACATAATTAGGAATGTTTATTGTTGCTGAAGATGATTTCATTCCACGCTTTCTTTGTGAAACACAACAGATAAGAGCTCGGGTATGAACATTATTTAATTTAAACAAATCTCTCGCATCTCGCTCATGTTTATCAAGTAAGGCAATATATCTTGTTGTGACTCCCAGTTATCGGGCTTCGTCAATCGATATCCTTCAAGATATACTGAAAGATGGTTGTTTAAAAAACGATTTGGCTTTCCTATAAGCAAATCTAAGCTTTTTGTGTGACTCCATTAAAAAAAATCGAAACATCCAAAAACCTGCTGTCTGAAACAGGGAGGTTGCGTGTCATGAAAATTAAACTAGACTCGCTACCAGGTTCAGAAGTACTAATACTAAGGGACAAATTCCAGAATGTGTTTGGGAAAAACAGTGGATATAAAAAAAATGTGTAAAGTTGCTCAAGTATTGGAGGATGTGCCTGTAGGTTAAATTGACGATGTTTGTGTTTGTGACATTCCTCTCTTTAAATATGGACGTCTGACGTCCTGTGATGTGGAAAGATCGTTTTCACAGTATAAGTCGTTGTTCAGAGATAATCGGCATGCATTTGTGATGGAGAATTTGGAGATGACCTTTGTTGTTCACTGCAATTCTCGGCCAACTACTAGCACTCAAATGTGGTTGGTGAGTACCTAGTAACATTTTTTTTCCAAGCTAAATAAGGTATTTTTGTCCCTACTAATCATTTACCCCACTAATGTCATGGTCCCAAACAGTCTTGCTGTCAACAGTACATCTTCACAAGGAACACTTCTTTCTTCTTTAATCCGCTTCCACAGCTTATTCCTGGCCTCTAATAATCATAATACGAACTGTAACCATATCCTTACCTGAACATCAGTGCGATTGTGAGTTCGACTATAAAAGTAAGGAAATTCATATCGAGAAGATAAGGAAATACAAAAAAATTCAGTTTATGTAATCAATCACACATAATAATATCAGTGAAAATCTTTAAGGTACCTATATGTACATCTTTACATACAAAAAATTTTGTTTTGTATAGTTTTGCTCTGTAAAATTTTTATACAATTGAGAATGGTACCAGAAAGAGAATGAAGTGAATAGATCCCTTGAAATTATGTCTAAATTGTTTATAAAAATTATTTTGTTTATAATTTTGACATGCAACTTGAAACATGTTAGCTCATGCAGTTTTTAAGATAGAGCCACAGTTTTTCCACTGTTTTATAGCTAAAACTATTCTTTAGTGCCTGACATAGAGCTATTTCTTACTTTTATTTACATTAATTAAATATAACCATATATGTAACTTACAATAATATTTTATGTTGCATAAATCATGTAAAAAATCCATAGATAATTATTATTTATATTAATGTTATTTTACTCATTGTAAGGCACTGGGGGACATTTCAAGCTTCAAAATGACACCAATATCTTCTTGGTATCACTCTATTTGGCTGAGATATCATGTTTGAAAGAATTAAATATTCTAAAATTACTATTTACAGGAAATGAGCCACAAACTTTCAGAGCCTAGAAGACTCCATCATCATATGGCACCCCTTAAGCAGCTTCATGTCGGTCCAGTTTCAGCTTCTTTCTGCCTCTTAAATACCTCCGCCTTGTTTTAACTTCAGGTGTTGAATGTTTTTTGGCATTTTTGTCCCTATTTCCATTGATGCAACAAAACCTGCGATGGTGTTTGTCCCAGGGTTTATGCCCATCCTCCTCAGAATTGTAATTTCTACTTTTGGACTCTTATTAAAATGACGTACAACATTATTGACACACAAATTTACAGTTTTATGACTAACAGTAAAAGATTATAAATTACTTCATTATGTAAAAACGTTTTTTCAATCTAATGATCATGCCCAGATATCTATGCATCTATTTCGGGACTAGAAAGAAGTTTATTTTACAAGCAATGCTGGACGAGGGGATTGACTGCTACGAAGATCACTCCAAAAGTAAGTGACCGTGGCTGATGATGCAGCATTTTGGAAAATGGGAATTATCTGAAAAACCATAAGGCATAAATCAAAAATGTTTTATATCAAATTAACGGGGAGAAAATTCTCTATTAAAATTGTTATATTTTGAAAATTCTAATTTTTCATCAATTTTTGCATTTTGTGGGTATACATATACCTTAAATGGATCCCATAGTACAAGTTCTAAACCTGGAACAGATGTAGTTTGAGCTCTCTCTTCAGTTAACGTGTCTAGCAAGCTTTTGTTTTCTTTGTTGGCCGTGTAAATACGAGCCAGTGTAATGTTACTTTGCGATCCCCGCATGAAGCTGTACTCGAGTGAAGTGGACGTCTGAACAAGTGTTAGGCTTTCCAGAAACAGGAGTGCCTGAGAGCTAGTCATGTCTGTAACGTACAGGATGATCCATCCAGTGCTTACTTTCTGCACTTGTCGATTTAATTTAAAACTACTGCAGTCTCATTTTGAGAATTTAGAGTTACGTACAACTTATACATGTAATTATTATTAAATAATGGCTTTTCGCCATCATATTATAGTTCAATCTCAAACAGTGAGATTTTTTATTGCTTTCACGTATTAAATACTAGGTTATGGTACATTGTTGACTAGTATGACTTTAGGCTTTCCCGGCGTTTGATATAGAATAACTCTTCTCGGGTTCTCAGCCAGGTGAGTTGGAGATTAGCTTCCAAGCTTTCGACGGCTAGAGTTTCTATTGTTGACTAGTTTTAGCCTGTGGGCTATCCTCAGAACTGGGTGGTCTTCGCGCCTTGTGATTGCATTTCCTGTGGGGGCGAGCTAAAGTTTTTCTGTATATATTATATTTTATGTTACAATTATAAGCAAAATAAATTAAATAAATAAATAAATAAATGTAAATGTAATAAAGTGAAGGTGTGTGTACTCAGGAAGATATGGGACATGCAAATCCCAGAAACCTGCAGAAAAGTATATTCTATTATCCATGTGCTAAAAAGGATACATGTTCATCTTCCTTCTTGCTTAAAAAAGTCCCTTGTGCAGACGCTTGTATTTCCCTATTTTGACTATGCTGACATTTTACTGACTAACCTTTCCGTCGACAACAAAACGAAACTTCAACGTGCTCATAATTTGTGTGTACGTTTTGTAAGCAATGTTCGTAAATATGATCATATTACTCCATCCCTGGAAGCAATAGGTTGGCTTAAACTAGGTAAGAAAAGAAATTTACATTCACTTCTCCTTCTCTTCGAAATCTTGAACTCTTCTACTCCTTCGTACCTGTCGTCTCGCTTCACTTACCTTTCTTCCCACCACAATCTGAACACACGCTCTCGCCATGAAACAATACTAACAATACCATCCTATCGCACCTCCTCATACTCATCCTCTTTCACAATAGCCCTGCCAAGACTCTGGAATTCGTTACCTGCTAGCATCAGGGACTGTCATTTAAAATTGAATTCAAACGCAAACTTACTAGGCACTTGGTCAGTAATTGAGACTCGTTCAGACATGGTTTCTTGTAAATAGTTCTCTTAATCTGTCACAAAATATCTCAGTATATGGTAATTTCATCACTATAGAATTTTGTTATTCTAGGTTTAATTTGTAATTCAGTTAATACAAAAATATTCTTTGTTCTTAACTTCTATGATAAATTGTCTAGCTTTCATTAATCAGGTAATCTTGTCGTACTTTAATTCTTATTGTAATTGTAATCGTAAATTTAATATTAATTGTAATTTTATTGTTCATATTATAGTTGTAATCCCCTGGTAGAGGGGCAGAGAAGGCCTGATGGCCTTATCTCTACCAGGTTAAATAAATAAATACTAAATACTGCATGCATTTGCTTAGAACAAAAATAAGTGAATCCTGTATTTCTGAGGGTTTTCCTACATTTATTCATTCGCCTAAGAACTAGGTCATAGTAGTTCTCCGATACTTTTATAAAGCGAAATAACAATATGCCATTGGGATTGTAGTGAAGGTTCCCGAAATTATAGACGTCGTCGGTTGATATAGGCCACGCAGTCTTCTCTCTTAGCATAAGTAAAGACAAATACGTCCCACTGTTCCCTGCAGTTGAGGACGGGGAGATATCGGCTGAGTACTGTAATACTATTTGAATGTGGAAACTTTAGAAGTGATAAACCTTTCTTTTACTCCCCTCCTTGTTCTTCGTCCCAACCAGTAATACTAGTTTCCGCCTATATTCGTAAACTCCGCTACGACAAACTTTATTTCCAAAGAAGAAGAAAGAAATAATGGTTAGGTAAAAGAAAATTTAGCCTGAATACACGTTCAGAAAGACATTGTAACTTTCTGGCTCGTTCTTATCACTGAGTTTTGCTATAGCTTCGATTTTCATCGCTCATATATCCGAAAGAAAGTTTGGTCATCTCTTTTTTTGACGATAAATATGACGTGGAGTGGTTGGAACCTGATGGAAATACATATCATATACGTATATTGCCATAGAATTTTTTATATGTGATATTTATTTATACTAACTTAATTATACAAAGCATAAAAAATCAGGAACACACGTTTGAAAAAACCTCGTGTTCGGGTGTAGTTTCATTATAATACAGAAGGGCTATTCCATATGAAATCGATCAGTAAAAAACCTCGCATTTTTTGAATACTCTAATTTTTTCCCTATTTACACAAGGTGCTGAGGGCAGTGCATTTTCAAAAATATACTATCGAAAGTCAAACGGTTTTCGTACTATTGAGAGACAAATTTAGCGTATTTTATAAAAACAAGCCTCTTTCAGCGCTCAGGACTCAGGAACCATTTACTGCAGAACATTGAACGAGAGCTTATTTTGAAGCTGACATTTGGTAGGTTATGTTAAGAAGTAATACTTATTTTTATTGTATACAGAGAGACAGATAATCTGATTTTATTTACTTTTAGGCTTTTTTCCAATTTGTAAAAATGTAAAAAATATTGAGAAAAAACCTTGCATTATTATCCGTAAACTTTGATTCGGCATTGTTTGCTTAGTGGCTCGGCAATAAGTTTCGAGGGTATTAAATAAATTATTTTCACACGCCTAGACTTGAATGGCCCAGTACCGCACGCACTGGCCGAGAGATGATGATAAGCGAGCGTTGGGCGTCATTTTACTCTTGTGTTTATGAAAACTTGTGATAAAGCTAGCCCAGCTATGCGCTACTAGACGAAACATACGTGTTTGTCTCCTGGCCTTGCTTGTCTCGGCTAGCTCCCGCCTCACAGTCAGCTGGTTAGTTCACGCGCGTACTATTTATTTTCTTTATTTGATATTTTCAATACTGTCTTATCAACATACTATCAGTAAAAAAATATGTGTTTATTTCTATTTTCAATGCGGAATCTAACCATATATTTTAAAAATATTTTTTCGTGGTCAAAGGCGTCTTAATGAAGAAAAATCTAAATTTCTCCATTTCCACAAAAAAGTAAGAAAAACTGTTTACATGTCAGTATAAACTTTAATTTCTCAACATCAAAATTAACCATGATTTTGATCATTGGGTGAAAGGGTTTCGGAGCCACAACAGTTGAAAGTTGCTAATTTTATGAAAATACGATAAATTTAAATATTTTAAATTTAAACACTATGAAGTTCTGATGCGTGAAAATTTGCACAAACCATTTTATCACAGTTGTCAACGGACAGAAAAAGTTTCAATCTATTTAAAAATTGCAAGGTCAATTTTCTCTATATTTCGGTCGATTTGAGATGGAATAGCCCAGAAATACAAAAATTAATGCACACAAATAATATTATACATACGCAAAACAAAAACAAAAAATAAATACATAAAAACTGTGTACATAATATTAAAAAACTGTATACATGATATCAATTTAAATATCATTGATAAGTATGTAAATGTTTAATATCTTATTAAAATTAAAAACTGAAAGTGTCGAAGATTCAGAATGCATTTCACCTGACATAATTAGGAACATAAAATCAGACGTTTGAGATGGGCAAGGCATGTAGCACGTATGGGCGAATCCAGAAATGCATATAGAGTGTTAGTTGGGAGGCCGGAGGGAAAGAGACCTTTGCGGAGGCCGAGACGTAGATGGGAGGATAATATTAAAATGGATATGAGGGAGGTGGGATATGATGATAGAGACTAAATTAATCTTGCACAGGATAGGGACCGATGGTGGGCTTATGTGAGGGCGGCAATGAACCTGCGGTTTCCTTAAAAGCCATTTGCAAATAAGTATTATAATATTTTGGAATTAGACTAATAATGTGTTTTAAACCTGCCGTTGTGAAACATTTTTGCTCTCTTAAGGGTAAATTAGCAGTCCGTCTAGTAGGCCTATTGTAAATATAAGAAAATACTGTGTGTATAATCTTTACTATTTTTGATAAGATATATTAAGTATAAACAGTAAAATGACTTAAATCGCGCTAATTGTTGTAAGAAAGGGAATTATTCCTTTTGAAATTGTGCCTAAGACAAATGGAGCAATAGAAAAAACAGTTCGGGAAAATGCTCAGAATAATACATATTTGAAAAATAAACAGATTATTCTATTAGTTATTTAATTAAAATCTTCTATTTCAGCATTAAATTGTATAGTATTAATATACGAGATGATGATGAGATATTTTATTTTACCTGATGCGTTCTCTTCCATTCGACCAGATCTAAAATTATATTATATTATATTGAAAGTAATTCTGCTGAATTTCTGAGTTAGTTAGAAAGAATGGATGAAAAAGAAAGATATACGGCGACAAATAGCTTTATGATGGCAACAGAAAGAATCTAGTAAGTAGTCTGTGATCGGAAACGAGAACGGTAAAGTTGAAACTTCGCCAAATTTCACGTTCCCCGTTCTCGGGCTCCGGCAAGCTTTTCGTTAATTTTATTGTAAGTATGCTACTCACATTTAAATATATGCATTTTAACAATTTTTCCATTTTGTTGTCGTTTTCTTTACCGGTTTATTGTGGATCAGACCTAACACTCGGTGATATATCCAAAAGGTAGGTTCCGTCTTTCCCATTTCCCCACGTTCACTGATGACGGGGCCCATATGTAGCTCCTAAACGTTGGATATCTCTACATCTAGGACACGGTGCAAATACCCAAGTCTCTCACACCAGATCTTATTATTGTTTACATGAGTTTTCGTCATTGAATAAAAATAACAAATATGAGAGAAAGTGGTAATTTTGTTTTGAGTATGTG
The DNA here is from genome assembly GCA_025594305.2 of Periplaneta americana. Lineage (NCBI taxonomy): Eukaryota > Metazoa > Arthropoda > Insecta > Blattodea > Blattidae > Periplaneta > Periplaneta americana. Next base: position 45,410,285 of record JAJSOF020000038.1, read on the forward strand.
TGTTAAAATTTTCTTCATGCTGTAATGGGCAACAGAAAAGTCTACGAGTTTATAGATGTTCGCCATACCTCTATGCACTCTATAGAGAAGCAACACAAGGATGTTTGGTTTAACACCCCTACGAGGACTGAAATCGTCCTTCCGAAGGCAGCGGGAAGTGGAACGGATTGGAAGAATGCCGTCTGTGTTTGTGTTTGTATGAAAATCAAGGAAAATATCGATTCTTGAAGTTTGTTTTTATTCGAAAGGTCAAACGTGTTACGAGATGTTTTGTTCGTATGTCGAGAAGAGCAAAGAAAATATAAATTTTTATTGATTGTAGTAGTATATAAGTAAGAAATCGATTTAAATAATAACGTTAATAAAAACAGAATTACAAGCATTACACCAGACGTGTACATATACTATTTTTAAGTTGAGCCGTGTGTAAGTGATACATCATGTATTTTTAGTTTGTTCGTGCAATTTGTATTTATGCTTGAAAATGCTTCACACCAGTTGGTCTTGTTTTCAAATAGAATAGTTCTCTATGCAGGAGTTTATACCTTCCGTATATACTACACCATTTGTGATCAAGACACGCGATTTTCCTTTGTCTGAAAAGTGTGAATACATTAGATTCGGGGAGATCACGACAACTTTCCCCGATATTACCTTTCATTTGATAAATTAATAGCTGCGGCTGCCATACCTTGCAGTGTTCTCTTTCTGGTTTTGTAAGAGTCGCAAGTCACATTGTCAGTCGAATTGTGAATTAAAGTAATAATGATATCTTATAACAGAAAGCAATATTGGATTCCTAAATTTAACTGGTAAGCTGCCTACATTGAGAGTATAGACCAGTGATATCAAAGCAAGCGCATTTTTCTGACCTTGATGTCGTGCGCGGGCATCAAGCGCTATATATGCAAAGAGGAAGGGTTGTGTATATGAATAAGCAGCCTGTTGGATTAAGAAAACAGTGGTGCACAAACTTCAGACGGAACGTCAAATTTTATGTCGTTATTTTTATATGGCTTCTTTCTGTTTTATAGTATCTATATTGTCTTTAAAACAAAAGTACTAATACCAATTTCTTAATATTGCAGTTATGTTTTAAATATTAATAACATAATAGAGAGTTAAGAAGGAATATTCTTATAAATGCAATGGTAGTACAGGGACATCATTTTATTTTTACTAACATTTTTAATATTAACCTGTCTATACCTTTAGAGAACCGGAAACACCGCTTGCTCCCCCTCCAAGACTGGAGTTCGATGATATTGGCGTAAAACACAAATCACTCTACTAGGTATAGCATGGAAGAAAAGTAGTTCATCCATTTACGTAAACTAGGAAATATCGCGATTTTGAGTTTGATAATTTTCATTAGGTTTTTCTTTAATCAAAGTACAGTACTGTATTAAGAATAAGTGTTTTTACTCACGAAGTGAGTTATCCATGCGAACGTATTAATTATGCAGTGTATATTATACTGTCTACAGCACATTAGCGTACAATATAGAGAAAGAAGTTAAATTGAAAAATAATCATAATATGAATATTTAAACACAATTTTGAAAATGGTGACCGTTCATTTCGATACAGGCTTCGGTTCTTTTGTGCATATTATCGCACTATAGACTATTGCATCTAATTCCAGTTGCCAGTTTCGTCCTTCGTACTAGTAACTCATGTTGAAATAATTCTGTACCTACTCTACGTACTGTGAATTCAATCTTCACTTCTGCCCGACCCGAAAATATAAAATTACTCAGACATGCTATCTACTGTCCGTCCAAGTGGTTATGCCGCAGGATTGTAGAAAGGAGGAAATCACGTGACAGTTAATTACTTAACGAGGCCCTTTTATTTAAGTTAAATTAAACAGCTGTATAATATTACATAAACGTCCAATTCCTAAGACAAATTAATGTTTTCAGAAAAGAGCTAAGACAGCCCAGCTTTTACAGAGGGGCGAGAAGAAGCAGGTGGGGGAAATCGGGATGCGACGTAGGCAAATGGACAGTACCTGTGCGAAAATATGTTTCAATATTGAAAGCTCTTTCGTCACTGGAAAACGCGAACATATTTCTGGAACGTACTATACTCAGTAACTCAGTACTGCTTACTATCTGCGGTCTTGGTTCTTTGTGGAGTTGGAACTGCCTTAGTAGAAGGGGTGGGAGTGAAGTACATTCAAAAACTCAGGTACAATAAAAATTGAAGTAAAAATAAAATGATGTCCCTGTACAACTATATTGTACTAAATGGATGAAATACATCATTCATAAAGAAAGTGATATCAAAAAAAAAAAAAGAAGAGATTGAGTATGACATGATAAGTTGGAATTGATATTGATGGTACCTTTAGACTTACAATCAAAACAATATTACAGTACAAAGCAAAGTTACCTAGGTGCTGTATATGTTTTAAGTGTAACTAATATTCCATAACAAAACTCTTATCGCATTATTCTTTTAAGGTGGTATTGGTGAGCAACTTCCTATCATCAGAATATTAAATTATTTTGTCGGAATGTGCTGAAGCTATAGAGCTGACATTTTTACAACACACGGGCACGTATCTTTCGCTTATGATGTAACAGTAGTTGCTTTGTTAATTCATTTTCTTACAAACAATTTCCATGCGAATATTTTCAAAAGTTTTAATACACTATCTTCAGTAATACGTATTTACGGTATATTAGATTTACGAAAACATTCTGTAAAGCTACTAAGTAAATGGGCCTATATCTGAAAATTTCACTGTTCTATAAAATAAATTGAGAAAATATTTCTTTTGAATAAAAAAATCAAACTTGTGAAAACTGAGCATTAAAATCAAAACCATCATTCTTATAATGCACTTAAACTTCTCAGACAAATCTAAAAATTAACATGGATACAGTTTTAATAAGTTCTCTTTCCTTTATCTACTGAATCAGTGCTGGCCATCCCTGAATATAGCTCGACCAAGCGGCATATACTACCTCTTTCGTCTGTCAGGCTTCCTGAGCTTTCTAAAGCGCGCGCTTGCTCCTATAGGCATCAATTGACTTGACTGGTATAGACTATTTCAGTTCTTTTTACATCCGTTGTCACCTTTGAACAGATCATTCTGCCTTAAACAGTAGCAATTATACAGTTACTGTCTTTGATATTGGGCCACTTAGGTTTCTAACCCAATCAATGGGTATTCTGATTATCTTAATGACAAATAATTTAAACAACAAAAATATAAAGTCAACAATTCCTCTTTCAAGATACCTCTAAAAACATTAATCAGTCTATTCTGCATTTTAAAGCATGAAAATAAATAATTGATTAAATGGCGATCTTACTCGTGTTAATTATGTAAGCATGTGCGGCTTACAGCTGTTTCGGTGCTATTCGACACCATCCTCAGAGCCTACTAGATCTTGGCGCTATCTCAACTTCGCTGCCTGTTGTGTGGGTGCGTTCGTGTGATGAAGAGTTGTGTTCAAAATATACAGAAAACCAACCACCACCACCACACACATACACAACACATCTAATCATCCCACACAACACAAACATGCTGCATTCAGGACAATGGTACACAGATTACTCAACATACCCATGAGCCAACAACACTACAATGATATTCAACTTATTTTATATTTTTGTTTTCATATTTTCCGATAATGTTATATCTCTAATGTGATAAGTTGAGCTATATATAATCTTAAATTGTGTGTACTTAGAATTATTGTATTCACTGTATACTTTGTACTGCACTATTTTATTACTACTATTAGTATTATTATTATTATTATTATTATTATTATTATTATCATTATTACTATTCTTCTTTATTATTATTATTATTATTATTATTATTATTATTATTATTATTATTATGAATAATTGTCTTTTTTTTTGTATGCCTCATTTATTTTGACCTGCTGTTCACATATTATTATGCTTTTTTCTTTCTTTCTGTATGTTATATATTATGTCTGATTTCTTCTTATTTGTTGTTTATTTTTTATTATTATTATTATCTTATTCAGTTTTTTGTGTAAAATTGTAGTGTAATTTGTAAATTTGTAGTGTTTTTGTAACGCAGTCTTTACTCCTGGTTGAGTGTTAGAGAAGGCCGTATGGCCTTAACTCTGCCAGGTTAAATAAAAATAATAATAATATTATTATTATTATTATTATTATTATTATTATTATTATTATTATTATTATTATTATTAAGAAGTGAACACAATCAAATACATAGCACAAGAAAACGGTTACAACCCAAACATAATAGACAATATCATAAGGAAGACAAAACAAAAACTCAACAAACACAAAAACACGCAAAACACAAGAACACAAGAAATGCATCACACTAACACACGAAAACAAAAACACATACAAGATCGCACCTTCATTCAGAAAACAAATACAACATAGCATACAGAACAAAAAACCCACTACAAAGACATCTCAACACACAAACAACACAAACAAATAAATACAACCACACAGGCGTATACAAACTCACATGCAATAGTTGCGACAGTTTCTACATTGGACAGACAGGCAGATCATTCCAAACTCGATACAAAGAACACATTAAAGAAATAACCCGAGGACACAATACATCTACATATGCCGAACACATAACTAATGCTAACCACACATACAATAACATAAATACAGACATGGAAATACTACACATACAACCCAAACACCAAAAACTCAACACACAGATCAATTTCAGAACACACACACTATTTGACAGCCGCGGAAGCCTACGCGAACACTTACTTGGTTGATGTTTTTACCGGGGTTTTCCCTCAACCCATTAAGAGCAAATGCTGAGTAACTTTCGGCATTGGACCCTGGACTCATTTCTCCGGTATTATTACCTTCATCTCATTCAGATAACCATAGCAGTTGATAAAACGTCGTAAAATAACCAACAATAAAAACAAATTATGTAAATACTAATAGCTGCAGTGGCAATAAGGCACCTCTTCTACCTGAGTGTGCGTGCAAACCGCACACTTCAGCCACGTCTTGTCTCATAAAGAGATAACTTTATGTAATTTGTCCTAAGTAATTTGAATAAACTTTTTTACGTTCCTGAAACATTTTTCTGATGTTTTTATAGCTGTAATTTATTGCCGAGAACTGTTTTCTTTTTTACCAAAGATGTATATCAGATTATGTATTACATTCAGAGCCTTCTGCCCCTACAAGACCTCGTGTTAGTGCCGTAATGCAAGACATTGATCACTTTTCTATGATGACTATATTAGCAAATAGCCGTTGAAGCAAAATTATTAACCATATTTGGTTCACTAAGAATCTATACTAACAATAAATCTGTAGCCGAAATTTTTCTGGTAATTTTCGATTTTCCAAGAATTATTGGTCCTAACATATATAATTAACCAACCTGAAACCGAAAATCGCTTTTTTGAAATTTTTGTTTGTATGTATGTCTGTCTGTCTGGATGTTTGTTACCTTTTCACGCGATAATGGCTGAACCGATTTCGATGAAAATTGGAATATAAATTAAGTTCGTTGTAACTTAGATTTTAGGCTATATCGCATTCAAAATACATTATTTAAAAGGGGGGTTATAAGGGGGCCTGTATTAAATAAATCGAAATATTTCGCTTATTATTGATTTTTGTAAAAAATGTTACATAACAAAAATTTCTTTAAAAATCATTTCCGATAAGTTTTATTCTTTGCAAAATTTTGATAGGACTGATATTTAATGAGATAAATGAGTTTTAAAATTAAAATAACTGCCATCTAAGGTGGTGTAATGAAATAAACAAATGAATTCGTCTATAAGGGGCCTTGGTCAACAACAATTGAAAGCTATGAATCATAGTCTACAGGGAATGTTTCTGTGTTTGTATGAAGTAATATCGGAAGCTAAATTAACCGATTTGTGTAATTAATTATTATTTCACCATTGGAAAGTGTAGTTTCTCTAGATGGACATAATGCTATTACAGTAACTTCTGAGTGAATTGAGGACAGGTAAGATTAAAATAGCTTCTTATGCACAAACAACTTGATAGGCTATTCTGTGTATTCATTTCCTGTATTTCTTAAAATAATGTTTATCTCAGAGAATTAACGAACCACAAGAATGTATTGATTTAGTATGCAGTAATAATATGTTAGCTTAGCATTCCATTATTTTATAATCCAAATTTTAACTATGCTCAATTGAATCGTGTTAAAATACATAAAATACATATGCATTAAATGCAATGCAAAAAAATTGGGTAATGATCAAGCAAGCAGTAAAATAAAATTTGTTCCTCCTGAGATTCAAGAGTAAAAATAAAAACTTATTTATCGATATACATCCGTTATCAACACATTTTTATATAATATAATATAATATAATATAATATAATATAATATAATATAATATAATATAATATAATATAATATAATATAATAATATAATATAATATAATGTTATTTAAGTTATTTGAAGGGTTCAGAACCATAGTGGCCCAAGCGCCATTTACTGAATACGTAGAAAACAAGGGTTAAAATTCAGTTATATAATTCAATGGAAACATATAGCAAGTAAAATAAAGTATACACATTAAATCTAAATGATATGTCAGTCTTCATTAAAGTATGGATGCATGTAATAAAAATTAAGAAACATATTAAAGGAATTGTCATTGCACCAAATGAGTGGTCTCTGGACCTAAAATGATCGCATTTTAATTATTTAAATACAATTTAAATTAAGTAACATATTAAACGATTTATCCTTCTATCAAACATGAATGTTCCCTGGGTCAAATGTCCTATTTTAATTATGTAATTACTTTATATTTATTTCTAAAGGGTGCAGCGGAGCGCACGGGTACGGCTAGTCGTTAATAAAACTTGTACTTAGAAAACTCAGTTACATAGAGAATGTTCATTTTAAAATTTGTAATCGCTGCCATTACATTTGTCCCGCGCCGTAGCGTCGTGCTCTAAGGCATCATGCTTCGAATTCGCGTTACGTAATGCGTGCTGGTTCGAGCCTTCATGGTAGAAGAAATTCTCTCATGAAATTTCGGTCAGTGTATGGGACCAGTGCTCACCTTGCATCGTGATGATTTGGGAAGCTACTATAGGTGGCGAAACCTGGTTCGTAAACCAACTCTAACGGGTGGAGGGATCATGCTTATCACACGATAACACCGTTCTAGTTGGATGATCGTTCACCTCTGATGAGGTATGTGGACGTGATGCGAGCAGTTGGCTGGAAGGTTCTGGACCTTCATAGGCTGTCGCGCCAAGGATTATTATTATTATTATTATTATTATTATTATTATTATTATTATTATTATTGTTATTATTGTTGTTGTTACATAAACAATAGGTTGTTACTGTAACACTACTAGAGATGTATGAAGTTTGGTTTATATGTAGATTCTTATTGGCGTACAGGCCATATGCATTACAAGACGGTTTAAGATTGTTTCATTTTAATAACTACAGTAGAACCTCTATTTTATTGATTTGTGAAAAATATAAAAAGTGGATAAGGCATGTTTTGGAACTGTAGGACTCATATTTAACCGAATGTTAAATATAAATATATATTTAGTTTTAACGGGAAAATCAAGAAATCTCAAGAAACAATGAATTTAGAATAAATTATCCCCAGATGGATATCGAATTCCCTAGAACTAGGAATAAATCCCTAGAGTTGGCAACACTGACCAGGAATTAGTACTCCGAACAGGATGTCTGCCTAGGACAGTCTTGCGATGGTGACTAATAATTTCGAGCGAGAGCTCTTTTATGCCCGCTGCGCGCGCGCGGAGCTCTTTTACCTGTAAACATTGCTAAAGGATGTACAGATCTTAGAACACAGCGCATCATGACGGAACGGAAGCGCTTAAAGCTTTCAAGGAAGAGTGGAAGATACAATATTTATGCTTCGAACATGGTGATGAAGTCCAGTGTTTGTTGTGTAAAAAATATATCATTTGCAAAAAAGCAACATAAAACGGCATTATGAGACGCAACATGAAAAATAAATATAGGCATTATTCAGGAGAAGAGAGAAATAAATTGATTTCGGAATTGACATCGAAAGTAAATTAATTTACATTTGGGTCAGTAGATTGTATCTAGATTCCTTTTATTTCTTTATTTTAAATATATTGTTGATGTTTTATTTGTTGCTTGTTTCTGGATATTTACTTTTATTACACTACGTGTTTCTTTAATTTAGAAATAATATTTTATCTTTGATTGCACTTTAACTTATACTATTACTATGCTCAAAAAGCTAATTCACTTTTATTCCAATAACTACTCGTATTTCCAAGATTTTGAGCAAATATGAACTAAACATTTTGAAAACTTTGATGCAAGGAGCTTTTTAGTAACATCAATATAAAATATACTTAAAAATATTATTTCAAAACTATTAGACCTAATTGCACCAAATTTTGTACAGATGATATTATTATAGATCTGTTTACATAGTTTAATTTTCACAAATTTTGGTCGAAAATTGTGGAAGTTTTAAAAATCATACATATGCCCTTAAATGATTGACCCCCCCAAAAATTACGATGGCTCTCAACATCTTAATTTAATCAATTTGTTTTTCGTGTTACGTGCATCTCACAAATCACTCTAAGAAAACTCATTTCATAATTACGACTGGAGAGTAAAGACTACATTTTCACAATCACACAATCAATATACTCTATTTCAATCAATATTGCCATTATTATTTTTTCAACAAATACTCAAAAGTAATTAGAGATCACACACGTCGAGCAGGTAGACCCTATTAGTTTCTCCTAACCAATGAAGTGAAGTATTTACATAATAAATAATTTCTTTTAAAAAAGAAAATGGTGTACAAACAATTAACTTTTCCTATTTCTCTTTTTGTTCTTAAAACCCTTTTCCTTTGCGATTTGTTTATATATGTACTTGTATATTAAATAATTGAATAATTAGCCCTATAATATAGCCAGAAAATTAGTAACGCAAGTTATTGTAATAATTGCTGCTTTTATTCGCTGCATGTGCATGTACTCTACATCCCTGTTGTCTACGTTACAGTGGATGCGCTATGCGCTCGTGATCAAGGTCGAGCTCTTCTACCATGATTGGGAGCTAATATCGGCTCATCCCTGGTCTAGGAACATCAAAGCACGCAAGCTTCTTACCCAATCCCCCACTTCTCTCGCGACAATGCGCCAATGTTTTGTTCAGGCGCCATAATAAGAAGTAGTTTAGTGTTTATACCAAAAAATAAAAGGCATATGTGTATACTTAAACAATCTGTAGATACAATTTTACTCAAGAAATAAACAGTTCTAGCATCTTTCACGATATATATTGCCTTGGTTGGACTATATATAGTAAAAGTTCCAGTGAAAGTATCGTAAAATTTTCATACATCCACAAACACATGATCTCGCACGCTAACAACCATCCCATAAGGCTTTGTTACTTTGGGGAACTAGTCTAAAATCTTTCGACTTTTATGAGCCTCAAGAACGTTTTCATATGTCAGGCTGTACTTCTAGAAAAACTGAAATTATACACAACACGTTGCCCTTGCATGGACCAACGTTTTATCAGCAGTAATCTCACTAGAGGTTTTGATTTATCTAGAGAAAATCAAAACTCGAGTGGGATTTAATTGATTATTACACGATTAGAAGAAAGTATATAAAGATTAGAAGTAACGAAGTACCCCAATACAATAAAATATTAATTGACTTACGAAAATACAACTGTCTTCAAATGTATTATTGTACCATCTCAACATTACAAATATTATGCTAGATGCATGCTAGATGGCAGTAGTGAGTTATGATTACTAGCAATGCCTTCTCGTCGAGAAGTTCTTGATCTATATCACGATGGCAGTGTTACTAGTCAAGAAGGCTTTGTTGATTCTCTTTCATCTTTATTAAAACAGTTGCATTCCACTTCAATTATCCGAATCCCAGTAATCAACGTCACTTGATAGATGATTTTCAATAAATCTTAATATTAAACAATCTCTGATACGAGACTATCCATAATATCATATAGCAGAAGCTATAACATAACCTAATATACTGTACACAAGTGTTAGAAAAGTTTTAATTAACGACGATGACATAAAAAATAAATATGAATAATTTTAAAAGGAATAATTATTGAATGTACTATTTTCAAATTTGAATGTGGTTGGTGGTTCAATTGATGTTATACTGGACGTGAGCGTAATAGAAGTGGAACTCGTTGATGTAGGCCTACATGGTGTATTCAACTTATTCAGAATTTCCGAATGGTGCTCTTCATTTATTTGTAAATAGGATTTCAGAAGATGCATAGGTATGATCAGTGATTTTTATTAATTCTTGTTCTTGAATGCCAATACGAGTCATATTTGAAACTGCTGTGCATCGACTGGACTGGTTTGTAATTTTCTATTTCTTTTTGACGTCCAGACCAGTGCAGTTTCAAATGTTGGCAAACAAAGAAGCAAATGCTAGGGACACGATAAAATTGTGGGATAAGCAGCCATGATTGGTTGAAATACGTCCTTTCGTACCGGGTCAAAAGTAGTATGACTTAGTAAAAGTGTAATAGTCGTAACTGCCATCAACCTCTTTCGACGTCTGCCATATGCTGGGCGGAGCTTTTTTTGTGTAGTTTAGAAGCGTTTTTGTTTGATCTTCAGAACGAGGAATTCTTCCTCTGCACGTAGAAAAAAATCTTAAGTACTGATACTTTGTTGTACAAGGTTTGTAGCAGTGTTAATTACGTCGGCAGCTCGTACAGATGGGGCCGCGGGTAGGGGGCGGCCGTGTAAACTGTAAGAACAAGTTGGAGCAGTGCTCAAATACACGCATCTCTTGTCGAGCCCGCCCGGGCCCCCGGGCTCACATGCTACACAGCATTGCGGCCCCGCTTCTGCCTCTTCTTCAATGTGTTTGATTTTCACAAACGTTCCTTCGCGCTCACCAGTCTTTCCTGCCTTTCGCATCGATGAAAGCTTTTTTTTTGTGTGTGTTTTCAGTTCCTTTTAAAAAGAAACAACTTTACAACATTTCTATCTGAGTTTCAAACTTCTGTAGCGAAATTACTAGCAGAATATTTAATCTCACTTAATTGATGAAGTTAGAGTTTTTTTCTGTTTTGTATACCCTTTCTATGTTCTTGCGAAAGTAATACAAAACCTGTGCAATACGCAAATAAAATTAATGTAGGGAAAATGAATTGTAAAGAACGGGAGAGAAATTAAAAAAGAAGACAGCAATGTTTGTATTTTGTTAATATAGAAATACAGGAGAAATTGTGGTAAGAATAGCAAAATTTTGGTTTAGAATTTTGAAATGGATAGTAACGAGTTTAAGATGTTTAATAGATATTTGGTAACAAATTAAATAATAAATTGGGCTAGCACTCTAAAAAATGAACTTGATAAACTGGATTTGAACAACAGCTGTTGAGAGAAAATCATGAAAGTGAAAACTTTGTTTTGAATGTTCTAAGACAAAAGAGTAGTTACGTAGAAAAACAACAAATGTTTAGTTACATGAATAACAAAACGTCATTACAAAATTACAGGAAAGTTGAAACTATGGAGGCAATAACCGTACATAACAACAGGCGATATAAATGTTAGAATTGGTTTTGCATTGACTAGGTTAGGAGTCTGGAGACAGAAAGTTTTTACGGGTAATATAGAAAATGACATATACCATATATATTATTTGGCGAAATAGAAGATATAAAGCATAATGCTGTTAACATTTTTAAGGCAGATTGTATGTATGTATGTATGTATGTATGTATGTATGTATGTATGTATGTATGTATGTATGTATGTATGTATTTACACTGCAAGTGGGCAAGCACCCGGTGGCAGTAGTATACACAATATAAACAATACACGATAAAATGATAAACAATACACAATAAAATGATAAACAATACACAATAAAATGATAAACAATACACAATAAAATTATAAACAATACACAATAAAATTTACAATACACAATAAAATTTACAATACACAATAAAATTTACAATACACAATACAATTATACAATACACAATACAATAAGAATATCCAATGCAATTTAACACAATAATTACAATTAATAATAAAACATAAAATACCTAATTTTATAATACAACCTACATATGTATAGGCCCTACATAAGTTTCAATAGTCTTTCACTTTACTCTCATCTCACTCACTGTAGTGGCACTATGACGCATTTCACTGACACTTTAGCACACATTTATAACATATTTCACTGACACTATAGAACACATTTCATTGAAGCTATAAATTATCACTGATCGGAACTATTCACTGCACTGTAAAACCATAACTTCACTGACTCACCTCTCTTCACTGATACAACAGTTCAAATAAGTCAAATAATTACACCCTTATGCATACTTATAAACAGAACTACATTTGAGCTAAACATTTCTAGTCTAAGGCCCTCTTACACGCTATTTTTAAATAATTTACAATTCAAACCAAGGAAGTAACTCGTCAGGCTAAATAAATACGTTTCACCTTAAAAAATTAAATTGGAGTGAACACAATTGTATGAAAATAGAACGGAAACATTTTAATAAAATTGTATTTAGCGAAAATACCAATAATTACAAAATAATAAAATCCTTAGGGACATAGTTTTGGAAAGTGGAGTAAAGCGATTGAGGATAATAAACAAGTTTAAATAAAAGTAAATAAATTTTAAATCATGTGTAATGTAATATAAATCGACATGTCTATGTGGGTATTAACATTTTATAAGTTAAATGAATGATAGCTATATGACCAGAGGTACAATACCAGGATAACGAAATCCTAGGGAATTCTGAAATTACTTCATTATAGTGAAATTTCGTTATATCGAAATGTGTTATTTTTTAATAGAAAAAACATGTATTGAGACATCGGTGAACTTCCTAGCAAGATAGCCAACCCCGTGACATTCAGTGGGGGGACATAACACGGAAATAGGCAACTTTACCCTATATTAATACTTCGGTAAACTTTATATAGACTAACTTCGTTAATGGGTTTTAATATGGCAATGATTTTACTGAGTGGAGATTCTATATTATACGTGGTGTATCTAAATTGGTGTCAAATATTTCGGGGACGTGTTCCTAACACCAAAACATTACACAAAGTTCATATGAACACTGGTCTCAAAATGATTTATTTCAGAGTTACAAGACAAAATTTAATGTTATAAAAATTGCTCGAAGTGGCTTCCTCCTGATTCGATGTGTCCCCTGAACTTTCGTTACATGCTCTGACGTACTCTGTTGAAAATTCCTGGAGTGTTTCGTATTTCGTGAAATCCAGTTTGTATACGCTCTCAGAATATCAACATTAAATACAGGAGTCGCATAAACCAGACGAAGAAATCCATTGGATTCAAATCAGTTGATCGAGTAGGCCATTCAATGAATCCCCTTCGACCAATAAATCTTTGGGGAAATCGATCATTAAAAAATTACGAACTATCAGACTGAAATGAGCTGGAGCAGCATCATGTTAAAAGACATTCGTTGGATGACGTCCAGAAGCACATCATCAATTAAATGATGCAAATCATTTCGTTCTGTTCACTCACAGAATACATTTTCTTCTGATTTCTTTGCTCTAAAAATACAAACAAACAAAAAATCATCAAACAATCAGTGATTAATGAAGGGACAAATCCTTTAATAACTCCCTAACGAATGTTTTTCAGATCCATGTTCTTATTAACTTTTTAAATTGTTTTTATGTTAGGAACACGTCCCCGAAATATTTGACACCAATTTAGATACATCCTGTATTTTAAAAATAGATTTCATTATTTTAAAAGTTTACAGATGTTAAATTGAAAATTACTCTCTAGCGGCATTCGCCATAATGGCGGTTGATGAAACCAGTCATTATCCTTTTTAAATTTTGTGAAAATGATCAGCTTACTGATATACTAAAAACAATTTTCTAAAAAAAAAAAAAATAATAATAATTTCAACATCAGAACGACTTTTCAACGACTCTGTGTTAATATAAGAGCACTTAGTTCTGTCTGTGTTATGAAAGATAAAGAAGATTGGTTTTTTGGTTCATTACCATCCAGCTTTTATGCTCGTAATTGCTTCCACTACACAATATGTTCCACCATTTCATGCAATCCATGCGTAACGTTTTCGTACAATTTATTTTACGAAATATGTAACACCCACCCGCATTTCAGTACTATTCTGCTATGCACAAACCTTACTCAATTCTCCGTACCCATCAAAAATATGGATAACTATCAGTAGGCCTGCAGTCAGCAGCTTTCTGTATCATCTATTCCAGCGTTTCCCAAACTTTTTAGAAGTGGGGACCACTTTTTAAAGTCAGAACAGTTCCACGGACCACCTTACACTTGTTCCCTTCGAAAGAAAATTTATCATTTTTAAGCATATTTTAATACCAGTATATTTGTATTTTAAAACAGAATTAATTAATTAATAGTACATTATGCAACGAGCCTATAATGATACTAATTAAGACGCAAGTATGTTTGTTTATGTTAAAAATTGTTATGTTTTATTTAACGACGCTCGCAACTGCAGAGGTTATATCAGCGTCACCGGATGTGCCGGAATTTTGTACCGCAGGAGTTCTTTTACATGCCAGTAAATCTACTGACATGAGCCTGTCGCATTTAAGCACACTTAAATGCCACTGACCTGGTCCGGGATCGAACCCGCAACCTGGGCATATAAGGCAAGGCTATACCAACTTGCCAACCAGGTCATGTTTGTTTATGAAACGAGCGCAAGCGAGTTTCATAATTTTCATACGAGCGTCTTAATTACCATTATAGGCAAGTTTCATACGACTTTTTATGCTCGAACATATTTCTAACTTGAAATTATTCAGAAATATTCATTTTATTTGTATCTGGCAGAAGATCGGAAGTGACCTTGTTCATAGCTCGAAATTGTGAGATGTGCGCAGACGCGAAAGTATTGATTTTTTCCGAGGAACAGTAATGTCATTGACCTTGATGTAATGCAGAGAATGTATAACCTGGAAATTGATTTAGAATTGAAATACGAGGTGACAAATTGAATTAATTTTAATATTATTTACAATTAACGCTAATTATTATAGTAACAGAACATAACCTTCTGCGACAGTATTGGATTTCCAGCCTCCGTGACGTTTCCCTCGTCTTTCGATTGCATATCCGAGAATAATCGAAAACCTGAACTTTAATGGATAGGTGTACTTTAACGACATGCATTAAAGGACTGCTACCAGGTGTATAATTACTACATTTCGGCATAGTCGAGCATAAAATTAATTTAATTCCATTAATTTTATATTATTAACTAATTAAGTTAATGTTATTAAAGAAAAGTCATTTTTGTTTTTTAATAATTCAAGGCTATTAGAGTTTGGATAATCTTTAACTTATTAACTAAACAAAATAAATAAATGTTGGTACTCACATTAATGAGATGGATGAGCCTGCCGATTCTTGTACAACTGTTGTATTTTGGATGTAAGGCCTATGCTGGTAAGCTTAAGTCGGAGATCATCACATACATTGAGTCGATCTCGGTACTTTGCTTTTATTGGAGTTAGTGACGAAAATTCTTTCCTCACACAGATACGTAGAAGCAAATTGAATTATAATCTCTAAAGCACCATTGTACAGTTCACTACATTCTCTTTTCACTTGTGACGACGTCCAGAAATTAACCATACCTTCCGCTTGGAATTTCATTTTAAGTCCGGTGTCATTCGAGAGTTCAATTAGCTGTTCTCTTTCACTCATTTGTTAGTTTCAATATCGCAATGAAAGGGATCACGAACCCATGAAAATTCATAATATTTACTTGGAAAATAAGTTTCAAATTGTGACCTCAGAGTTACAAAATGCGAACATAGTATGTCACTGCATAATTCTTTTCCAATAACGAAATAATTTTAAACCAAAAAATACTCTGGGGTTATTTTATTTTACTGGTTATTTTTGTTATAGTTGGTGTTGCCTTTTTGACCTTTTGGAGCGTAAAGTTCTTGGGTATATTCATATTCGTAAAGGTCCTAATAAGGTTGGTTTTATTGGTATTTTGAAGCCTTTTAGAGATGCAATTAAACTTTTTACTAGGGAGCAGACATTTCCTTTCTTGTCTAATTATTTATGTTATTATTTTGCTTCTGTTTTTGAAAAGTCCTCTGTTTTACGCTACTGACCCACAAACCAAATTTTCTCTCGAACCCCTATATTTCCTCATGCGCATTGAGAACAGTCAAAGAATTACCTTGTAGACAGAGATTTAGTTCGTTTAGTTTTGAGAATATATCTGAAAGCTATGCCAATGTACTTAGTCACATGTCATCAGCTGATGTGCAGGGAAAAGATGGCGAGAAACACCACGTAAATAGTGCTTTAAATCCCTCTTTTGTTGCTGAGAGTAGAGTGGGAAGTCGATAGACGGGTAGGGTAATAAATTTCGTAAAATGTCAGTACTGTCGGTGACTCAGGAGAAGACAAGAGCGGACTGAGGAGGAAGGGATGTGAACAGATAACGTAAGACAACACGTGCAATGTTTGTACTGCAGTAAGCGGAAACATTAGGTCTCCTTCTGAGCTTTAATTTTCAGCTCATGTTTCCTGCACGAGTAATAACCTGGCTACTGGGATGCTTATCTGAGCGATGTTTATAATAATCAACAGCGATAGTCAAGAAGGTCACATTCTTTCCGCTCGTCTTCTCCTGAGTAACGGACAGTATGTACTGGGAGAAAAAGTGAAAGGCAATTGACACGTGTCATTTTCAAACTCTGAGATTTTCAGCTATAGTGTGATACGCAATTCGTTTGAATTTTATTTTTTCTTCTGTCCATTTTGAAGGACCACAAGGGCAGACCTCGAGGACCATAGTTTGAGAAACGCTGATCTATTCAGTTTGCTGTGACTGATTCCTTTTTCTAGCTCTTCAGCGTCTGCAAATTTATGAAGTTTCATTTGAACGTTACGAGTTTCACTGCTTAACTTGCATCCTTTTTCCTTTTAACACATTCTTTTTAATTTTCTCTTTAATTGTCTTCTAAGCCTCTCAGTTAACTTCAGCATTTCACTTAAGCTTCTTGAGTTTTTCTACCTACAAAACCTCTCTTGACAATATACGTATTAAAACAGAAGATAATAACTCTTTCTTATAATGACCTACAATAAAAATGAGAATTCATTTTATCCCGTGCCATATATTATTACACCGGGGTAGTTATAAAGTGGAGAAAGGGAATGTGGAATTTCTTTTTGAGGATGGTACGGGAGCCAACTTCATTTCTCTTTTTCTGTGTTCGTTTTGTCAACTCGCGATTTAAATGGCTAAAAGAAGGAAAATATGCAGAAAATGAGCTGATAATAGTCTCAGAAATAAAGGTAAAATGTTTAGTGAGCATACTCGTAACACATGTAGGCCTATCTCGTCTGTCGATAAATGTAGCTGGTCTCCGAGTCTGTTACTTTTCAAAGAGAGATTTATAAAATGTGTGATTTGCTGACTTTGTGGATAATATAATAATATAGTAATATAATAAAAATAATATAATAATAATATAATAAAATAATAATAATAATAATAATAATAATAATAATAATAATAAGCTGCACTTGTATGACATTTACGCTCAATTAATGGGAAAGTAGACGTTTTTCTTCGAGTACGATATTCATAATAATTATTATTTATAATAATAATAATAATAAATAATAATAATAATAATAATAAGCTGCACTTGTATGACATTTACGCTCAATTAATGGGAAAGTAGACGTTTTTCTTCGAGTACGATATTCATAATAATTATTATTTTATAATAATAATAATAATAATAATAATAATAATAATAAGCTGCACTTGTATGCCATTTACGCTCAATTAATGGGAAAGTAGACGTTTTTCTTCGAGTAAGATATTCATAATAATTATTATTTATAATAATAATAATAATAATAATAATAATAATAATAATAATAAGCTGCACTTGTATGACATTTACGCTCAATTAATGGGAAAGTAGACGTTTTTCTTCGAGTACGATATTCATAATAATTATTAGTTAGTTATAATAATAATAATAATAATAATAATAATAATAATAATAAAAATAATAATAATAATAATAAAGCTGCATTTGTATGACATTTACGCTCAATTAATGGGAAAGTAGACGTTTTTCTTCGAGTACGATATTCATAATAATTATTATTTATAATTATAATAATAATAATAATAATAATAATAATAATAATAATAATAATAACAATAATAAAAATAATAATAATAATAATAATAATAATAATAATAATAAGCTGCACTTGTATGACATTTACGCTCAATTAATGGGAAAGTAGACGTTTTTCTTCGAGTACGATATTCATAATAATTATTATTTATAATAATAATAATAATAGTAATAATAATAATAATAATAATAATAAGCTGCACTTGTTTGACATTTACGCTCAATTAATGGGAAAGTAGACGTTTTTCTTCGAGTACGATATTCATAATAATTATTATTTTAATAATAATAATAATAATAATAATAATAATAATAAGCTGCACTTGTATGACATTTACGCTCAATTAATGGGAAAGTAGACGTTTTTCTTCGAGTTCGATATTCATAATAATTATTATTTATTATAATAATAATAATAATAATAATAATATAAGCTGCACTTGTATGACATTTACGCTTAATTAATAGGAAAGTAGACGTTTTTCTTCGAGTACGATATTCATAATAATTATTATTTATAATAATAATAAATTATTATTATTATTATTATTATTATTATTATTATTATTCTTTGATTGTCATTTAGTCTTCAAAATGATTATCATTTACATTCAACGTTGGTCTGATTATAACGGCATGAAAATTAATATTTCTAAAACACGCGTTATCTCTTTCTCTAGGAAGACAACTACATTAAAGTTCAACTAGTCGCTATTAAATGCCGCCATAATCAGGAAGCACTGTATAAAGGATCTCGTTATATATCTTGATTCTAAATTGTACTTTCATGACCACGTTGATCATTTATTTAATCAGTCACTAAGAATGCTTGGTCTCATTAAGTCTATTACTTATTCCCTTTCCTCCCCTGATACACTACTTACAATATATCATGCTTTAGTAAGGTCTGAGTTAGAATATGCATCTGTTGCGTGGAACTCTATTACTTCTACTGATTCGGCTAAACTAGAAAATATCCAAAGAAAATTCATTTCTCTTTGTGCGTTCAGATTTGTACCCAACTCCTCTTCTTTAAACTATGAACTATCTAGTAAATACTTTAACTGTACCAGTCTGTATTCGAGACGTAAGGATATTGATTACACTTTCTTTAATAATGCTATTAATGGTGTCATTGATTGTGATTCTTTTATACGTAACACCTATCTTAGAATTCCCGTGAAAGGTTTTCGTGGTCAAGAATTTTCTTCACTAAATTATTTAAATCCCTTTCTCCAATAGCCAGGTGTATTAAAAGTGCTAATTTGAAAGATCAGATTTGATTTTACTTATGCACGATATATCATTACTTGTTATTTATTATCTTTTATTATTTGTTAGATATTGCCATTTATTTTGTTGCATTTGGTTAATGTTGACCATTATATTGATTGTATTTCATCTCACTGCCATTTTCTGTCATTCATTCTCATAATCAATTGTTCTGTTTTTGTTTTTTTGTTTTTTATTTTGTGCTAAACTGTAATTGGTTCTGTGCTGTTGTTTTGCACAGTAATATTCGAAATAAATAAATAAATAAATAAATAAATAATAATAATTAGTATTATTTAAAAAAAAATAATATTTATTATTATTGTATTTACTTATTTAGTAATTTAATTTAATTTAATGCTCATTTGGCTCAGAGCCACATATTATCTGCATAGTTCCAAGTACATTTCTCGTGCTGATTTCTACACAGAATTTTCCATGGCACTATAGGCATTACAGCGTTTGACATTTTTGGTCCCAATCCATAACACTTCTACTGTCTTACAATAATAATAATAATAATAATAATAATAATAATAATAATAATAATAATGATAATAATAATAATATATAATAGTAATTTTATTTTTATTTTGTTTTATTAATATTTGTGTGCTGAACAATAGGCCAATTATAGTTCAGTACAATACACAAACAGAAGATACAAAGGTGCAAAAACAAAATAAATAATATCTTAAATAAACAAAAACATACATAAATAAAATTGAGAACAAGAACAGTAAATATTAATAATCAAAACGAAACTATATCTTGAAAAAGAATCTAAATTGTGTCCATGCAAATTGGCATATTTTATGCATCTACAGACTGGAGAAAGTGATTTTGAATTTGTGATATAAAATTTTTTTGAAATCTTTAACCTTTCGTAGGAATACGAAGGCTGATATTGTTTATGATAGACTCACAATCAATATCACCCTTGATAACTTTGCAAAAAAATTGATAATCAAGATTTTGACGTCTAGAAAAAAGGCTACAACAGTTAAAATAATTGGGTATAAATCGAAAAGCACAAAAGGAAATAAATTTTCTTTGAATATTTTCCAATTTAACCGAATCAGTTGAAGAAATGGAATTCCAGGCTACAGATGCATATTCAAGTTTAGATCGAACCAAAGTAAAGTATAGAATTAATAGTGACTCTGGAGTAGAAAAAGAATAAGTTATAGACCTTATTAAACTAAGCATTCTTATTGAATGATTATAAATATGTTGAACATGATCGTGGAAGTATAATTTAGAATCGAGTAGTACACCAAGATCTTTAATAGAATTTTTCCTAATAATACAGACGTTATTAAGATAATAATTAAATTTTATGGAAGTAGTTTTTCGTGAGTACGAAATGACAAAAGTTTTTGTTTCATTAATTTTCATTCCATTATTGTCAGACCAAAGTTCAATAGAGTTAATATCATTTTGAAGAGTTTGGCAATCGGCAGAACTATTTATTGAGCGAAAGATTTTGAGATCATCAGCAAATAACAGTTAGTTTGAACTTATTCTTTTACATATGTCATCTATAAATAATAAAAATAATAGAGGGCCCAATGTAGATCCTTGGGAACTCCACATAAACAATTAAATGGGTCCGAGAGAGAATCACCTATTATTATATTATTATTATTATTATTATTATTATTATTATTATTATTATTATTATTATTATTATTATGAATATCGTACTCGAAGACAAAAAAAGTATACTTTCCCATTAATTGAGCCTAAATGTCATACAAGTGCAGCTCTTAAATATGGTGCTAGTTTCGGCCCAAGACTTCTTAATAAAATTACAAACCATTTTCCAAATTTGAAATATTTTAAAATTGAAGCTTTTAAAAATAAATTTGTAAAATTATCCATGGTATATAATATTAACAAATGTATTTTTTTACCTTTTATTTCTGTCGACTATATTCATGTTTTATGGAATATCACTGGCTTCTGTCGGATTCAGCCCAAGCGAATTTATATTAAATGTGAATTTTCTCTCTTTTTCTCCTTCTTCTTTATTCTTGCTCTTGTGTTGTATTTATTGGTTTGAATTAAGTTACTTACTGTATTTAGTAAATTGTCTTTGTAAATTTTATGTTATATATTGGCTAAGACCACACCGTACACGAGCCTGGCTCTTATGGTAGTGGCTAGAAACATTTTTGTTTTATAAATATATTTTTCGTAGGCTACTCACTAGCTAAGCTGAATAAATAAATAAATAAATAAATAAATAAATAAATAATTACTAATAAATAATACTATACGTAGCCTGTCGCGTATGTAATGTCGCTGACATCTTCCAATTAATAATAATATAATATATATAATAATAATAATAATAATAATAATAATAATAATAATAATAATAATAATAATAATAAGTTATCCCCGTCACATGCCGTAAACGCACTTGGGGGCATGGAGGTAGAGTCCCATGCTTTCCATGATCTCGGCACTAGAATGAGGTGGTGTGGTCGGCACCACGCGTAATTAATCTGACCGGCTTTAACCCCGGGAAAGACCCGGTACTCAATTTTATAGGAGGCTGAGTGAACTTCGGGGCCGTTCTGGAAGTTTGGCAAAGAAAAAATCCTGTCACCACCTGGGATCGAACCCCGGACCTTCCAGTCCGTAGCCAGCTGCTCTACCAACTGATCTAATAATAATAATAATAATAATAATAATAATAATAATAATAATAATTCATAATTCATTCCATTTGATTCTAAATGCACCCAACCTCTTTGGTTTCATAATGTCACTTGCCTAACTGATAAGAAATCGTAGACCTAAAAACGTTTTTCGTGATTTTCTGCAAAGTTATGGGAATGGACAAAGGTCGTTATGAAAATAAGCTGCTCATTTAAAATACCAGTTACTGCAAAACCTCGTTAATTTTTTGATAATGGCGTATTTCTTATATTACGTGAACCTAATACTAGATTATCAGTAAATAAATAAATAAAAATTAAATAAATAAGTAAGTAAAATCTGACATTACAATTTCTATATAACTTCAACTGTAAAATTGTATATTATTTTAGATTTCTTCTTCTCTAGCACTTTCCTATATCTCTGATCGTATAAATACTGTAATAGGATGAAAACCTTTGTATAGAAATTGCTTTTGCAGAGAATGTGTAGTATATAGGACAAGGAAAGTTTTGTACGGGCTGCCTTCGTGTTATATCTCTACAGAAACATGAAAGTATGGACGTTTGAAGTGTAGGGGATGCAATGAAATTTCCATGAAAATGCAGTTTGAAGGGAAACAAGTGGGAGGCGGTTGGGCTAATAGTTTCTAGGGACGGATTCCAAGCTAATACAATTACAAGACACAGGTTTGGAACCGTCCGTCCCATGTCTAACGTTTAAAGGGTCATTTGTGAGAGGAGCCTCTGAAAGGAATTTATTGTACGGGTGTCGTGAGAGTCCGACACAGCTTCGGCGTGTACAAAAACTCATTTTTCTCCTTCCTCCACTTTATCAGGCTCTGGAGGATGGTTCATAGTTCCGTTCATGTCCTGTCGGTCGTTTACAAGCACTTTGAGCACACGGAGATGTAGTTCGGAAATTTTTCGCAAGAAGTTACTGCGTTACATATTTTACAAATCATGGGTGTGTATATGCTTTGAGATAAATGTTTAAATCAGTACCAAGTTTTCTCTGCACGAGAACATACTCTGCTTTGCACACATTGTTCCAGGAAAATGACCAATTACTGAGTTCCAGCTTCTTTTAACGAATGAATGAATGAATGAATGAAGTGCATTTATTGATGCATAATAAATTATACAAACTCATGTACACAAGATCCTTCGCACGAGTCGACCTGGTTGGCAAGTTGGTATAGCGCTGGCCTTCTATGCCCAAGGTTGCGGGTTCGATCCCGGGCCAGGTCGATGGCATTTAAGTGTGCTTAAATGCGACAGGCTCATGTCAGTAGATTTACTGGCATGTAAAAGAACTCCTGCGGGACAAAATTCCGGCACATCCGGCGACGCTGATATAACCTCTGCAGTTGCGAGCGTCGTTAAATAAAACATAACATTTAACATTTCCTTCGCACGAGCCCGTACGGCCATTCGTGCTATAACTATGCACAGTTTGAATCTTCAAGAAAACAAAAATAATACTACTGATAATAAAATAGTAAAACAATAATAATTGTTATAATTTCTATCGTTATCATTAATTACCACAAATACAACTAATCTAACTAATCTAACTTCATACCAAATTTCCCAAAAATAATAATAATAAAAATAAAATAAATGTAATATATGAAAGAAGAAAAACACACAGTGAAAAAAAAAAATATATATATATATATAATCAATTCAATTCAATTCCTTATTGAAACTGCAATAAATAATCCAAATCTATACTAATAATAAATCTGTAGCGAAAATTTTTCTGGTAATTTTCGATTTTCCAAAAATAATTGGCGTTAACATGTATAATTAACCATCCTGAAACCGAAAATCGCTTTTTTGGAATTTTTGTTTGTCTGTCTGTCTGTTTATCTGTCTGTCTGTCTGCCTGTCTGGATGTTTGTTACCTTTTCACGCGATAATGGCTGAACCGATTTATATGAAAAGTGAAATATAAATTAAGTTCGTTGTAACTTGAATTTTAGGCTATATGGCATTCAAAATATTTTATTTAAAAGGGGGGGTTATAAGGGGTCTTGAATTAAATAAATCGAAATATCTTCCTTATTATTAATTTTCATGAAAAATGTTACATAACAAAAGTTTTTTTAAAGGTGATTTCCGATAAGTTTTATTCTATGCAAAAGTTTGATAGGACTGATATTTAATGAGATAAATGAGTTTTAAAATTAAAATAACGCCATCTAAGGCGCTGCAATTAAATAAAAACAAATGACTTCGTCTATAAGGGGCCTTGGACAACAACATGTATAATTAACCATCCTGAAACCGAAAATCCCTTTTTTGAAATTTGTGTATGTATGCATGCATGTATGTATGTATGTATGTATGTATGTATGTATGTATGTATGTATGTATGCATGCATGCATGCATGTATGTATGTATTCTGAACCAAATGATCATATTTTAATTATTTGCATGTATTAACAATTAATAAATATGTTAAAGGAATTATCATTGCACTAAATGAGTGATCTCTGGACCAAAATGATGGCATTTTAATTATTTAAATACAATTTCAATTAAATGACATATTAAACGATTTATCCTTCTACCAAACACGAATGTTCCCTGGACCAGATGTCCTATTTTAATTATGTAATTACTTTATATTTATTTCTAACAAGTGCAGCGGAGCGCACGGATACAGCTAGTAATAAATATAAATGTAAGACATAAAAAAACATATACACGCAATTAAAAAAACAAGTAGGACTATACAAAGTTTAACCGATAGAGCATAAATAGTTGAAGAAAATAGTCAAATAAAGTCTTCTGTATCTGTCAAAGTTCTCACAGAAAAAAAATGTTTGGCGAGTTTAATGTTTTTGAAAAAGAGAATAGTAATTATTCACTTTGCCCGATACATACGCTGAAGCATTCGTGTTACTATGTTGTATGTCTGTTATAGTATGGGTATGTGTTGGGCGCAAGGTTTGGCAATGTCCTTCACGTTCAATCGAAATGTAAACAAATAATTATACTATCAATCAGAGGTCTGCATCGGACGTTTTCGCTCGAGCGCCAAGTAGTTCATAGCATAATACGATAGGTAGCGCACATGCATGATGGGTAAAATTTTCACGAGCGATAAATCCTCGAACGGTATAAGCCGAGCGTTAGACATTCGTTCTTTTTACAGTGATGAACTGTGTAGTAACATCATAGATGTTTATCATTTCAAAACTTTGCAGTGTTTAACTAACCTCTCCATAGTACAACTACAAAACTTGTTTTAAAATGTAATATAAATGTTGTAGGTAAATGTTCCCCCCCACACAGGAGTGATTTTGTTTTTGCCACATCTGATAGATGTTATTGGATGTAAATGTAATTATTATAAACGGAGAATACAATCACGATAATTCAAGAACTGTATCAAGTTTTCTAGTAATAATAATAATAATAATAATAATAATAATAATAATAATAGTAATGATGATAATAATAATAATAATAATAATAATAATAATAATAATAATAATCTCTAATAATTAGTGTATCAATCTTTGCGTCTGTAACAGTTGTGCAGCATGATTATTCGTTTTATTATATTTTCTGTGACGTTATCTCTGTACTAATATTGTTATTAATCTACTGATATATCAATAATATTTTGTAAAACATTTCTACATTGTCGCAGTATATAGGCAGAACACTATGTATGGACCTATCATATTATATATGTGGTAAATCAAATATTGAATAATTATTAATTAGCAATAATAACTGTATATCGAAGTTTTTCATACTATTTTATTTATAACTTCATGTGCCTGTTTTGGTACGTTCCATTGACTGTTCCATTAAACGTTTGTCATAAACGCAGAAAATAAAGCCTTATTTTTACCGTGTGAGCAAAACATATGTGTATCTTATCTGTCGCCTTCCATACAAGATAAAACATGTCGGTGAGATGACCTTGTACTGTGCTTCTACTTATTACGAGCGTATAACGACCGATCGTATCTCACTCGAGGGTGCGACACTCGACCGAGTTCAAGCGAGCGATTTAACTCCAATGCAGTACTCTATCAATTTTAAAAACATGACATTTTACAAATTAAAAATAAAATTATAAGGAATAATTAAATTTCACTAGACATTTTCTTCAGTATTACACCGATATGTACTCTCTGTATAATTTTGGCAGTTTATATCGTTTACATAGTGTATAATCATTTAAGTTTTATGGAACAGGACTGAATACTGAAAACGTTGCACTTGTTGTTTCTGGCGGCGGTTAATTTCATCTCCTATTGATATATTTAGCGATTAGAATCCGATTGAGCCCCTAAGTTAAATTCTATTTTAATATCAGTGAAAATGGCCATTCATAAGCTATCTTTAGCGCATCGTTGTCGCATGTATTTTGTGTAGTAGTCATGAGTTTCCACTGTACACGTTTGTGACTAACTGTTAATTATGTATAAACTTTTCAACTCGATTACCATTACTCGAATCATCGAACATGTACACTGGTTACGTGTACCGAACAGAAGCTGTGACATTGTAGTACTAAATTTTTGACACATTTAGAAATCTAGTATCATATGTGTTGCAGTACTTGACAGCACTCCTGTACCTGTTCGAGAGGTCGAATCCCGAGAATACGTATCGATCTTTATCGAGCGTTGCGCTCTTTTAATACTTGATGACGGCGCTACTATTGACTTCTGTCCACTGGTATACAGAGAATAGTCAGTTAGACAGACACAGAAAAAAGGGGATAGACACGTATGTGTGTGTGTGTGTGTGCCTCGATTTCCATTAAGGCGATTATTCTGTCTTGTTTGGTTTGACGTGTTCGGATATAGGATGCGCCACTGTTTCGTGTTACAGGAAATAAAACCGGCAAAGGTACACGCTCCATGGCCGTTGCTCTTCTATGACATGATATCGAACCAACTGTATGTCAGCTCTGTATGTCGCTCTAGCGAACCAGAGCACTTATCAAACATAGAGAAGCTACGCTCAATGTAATTTTATCTTTAAATAAAAGATTTGCGTTATTTTTGTCAGGTCCAAAATGCGATTTGTTGTAATATACTAGTATTGTCTCAAAAAATTTCTTTCTATAGAGTGAAGTAGCGTTGTTATTAGGCTTCGTATCCCAGCTACCTCAGAACTGAAGTTAAAGGCACATTGGGTATATAGCAGGCATGTCAGAAATAAGACACTGAAAGTGCAGTGTATGTGCGCGGATCGCCGGTCTGTGCAGATTGCGTCATTCACGTGTTGCTCTTACCAGTTCTTAGCCGGAGGGATGTACAAGAATCTATTCTGCGCTTCTAGTGTTCAATTAAATTGACATTTGGACATTGTAAACATACTTAGCAGAAGGAAAAAAACACATTGTCAGTGTCTATATTTGACAATAATTGTAACACAAGAAACAATAGACTTACTCAGTTACAATTCACAAAGCAGTCGTTTGTAAAGAATAATTTATTTACATGATTTGTATGCAGTATTTGAAATAATTAGTACCTACTACGTAAAATGAAATATTGTGTTCGTTTTTTTGTTGTTTCGAAATTACTGCAATATTTGTATTTTCTTCAAAGTAATACTCCTTCATTGTTCCTCAAGCATTATTGGGACAAATGGTAAAGAAAATATTTTACTCCCAATTACATATCCTTGCTGTATATTAATATAAATTCACATTATTATTAACAAATTGGATAAATTAAGCTTGAATTTAAATTTATTTATAGTTTATTTGGAAAACGTTGAGAGCAAGTATCAGCAAGTTGGGAGCGTTACTGAATTGAGTTAAAAGAGTTCTTCACAAGCTGTGAAGCGAGGACATTTTCTTTATGTCAGGTTTAAAGATTTATTAACGTAAGTATATTAAGATAATATAGTAATGTGAAATGGAAAATTCGCCATTATGTATTATTTTTCCAGAAAATGTTTCCGCCTTACAAATAGTTGCTTTCTTCCTTCCCTTATGACCTCAAGACTCTCACATATATTCCTCACTCCATCTTCTCATCACTTATCAGCTTATCAAATAAAAGTTGTAAGTCGTCTAACCATTGATGGCTGTGTTAGTACAGACTCCAAAACAACATCATTGTCATGTTTGTTTTGCCGTGAGAGTACTAATTAAGAAATAAGAGCTGGCGAATATCATATTTTGAGAACATTACTACTCTGGTTTAAATTCTCACATCACTATTAGGTCCACATGATATGATGAAAGCCTTTCATTTTAGAATAATTACTGTTGGCTGAGGAAAACATCATAACAGTTACGTTATATGATTCGTGATTTCTCTTCTTCGTTATATCTGTGGACTCCTCACTTTATTTTCATAACACATTCACAATCACAGCTCAATGAGCACACCTGTACTGATCTGTGTTACTGAAACCAAAGCTGTTTTGCTACTGCAGGTAATGTACAGCCCTGTCGCGTTCCCCTCCAAGCCGATTCACTCCCCTCCAGGTAGGGGAATAGAAACTGCACATCGCACAGAGACAAGTGCACAATGTGCGCGACTGCACAATGTGCAGGGTTTTGACGTGCCTGGTATATAGTACGCCGAACACAGGTCGTCGCTGCGTGTTCGTGGAGTACAGTCAACTCCCGACATTCTGAGCTATACTAGTAAACACATGCTTGAGCCGTGGTGTTCATTCTCGTCGTGATCTTTGCAGTGAATAATAACGTGCATTCGTAAGTTTCGGAACTTGAACATATGCGGATGTCACTTGAAATGATTTTATATTACAAGAAATTCTTTCAATAGCACATGGAGTTATTGGTGCATGATGTGGTACAGGCTTTGCCAAACGACCCGATATGAGTCTTGAGACTTCTCACTTGTACTCGGAGTTCGGAACCAGTTGGAGTCCATCAGTTACCTGAGCACAGTGTGAATAATAATAATAATAATAATAATAATAATAATAATAATAATAATAATAATAATAATTCATAATTCATTCCATTTGATTCTAAATGCACCCAACCTCTTTGGTTTCATAATGTCACTTGCCTAACTGATAAGAAATCGTAGACCTAAAAACGTTTTTCGTGATTTTCTGCAAAGTTATGGGAATGGACAAAGGTCGTTATGAAAATAAGCTGCTCATTTAAAATACCAGTTACTGCAAAACCTCGTTAATTTTTTGATAATGGCGTATTTCTTATATTACGTGAACCTAATACTAGATTATCAGTAAATAAATAAATAAAAATTAAATAAATAAGTAAGTAAAATCTGACATTACAATTTCTATATAACTTCAACTGTAAAATTGTATATTATTTTAGATTTCTTCTTCTCTAGCACTTTCCTATATCTCTGATCGTATAAATACTGTAATAGGATGAAAACCTTTGTATAGAAATTGCTTTTGCAGAGAATGTGTAGTATATAGGACAAGGAAAGTTTTGTACGGGCTGCCTTCGTGTTATATCTCTACAGAAACATGAAAGTATGGACGTTTGAAGTGTAGGGGATGCAATGAAATTTCCATGAAAATGCAGTTTGAAGGGAAACAAGTGGGAGGCGGTTGGGCTAATAGTTTCTAGGGACGGATTCCAAGCTAATACAATTACAAGACACAGGTTTGGAACCGTCCGTCCCATGTCTAACGTTTAAAGGGTCATTTGTGAGAGGAGCCTCTGAAAGGAATTTATTGTACGGGTGTCGTGAGAGTCCGACACAGCTTCGGCGTGTACAAAAACTCATTTTTCTCCTTCCTCCACTTTATCAGGCTCTGGAGGATGGTTCATAGTTCCGTTCATGTCCTGTCGGTCGTTTACAAGCACTTTGAGCACACGGAGATGTAGTTCGAAATTTTTCGCAAGAAGTTACTGCGTTACATATTTTACAAATCATGGGTGTGTATATGCTTTGAGATAAATGTTTAAATCAGTACCAAGTTTTCTCTGCACGAGAACATACTCTGCTTTGCACACATTGTTCCAGGAAAATGACCAATTACTGAGTTCCAGCTTCTTTTAACGAATGAATGAATGAATGAATGAAGTGCATTTATTGATGCATAATAAATTATACAAACTCATGTACACAAGATCCTTCGCACGAGTCGACCTGGTTGGCAAGTTGGTATAGCGCTGGCCTTCTATGCCCAAGGTTGCGGGTTCGATCCCGGGCCAGGTCGATGGCATTTAAGTGTGCTTAAATGCGACAGGCTCATGTCAGTAGATTTACTGGCATGTAAAAGAACTCCTGCGGGACAAAATTCCGGCACACCCGGCGACGCTGATATAACCTCTGCAGTTGCGAGCGTCGTTAAATAAAACATAACATTTAACATTTCCTTCGCACGAGCCCGTACGGCCATTCGTGCTATAACTATGCACAGTTTGAATCTTCAAGAAAACAAAAATAATACTACTGATAATAAAATAGTAAAACAATAATAATTATTATTTCTATCGTTATCATTAATTACCACAAATACAACTAATCTAACTAATCTAACTTCATACCAAATTTCCCAAAAATAATAATAAAAAAAATAAAATAAATGTAATATATGAAAGAAGAAAAACACACAGTGAAATATATATATATATAATCAATTCAATTCAATTCCTTATTGAAACTGCAATAAATAAATAATCCAAATCTATACTAACAATAAATCTGTAGCGAAAATTTTTCTGGTAACTTTCGATTTTCCAAAAATAATTGGTGTTAACATGCATAATTAACCAACCTGAAACCGAAAATCGCTTTTTTGGAATTTTTGTTTGTATGTCTGTCTGTCTGTCTGTCTGTCTGTCAGTCTGGATGTTTGTTACCTTTTCACGCGATAATGGCTGAACCGATTTATATGAAAATTGAAATATAAATTAAGTTCGATGTAACTTGAATTTTAGGCTATATGGCATTCAATATATTTTATTTAAAAGGGGGGGTTATAAGGGGTCTTGAATTAAATAAATCGAAATATCTCCCTTATTATTAATTTTCATGAAAAATGTTACATAACAAAAGTTTTTTTAAAGGTGATTTCCGATAAGTTTTATTCTATGCAAAATTTTGATAGGACTGATATTTAATGAGATAAATGAGTTTTAAAATTAAAATAACGCCATCTAAGGCGCTGCAATTAAATAAAAACAAATGGCTTCGTCTATAAGGGGCCTTGGACAACAACATGTATAATTAACCATCCTGAAACCGAAAATCCCTTTTTTGAAATTTGTGTATGTATGTATGTATGTATGCATGTATGTATGTATGTATGTATGTATGTATGTATGTATGTATGTATGTATGTATGTATGTATGCATGTATGTATGTATGTATGTATTCTGAACCAAATGATCATATTTTAATTATTTGCATGTATTAACAATTAATAAATATGTTAAAGGAATTATCATTGCACTAAATGAGTGATCTCTGGACCAAAATGATGGCATTTTAATTATTTAAATACAATTTCAATTAAATGACATATTAAACGATTTATCCTTCTATCAAACACGAATGTTCCCTGGACCAGATGTCCTATTTTAATTATGTAATTACTTTATATTTATTTCTAACAAGTGCAGCGGAGCGCACGGATACAGATAGTAATAAATATAAATGTAAGACATAAAAAAACATATACACGCAATTAAAAAAACAAGTAGGACTATACAGAGTTTAACCGATAGAGCATAAATAGTTGAAGAAAATAGTCAAATAAAGTCTTCTGTATCTGTCAAAGTTCTCACAGAAAAAAAATGTTTGGCGAGTTTAATGTTTTTGAAAAAGAGAATAGTAATTATTCACTTTGCCCGATACATACGCTGAAGCATTCGTTTATTACTATGTTGTATGTCTGTTATAGTATGGGTATGTGTTGGGCGCAAGGTCATTGGCAATGTCCTTCACGTTCAATCGAAATGTAAACAAATAATTATACTATCAATCAGAGGTCTGCATCGGACGTTTTCGCTCGAGGGCCAAGTAGTTCATAGCATAATCCGATAGGTAGCGCACATGCATGATGGGTAAAATTGTCACGAGCGATAAATCCTTGAACGGTATAAGCCGAGCGTTAGACATTCGTTCTTTTTACAGTGATGAACTGTGTAGTAACATCATAGATGTTTATCATTTCAAAACTTTGCAGGGTTTAACTAACCTCTCCATAGTACAACTACAAAACTTGTTTTAAAATGTAATATAAATGTTGTAGGTAAATGTTCCCCCCCCCCCACACAGGAGTGATTTTGTTTTTGCCACATCTGATAGATGTTATTGGATGTAAATGTAATTATTATAAACGGAGAATACAATCACGATAATTCAAGAACTGTATCAAGTTTTCTAGTAATAATAATAATAATAATAATAATAATAATAATAATAATAATAGTAATGATGATAATAATAATAATAATAATAATAATAATAATAATAATAATCTCTAATAATTAGTGTATCAATCTTTGCGTCTGTAACAGTTGTGCAGCATGATTATTCGTTTTATTATATTTTCTGTGACGTTATCTCTGTACTAATATTGTTATTAATCTACTGATATATCAATAATATTTTGTAAAACGTTTCTACATTGTTGCAGTATATAGGCAGAACACTATGTATGGACCTATCATATTATATATGTGGTAAATCAAATATTGAATAATTATTAATTAGCAATAATAACTGTATATCGAAGTTTTTCATACTATTTTATTTATAACTTCATGTGCCTGTTTTGGTACGTTCCATTGACTGTTCCATTAAACGTTTGTCATAAACGCAGAAAATAAAGCCTTATTTTTACCGTGTGAGCAAAACATATGTGTATCTTATCTGTCGCCTTCTATACAAGATAAGACATGTCGGTGAGATGACCTTGTACTGTGCTTCTACTTATTACGAGAGTATCACGACCGCTCGTACCTCACTCGAGAGTGCGACACTCGACCGAGTTCAAGCGAGCGATTTAACTCCAATGCAGCACTCTATCAATTTTAAAAATATGACATTTTACAAATTAAAAATAAAATTATAAGGAATAATTAAATTTCACTAGACATTTTCTTCAGTATTACACCGATATGTACTCTCTGTATAATTTTGGCAGTTTATATCGTTTACATAGTGTATAATCATTTAAGTTTTATGGAACAGGACTGAATACTGAAAACGTTGCACTTGTTGTTTCTGGCGGCGGTTAATTTCATCTCCTATTGATATATTTAGCGATTAGAATCCGATTGAGCCCCTAAGTTAAATTCTATTTTAATATCAGTGAAAATGGCCATTCATAAGCTATCTTTAGCGCATCGTTGTCGCATGTATTTTGTGTAGTAGTCATGAGTTTCCACTGTACACGTTTGTGACTAACTGTTAATTATGTATAAACTTTTCAACTCGATTACCATTACTCGAATCATCGAACATGTACACTGGTTACGTGTACCGAACAGAAGCTGTGACATTGTAGTACTAAATTTTTGACACATTTAGAAATCTAGTATCATATGTGTTGCAGTACTTGACAGCACTCCTGTACCTGTTCGAGAGGTCGAATCCCGAGAATACGTATCGATCTTTATCGAGCGTTGCGCTCTTTTAATACTTGATGACGGCGCTACTATTGACTTCCTGTCCACTGGTATACAGAGAATAGTCAGTTAGACAGACACAGAAAAAGGGGATAGACACGTATGTGTGTGTGTGTGTGTGCCTCGATTTCCATTAAGGCGATTATTCTGTCTTGTTTGGTTTGACGTGTTCGGATATAGGATGCGCCACTGTTTCGTGTTACAGGAAATAAAACCGGCAAAGGTACACGCTCCATGGCCGTTGCTCTTCTATGACATGATATCGAACCAACTGTATGTCAGCTCTGTATGTCGCTCTAGCGAACCAGAGCACTTATCAAACATAGAGAAGCTACGCTCAATGTAATTTTATCTTTAAATAAAAGATTTGCGTTATTTTTGTCAGGTCCAAAATGCGATTTGTTGTAATATACTAGTATTGTCTCAAAAAATTTCTTTCTATAGAGTGAAGTAGCGTTGTTATTAGGCTTCGTATCCCAGCTACCTCAGAACTGAAGTTAAAGGCACATTGGGTATATAGCAGGCATGTCAGAAATAAGACACTGAAAGTGCAGTGTATGTGCGCGGATCGCCGGTCTGTGCAGATTGCGTCATTCACGTGTTGCTCTTACCAGTTCTTAGCCGGAGGGATGTACAAGAATCTATTCTGCGCTTCTAGTGTTCAATTAAATTGACATTTGGACATTGTAAACATACTTAGCAGAAGGAAAAAAACACATTGTCAGTGTCTATATTTGACAATAATTGTAACACAAGAAACAATAGACTTACTCAGTTACAATTCACAAAGCAGTCGTTTGTAAAGAATAATTTATTTACATGATTTGTATGCAGTATTTGAAATAATTAGTACCTACTACGTAAAATGAAATATTGTGTTCGTTTTTTGTTGTTTCGAAATTACTGCAATATTTGTATTTTCTTCAAAGTAATACTCCTTCATTGTTCCTCAAGCATTATTGGGACAAATGGTAAAGAAAATATTTTACTCCCAATTACATATCCTTGCTGTATATTAATATAAATTCACATTATTATTAACAAATTGGATAAATTAAGCTTGAATTTAAATTTATTTATAGTTTATTTGGAAAACGTTGAGAGCAAGTATCAGCAAGTTGGGAGCGTTACTGAATTGAGTTAAAAGAGTTCTTCACAAGCTGTGAAGCGAGGACATTTTCTTTATGTCAGGTTTAAAGATTTATTAACGTAAGTATATTAAGATAATATAGTAATGTGAAATGGAAAATTCGCCATTATGTATTATTTTTCCAGAAAATGTTTCCGCCTTACAAATAGTTGCTTTCTTCCTTCCCTTATGACCTCAAGACTCTCACATATATTCCTCACTCCATCTTCTCATCACTTATCAGCTTATCAAATAAAAGTTGTAAGTCGTCTAACCATTGATGGCTGTGTTAGTACAGACTCCAAAACAACATCATTGTCATGTTTGTTTTGCCGTGAGAGTACTAATTAAGAAATAAGAGCTGGCGAATATCATATTTTGAGAACATTACTACTCTGGTTTAAATTCTCACATCACTATTAGGTCCACATGATATGATGAAAGCCTTTCATTTTAGAATAATTACTGTTGGCTGAGGAAAACATCATAACAGTTACGTTATATGATTCGTGATTTCTCTTCTTCGTTATATCTGTGGACTCCTCACTTTATTTTCATAACACATTCACAATCACAGCTCAATGAGCACACCTGTACTGATCTGTGTTACTGAAACCAAAGCTGTTTTGCTACTGCAGGTAATGTACAGCCCTGTCGCGTTCCCCTCCAAGCCGATTCACTCCCTCCAGGTAGGGGAATAGAAACTGCACATCGCACAGAGACAAGTGCACAATGTGCGCGACTGCACAATGTGCAGGGTTTTGACGTGCCTGGTATATAGTACGCCGAACACAGGTCGTCGCTGCGTGTTCGTGGAGTACAGTCAACTCCCGACATTCTGAAGCTATACTAGTAAACACATGCTTGAGCCGTGGTGTTCATTCTCGTCGTGATCTTTGCAGTGAATAATAACGTGCATTCGTAAGTTTCGGAACTTGAACATATGCGGATGTCACTTGAAATGATTTTATATTACAAGAAATTCTTTCAATAGCACATGGAGTTATTGGTGCATGATGTGGTACAGGCTTTGCCAAACGACCCGATATGAGTCTTGAGACTTCTCACTTGTACTCTCGGAGTTCGGAACCAGTTGGAGTCCATCAGTTACCTGAGCACAGTGTGAATAATAATAATAATAATAATAATAATAATAATAATAATAATAATAATAATAATAATAATAATAATTTATTTAACCTGGCAGAGTTAAGGCCATACTGCCTTCTCTAACACTCAACCAGGAGTAAAAACTGCGTTACAAAAACACTACAAATTTACAAAGTACACTACAATTTTACACACAAAACTGAATAAGATAATAATAATAAAATGTAAACAACAAGTAAGAAGAAATCAGACATAATATATAACATACAGAAAGAAAGAAAAAAACATAATAAAATGTGAACAGCAGGTCAAAATAAATGAGGCATACAAAGTATAAAAAAATAAGACAATTATTGATAATAATAATATATATAGGATATATATATATATATATATATATATATATATATATATATATATATATAATTCAAATTTAAAAATCGAAAAAATGGACCGACCTAACTCCATTAGAAATTGACCTAGGGTAAAACTTCTTTTGTCAAAATGATCCCCTACATATGGAGAATGTTACCTAGGCCTACTAAAATTATTTATTTATCTTGAACGATTCAAAGATATGACACATTATATAATTACTTTACAATATATATACATATATACAGAGAGATTGACGAGGATTTACCGTCCCTCACTAAGCTTATTTCCGAAGATATTCTGAGCAAAAATTCAATATAAACATTTGCCCTAATCTCAATATTTTCAGCACCCTGTGTGTGGTGTATGTGTGTATATATGTATATGCATATATATATATATATATATATATATATATACACACACACACATATATATACACACACACATAGGGGTCGACCTCGGTAGCGTAGTTGGTATAGAGCTTGCCTTCTATGCTCGAGGTTGCGGTTAGATCCCGGCCCAGGTCGATGGCATTTAATTGTGTTTAAATGCGACAGGCTCATGTCAGTAGATTTACTGGCATGTCAAAGAACTCCTGCGGGACAAAATTTCGGCATACCGGCGACGCTAATATAACCTCTGCAGTTACGAGCGTCGTTAAATAAATCATAATTTTTTTATGTACAGGGTGGAAGTGAAATAACGCTGCTGTATATATATATTTCTTAGTATTCTCCCAAGAATCATGTCACTAAAGTTTGAAAGTCATTAAGGAAAAAATGTGGATTTTTATCCTAAGAGTCGATGTATACCGTAACCTCTTCCTTACTATATAATATATTATATTTTACCAGTTTTGTGAAAAAAAAGTATCATATTTTTTATTTTTGTATAGAGGTCATTTAATATTAATATTACAGAATCACTGTACATCACTAATTTTCTTACATACCTAAAAAGTCACTATGAAATAGGCATACATCCATACCTGAATTATTATCCCGATTTATCTCGTGCACCTTGATTCCAGTTCTGGTAGTTGTCCCACTTTGATTTTCTCCTGAACTATTTACCAACTTATGTTTTTTTATGGATTAATTTATGAGGTACAATACCAGTGCTGTAATCAAGGCGTTAAATGTTGCTTGTCGTGTGATAGACTCGAAAGCAGGGTATTATACACAGTGGCACATTGCATTCCGGACAGTAGTATCTGCTCTTGTGTCGAATTTGATTGTATTTTGAGTCTCTCGCAATACTACACATGAAATCCTGTCTGGTTGGTTGTTCTTCTTCAGAGTTCGTGGAATAACTTCTGGAAAATGTCTACCTGTAAGCCGAAGTGGGTTGGGCGATTTTCCTGGCCATCCTGCCTTGAGTGATAGGACATTCGGGGTGTATTTTTCGAAAATCTGACGAATTACCATAGTCCAAGAGTGTCTTCCTGCCTTCAGATATCGTATACAAAACGTAGGAATTCCACGGGGCCAACTCGAGAAGATGAAAGCTCTTTTTATAATATCGCTTTCCACTATTTCGCGGGACAGGATAAGCTGCCAAGTGCTGGTTTTACCTTGTCGACTCCCTTTCAGTTATTATAGTCGACCACTATTTTCGGCTTCAAATCATCCTTGATGACGACCATCTCAGCGCTGTGTATTGTGCTAAGAAGCACCACATCTGTTTTATCCTTCAACCTGAGGGTAATGTTCTTGTCCCTCTGGATGGAAACGTATATATTCGGGGTAATAATTAATCCTTAGCAACGAAAATAGGACTCAAACGACTTAACTCTGTCGTACGCCGGTCTCCGTGGTGGTTTCGCTCTCCGACGTGTCGTCGAGGTGGGGAGGGGAAACGGGAGTGACGTGACAAGATGGCTGCAGCTGGTGGGTGGGGTGATGATAAGAAACTGTGGTGAAGTTTAAAGGAAAGGCTGTTTTTTTTAAAGTAACATTGTTTATTACAGAAATAACAGTGAAAGTATAACTACAGTTCCCTCCTAGTTCTGTGGTAGGGGTAACGGGGGAGTCGTGATAGAAATTGATAGTTTAGAATTTCGTCCTGAGGCTTCGATGCGGGGAGAGTTATGATGGGTGATAGTAAAGTGCAACTTGGTAGGGGTAACGGGAGTGCCTGGGGAAAATCGGCTTGCTCTCAGGTGTGTTGTGGGGGGGGGTAGGATAACGAGAGAGATGGAATGAGGTATAAGGTTAGTTCTCTAGTTCGAAGGATCAACACAGCGTGCTGTGCGACTTACCGACTTCGAGAACAAGCTCCTGGCATTCAACACAGCGTACTGTGCGACTTACCGACTCAGGAGCGGGGAAGGGTGACCTCTTCATTCAACAGAGCGCACTCGCGACTTACCGACTCTAGAGGGGGCTGAGTAGATGTGTTTAATCGAACAAGCCGGGATAAGAGCTGGGAGTCGAAGTCAGGATGGTCGGGGTGATCAGGGAGAGAATCGGGTTGGAGGTGGTGAAGGCTTGTAGCGAGACTAGAATAAAATAAGTTTAGAATATTGAGGCTAGTGTAGGAAAGAATACAGGAGACAGGGCGCAGCTTGGCTCCCTGTTCAGTGGTGGTGCAGACATCCGAACAAAAGACAACCTAGCGTAGGCCTGGTTGGGAGACTGCTGTCAGTGACGGAGGTTAAAAGAGCTACTCTTTGCCATCTGACGAACGAGTGACTGAAGTCGCGGGGATGCGTTATATTTATACCCCTCGGAACAATGGTGGTTGAGAACGCCATTGACGTCACAGTGCCTGGGGGTATTTCTATTGCCAACGTGAGCGATCTTTGCTTTCTCCCTCACAAGAGGGAGAAAAAAAAGAGCCAACCTGCTTTCTGAGAGAGAAAGCAGCGACTCTAGTTTGCGCGGGTAGGTTTGAACCGTTTAAAATAGGACGCACGGGCATCGAGAATTGATATACACAACAACTCGGGTTAATAAATTTTGACAGAAGTTAGCAACCCGAGTTAACTCGGGTTAATCAGGGAAGTGGTTAAGGGAACTGGGTAGTGATGCCTGTGCGATTAAAAAATTTCACTACAAAAATTTAGTTCAATATTTCTAGGCTTTTAGTGCTCAGAATGGAATAAAAATTGCCATGTGATACAATCAATCATTCTCAATTCAGTGGTATAAAATACAACTAATTAGTTTCGTATCCAAGTGCAAAAGAAAGGCCCTAACTAATAACCTGTTTTCCCACTTTGTTCAATGTACCTCATTCTTCAGATGCACATTACTTTCTACAATCTTCACTCATATACCTTGTATTTTTTAAAGTTATATAGTAATGTGTATTGTAAATACTAAAGCAAAATTTAGTTAAATATTTCACCCCTAGTGAAACAGAAAAATATTGAACTTCATTTAACATTTTTTGCAATTTTTTTCAATGTATTTTTTCTCGTGTTATGTCTGCGATATTCTTAAACACGTAGGTCTACTATGTAGTACACAAGCTGCAGAAAACACTGTAAAAATTTTATGTAAATTGATTCAGTAGTTTCAGAGAAAAATGCACTTACGTTTGAAAAATGTCAACTTATGGAAAAATGCATTTAAAAAAAACAGAAGGATATATGAATTACATGCACAGTCAAATTTAAAGAGGTTATTTAAAGATCAGTAGTTTCAGAGAAAAATGCACTTACGTTTGAAAAATGTCAACTTATGGAAAACTGCATTTAAAAAAAAGAAGGATATATGAATTACATGCACAGTCAAATTTAAAGAGGTTATTTAAAGATCAGTAGTTTCAGAGAAAAATGCACTTACGTTTGAAAAATGTCAACTTATGGAAAACTGCATTTAAAAAAAACAGAAGGATATATGAATTACATGCACAGTCAAATTTAAAGAGGTTATTTAAAGGATTTACCTCCAGAAATACCTCCCAGAGTATTTATATTGTTTTAAAGAGCAAGTTTTGTACTTTTTTAAAACACAAAATAAGAAATCGGATTTTTGACCTCTAATCACTACCTGGTTCCCTTAAGTTAAGAGGTGCCCTTGTAGGTCTATAATGCTGACCACGTAATCAAGAGTCGTATTACTTGTGATAGACTGTCTAGTGAATTAAATCCTTTAAACGTATGAAAGAAACTGACAATTTATCTATCTTTAAACTTATGATTATGACTAATGATGGTGATATGACGCTGAGGAGGAGGAGGAGGAGGAGCAGGAGAGCGAGGAAAAGGAGGATGATGCTGCTTTGTCGCCGAACGGAGGCTGCCACATCTTGGAAGTGCATTGTGAACGTGTCTATGGAAGGCGACGGCCTCACATCAAGTAATCACATCACATCACGCTGTTCTGTACTGTGAGGCCAATTTAACTTTGTCGCTGGACTACAGCACTATCTTGTGGGAGGTTAGAGAACGCATAGCGCCTGAAGTATTACATATTTCTTGTATCTGAAAATTTTGTTTTAAAACTATATTTTATATTTAAGAAATACATAAATTTATAGACTTTTAACTCTATGCGGATGACGTGAATATGTTAGGAGAAAATCCACAAACGATTAGGGAAAACACGGGAATTTTACTGGAAGCAAGTAAAGAGATAGGTTTGGAAGTAAATCCCGAAAAGACAAAGTATATGCTTATGTCTCATGACGATAATATTGTAAGAAATGGAAATATAAAAATTGGAAATCTATCTTTTGAAGAGGTGGAGAAGTTCAAATATCTTGGAGCAACAGTAACAAATATAAATGATACTCGGGAGGAAATTAAACACAGAATAAATATGGGAAATGCCTGTTATTATTCGGTTGAGAAACTTTTAGGGGAGAGTCGGGTAGTATCGGACATCGGGTAATATCGGACAGTGAGTTTCTTTCATCTACCACACGATGATAGTACCTGATTGACATGGTTACGTTTCTGTGATGTCGCATAGAGAAACGTAACCATGTCATTCAGGTACTACCATATTGTGGTAGATGAAAGAAACGCACTGTCCGATACTACCCGAATCTCCCCTATCATCCAGTCTGCTGTCAAAAAATGTGAAAGTTAGAATTTATAAAACAGTTATATTACCGGTTGTTCTTTATGGTTGTGAAACTTGGACTCTCACTTTGAGAGAGGAACATAGGTTAAGGGTGTTTGAGAATAAGGTGCTTAGGAAAATATTTGGGGCTAAGAGGGATGAAGTTACAGGAGAATGGAGAAAGTTACACAACACAGAATTGCACGCATTGTATTCCTCACCTGACATAATTAGGAACATTAAATCCAGACGTTTGAGATGGGCAGGGCATGTAGCACGTATGGACGAATCCAGAAATGCATATAGAGTGTTAGTTGGGAGGCCGGAGAGAAAAAGACCTTTAGGGAGGCCGAGACGTAGATGGGAGGATAATATTAAAATGGATTTGAGGGAGGTGGGATATGATGATAGAGAATGGATTAATCTTGCTCAGGATAGGGGCCAATGGCGGGCTTATGTGAGGGCGGCAATGAACCTCCGGTTTCGTGAAGAGCCAGTATGTAAGTAAATAGACTTTTAACTTTTAAAACACTGAAGAATTTCAGAACTTTATTGCATTTAGGCCTACTGTATTTCGACAAACTGAATGATACTAACAAATTTCCAGAAGAAAATAAAGCTGACATTATGCTTTCAGGTAAAGCTCCCTGAGAAGCAGACTTGAATAATTTCAAGGGAAATAATATTCCGGGACCGGGTATCGATCCCGGGACCCTTCGCTCAGAGCACGAATGCTCTACCGACTGAGCTACCCAGGAAGTACACCCGACATTGTCCCAATTTTTTCCTTTATATCCACATAACTCAAGTGGGCTGGCAAGGCACCAGGAATCCAACTTTGAATTGTGGTTTTCGGTTAACGTTAGGGTCCCGGGATTGATACCCGGCCCGGAACAATTTTTTCCTTGTAATTATTCAAGTCTGCCTTCATAGATAGCTTTACCTGAAAGCCAGATTTGCATAATATATACGTCACTGTAGGTACGTTAACAGAAAACAACACTTCAAGACACACAGAGTTTGTTTGGGTTTCTGGCGCCTTGTCAGCCCACTTGAGTTGTGTAGATACTCGTATAAAGGAAAAAGATTGGGACGGTGTCGGGTGTAGTTCTCTGGGTAGCTCAGTCGGTAGAGCATTCGTGCGCTAAGTGAGGGATCCCGGGATCGATTCCCGGCCCGGAACAATTTTTTCCTTGAAATTATTCAAAGCTGATTTTGTGTATGTGTGTGTGTGTGTGTGTGTGTGTGTGTGTGTGTGTATCCGTTGCATGAATTTCTAGAAAAGTAACGGTTGTCTTAAGCAGAAATGTGGAGTACAAGAAAACGTATTGCGTTAATTTACACAAATTATACAGGACGGGAGGGGTATAAGTGCAAATATTTTGATATTTTTTAAGAAAAAATGCAAGTGAAGTAACACCCTATTTGCTTTTTCCCTTGCCCTTATAGTTTTTCCATAAATGTGTCACATAGGCCTAAGTTTACAGTATGATGTTTTATGAATGATAGTACTGTGAAACGCCTGTCAGTTTAGATTATACGCACGCCTTTCGATCTCATTATTATACTCCAGCATAAACAGTTACATAAGTTTTTACATAATGTGGTTCAGTATACTATCCCCGATTACCTCTAAAAATCTTCAATGCTTGGGAAAAGTGGCATAAGTCAGTTTCCACAAATATTTTTATTAATTTATTGATAACTTACGGAACATCTGCTCGCTTGGGAAAAGAGACATAAGTATTTCTCCCATTAGAATAATTCATACAGAAGAAAATCAAATCGACATAAACCAGAGTGAAGACAGTTTTTTTCCTTCTCATGTGAAATTAACATTTCTGACTTTTCCTGAGAACTACAGAAATATTTGCACGTATACTTCCTCCCACCCTGTATAGCAGATCTTCACCTACTCTTGCCAACAGAGCTTCATTTCTTATAATAGTTATTAATAATAGAATGTAGCTAAGGGTGGTTTTATGGAAAACAGAAATGTAACAGGTCCACACTTAACGAATGATACACAAATTGTACATAATCCCTTCCATGACCGAAGTTTGATGATACTGGTGTAAAACACAAACAAATCACTTTACTAGGTATACGAGGGAAGAAAATTAGTGCATCCATTTACGTACCTAAACTTGGAAATATTACGTTTTTGAGTTTGATAATTTTCGTTAAGTTTTTATTTAATAAAAATACAATACAGCATTAACAATACGTCTTTTCGCTCACGAACTCAACTATCCATGCGGACGTATTCATTATGCAATGTATATTATACTGTCTTGTAGTACATTAGCATACATCAGCGGTGGCGAAAATGTAATCGTGCGCCAAGCCACTGTGTAACCTGCAAAGTGCATAGCACCTATGGAGGGTGACGGACACCCGAAGGGGAAATGAAGCAACTGTCTGACTTATTAACGAATTTTAATTTTCCTTACGTCAAGCACTTAAATATAATTTTATACAGTACAAGGCTACAAACTAATGTTTAGTACGTGTAACGAAGAAAGAAATGAACAATAAATGAACAATATCACAACCTAAAATTAACTGTCTTCAGAATGTCTCTGCGACAAAGTTTCAAAATCAGGAATTATGTCATTTACTGCCAGTCGTAGTTGATCACGAAGGTATTTGTCTGTCAGTCGTGATCTAAATTTGGTTTTTACTATTTTCATTATTGAAAATAATTTTTCACAAACGTAAGTTGTGGCGAACATGGCTTCAACAGAGCAAGCGAAAGAACGAAGCTTCGGATATTTATTTTTTGGCAAAGATTTGAAAGTTCAACATTTGTCAAGTCCTTACATCTAGCTTTCATTTGACATCACATAGTAAATCAGTGAGTTCAAATTGAAGAGCTAACCGCATTATTCATACATCTGCTGAAAAAGGGTCGATGTACAGAGATGATGATGATGATGATGATGATGATGATGATAACAACAACAATAACACTTAACCTTTTAATGTTTCATAACCTTTTAATGTTTCATCAGTTACATGTAGTATAATGCCGTTTTATGTTATACAACCGTTTTCCTCGTAATACTGGTGAACAAATCATACATTTAATATTATCATCATATTAACAGCAAAAAAATGCGTCGTCCCATCCTACTTGGAACTTTCGTACATGATTTCGAGAGAGACATATGCCACTCGCAGGTCAGAGACAAATACAAATGGAACGGAGTTTG
The DNA here is from genome assembly GCA_025594305.2 of Periplaneta americana. NCBI lineage: Eukaryota > Metazoa > Arthropoda > Insecta > Blattodea > Blattidae > Periplaneta > Periplaneta americana. The sequence continues at coordinate 45,454,974 of JAJSOF020000038.1, forward strand.
ACTCCAGTGAGTGAGAGGGTGGGGGTTGGCGGAGGTTAGAAGCAAGCGAAATGCACAGCTATCACTGCGAGCCACAATGTCTCGCGAGTCACGTTCTCGCCACGGCTGGCATACATTATAGAGAGTGCATTAAAATTTTAAAATAATCAAAATCTGGATATTTAAACAAATTGTTAAAAACGGTGGCTGTTCATTTCGATAGAGGATTCAGGTTGTTGTGCATATTATCGCAATATAGCCTATTGTACCTAATTCCAATTTCCGGTTTCGTTCTTCGTACCAGTAACTCATGTTGTCGCAGAAAGGGGGAAATGACGTGACAGTTAATTTCTTAACGAGGCCCTTTTATTTAAGTTATTTTAAACAGTTGTATAAAATTACGTAGACGTCCAATTCCTAACAGAAAATATTTTCAAAACAGGATTAGGACAGCCCAGCAGAAGTGGGTGAGGAAAATCGGGATGCGACGTAACCAAAAGGACGCACAATACCTGTACGAAAATATGATTAAATAATGAATGCTCTTTTTCACTGAAAAACGCGACCATATTTCTGGTACGTACTATACTCACTCTCACTCAGTACTGTTTACTGTGCCCGTAAGACGACTTTGCATACGCGGCCTTGGTTCTGTGTGGAAGATGGATGGAAGTTCACTAGTAGAAGGGGTGGGAGTGAAGTTCATTAAAAAACTCGGGTACAATAAAAATTGAAGTAAAAATAAAATTATGTACATATTCATCTGGGATTAAGGGTATATGTACGTGAACGGCCACAAATATTATTAAAATTCAGGCTCTAAATTTATAAAATTTTATAAGAAAATGAACTCACAATTGGACAAAAATTAGAAGGTACCACAACAAGACTTATCAGAACTTAAATATCTGATAAAAGTATTTAAAAGGTTATTAATAATATTTTTCAAACCAGTTTTATCATAGTATGAAAAAAAAAACAAAAGAATTCTGCAATTACATCATTATTGGTAACCGTAACATTGTTATGGTGTCTCTGACATCTTTAATATTTTTCCTGCATGTAATAAACACTTATTTTGAAAAACAGACTACTCTGAGACATGTAGAGTTGTTTATTTTAATAAAATTAATTTTTTATTTGTCCTATATAAAATATATTAAAATTGGCATAATGTTTTGTGACCTAATTTTTCTATTTTAAAAGAAATGTGCATTATTATAGTCTATCTTTTGCATAAATGCATGTTAAATCAGTGTATAAAATTTTAAATTTCTATCTTTAAGGGGATGCGCTACTGAATTTTCTGATTTCTACATTTTAAGAGATAATGTATTGAAATTTAACAGCATATTATGATCATGATTATGAATTAATCAGGAAAATTTCAATGATCTAAGTCAAGAAATAACTCTTTTAAAAATAAAATTTGAAAATAACATGTTTATTTTTGGAAACAGTTTTTTGGAATCTAAAACAAGAGTTTTCTATGTTTTTTATAGTGCATATTATAGCTGAAACACAGGTTGTGGTAATGGAGCATTGGAATTTAGCCTATGAAGAGTAAAATAAATAAAAAACATGACATTTCTTCAAAAACTGTCATTTTTCAGTAGCGCATCCCCTTAATGGTTGTGGGAGTTATGAAATAATATGTGAAAATGTTCAAATTTTGGAAAATTTAATTTAAAATAAATAGTGATTTCTAAAAATAGTATTAGTAACCTTTTTTATACTTTTATCAGATATTTAAGTTCTAATAAGTCTTGTTGTGGTACTTTCTAATATTTGTCCAATTGTGAGTTCATTTCTTTTTAAAATTGTGGAAATTTAGAACCTGCTTTTTCTGATAATATTTGTGGTCGTTTACGTACATATACCCTTAAGTTGATGAAAACTTGTGAAGGGAATCAGCTTTGAACTTTGACCAGATATTTTATCTGAAAAAAAAAAATCATACTCGGCTTTCCACCACTCTCGAAGTGTTCGTTACAGCTGCTCAGTTTTTTATTTTTTTCTCAAAATTCTTTGTGCCTCTTGTTTTGGTCCTAACATTTACATAATAATCTCTTTTGTGCCTGTGTAGGGGCATTGTGTAGGTATTGTGAAAAATAAAATCTGAACTTGATTTACCTCGTTTGTTTAGTTGCTGGGAATCGACGAGAAAAATGTCATAAAACTTAAAAATTTAATTCCAGCACTGCTGAAAATATCTCTTCGGAAAAAAATGACTAATTACTATATTCTACTTCTCCCTGTGTGAAATATGCAAGCCATTTTATCCCTGTGACGCAATTCGCAAACTAGAGGCTTTTGGGGTAGGAAAAAAATTAAAAACTAACCACTCTTTTTTCATTCGTATTTTTATTAAAGTTCGCAAAAAAAAAATGGTTAATAGGGAGCGACGAAACAGAAAGAGTTACGGGGGGATGATTTGGATTTGTTGACAGCATTGTGTGGTGCGGGGGTGGGTTGGAATTGGGGATGGTTTGGTACCGCCATCTGTGTGCAGGTTCTGTCATTTAATGAAGTAAATTAACAGCAAGTCATACAAAGCCAGCCAGCCGTACGCACTGACTACTTCCAGATCGGCGCTTTAATTATCTTGTCGTCACAATTAATTAGTTTATTCACTTGTCACTTTATGTTTTAATCCCATTTCTCGTTCCTATGCCGTAATGTTATTAGACGAACTTTCATAATAGAACATCCTCAGGATTGGGTGATAAATAAAATCTACGGCTGTGTTTCGTGGCCCCTGGAAGCGAACTTTTAAGAAACGCAAGCCACGGGTGGTATTGTTTCGTGAGTGTTTTGTTACCTGAAATCAATTTAAGTAATACACAACATTCGTTGATTAACTTTGTCTAATGTATTCGGTTTTTCATGGAAGCACATTTCTTTGCTAGCGGCTTAATTATTTTACGCCATTTCTCTTATTTCTAAACACGAATGACGTCATGTAAGGTGTTTGCGTGTGAGCCTTGATATTTAGGTCCTTCCTCTTCCACTTTCATTTTTTCCGAGTAAATGGGCGACTTCATTCAGACTACGACTTAATGTTGCATTGTGTCAGTTCCAGACTTAATTCTCCCAATTATTCACTTACTTACTTAATTACTTACTGGCTTTTAAGGAACCCGGAGGTTCATTGCCGCCCTCACATAAGCCCGCCATTGGTCCTTATCCTGAGCAAGATTAATCCATTTTCTATCATCATATCCCACCTCCCTCAAATCCATTTTAATATTATCTTCCCATCTACGTCTCGGCCGCCCTAAAGGTCTTTTTCCCTCCGACCTCCCAACTAACACTCTATATGCATTTCTGGATTTGCCCATACGTGCTACATGCCCTGCCCATCTCAAACGTCTGGATTTAATGTTCCTAATTATGTCAGGTGAAAAATACAATGCGTGCAGTTCTGTGTTGTGTAACTTTCTCCATTCTCCTGTAACTTCATCCCTCTTAGCCCCAAATATTTTCCTAAGCACCTTATTCTCAAACACCCTTAACATATGTTCCTCTCTCAAAGTGAGAGTCCAAGTTGCACAACCATAAAGGACAACCGGTAATATAACTGTTTTATAAATTCTAACTTCCAGATTTTTTGACAGCTGACTGGATGATAAAAGCTTCTCAACCGAATAATAACAGGCATTTCCCATATTCTGTGTTTAATTTCCTCCCGAGTATCAATTTATATTTGTTACTGTTGCTCCAAGATATTTGAACTTCTCCACCTCTTTAAAAGATAAATTTCCAATTTTTATATTTCCATTTCCAACAATATTCCCCTCGCGAGTCATAATCATATACTTTGTCATTTCGGGATTTACTTCCAAACCTATCTCTTTACTTGCTTCCAGTAAAATTCCCGTGTTTTCCCTAAACATATGTGGATTTTCTCCTAACATATTCACGTCATCCGCATAGACAAGCAGCTGATGTAACCCGTTCAATTCCAAACCCTCTCTATTATCCTGGACTTTCCTAATGGCATACTCTAGAGGAAAGTTAAAAAGTAAAGGTGATAGTGCATTCCTTGCTTTAGCCCACAGTGAATTGGAAAGTGATCTGACAGAAACTGACCTATACGAACTCTGCTGTATGTTTCACTGAGACACATTTTAATAGTTAATCGAACTAGTTTCTTGAGAATACCAAATTCAATAAGAATATCTTATAAAACTTCTTTCTTAACCGAGCCATATGCCTTTTTGAAATCTATGAATAACTGATGCACTGTACCCTTATACTCCCATATTTTCTCCATTATCTGTCGAATACAAAATATCTGGTCAGTAGTTGATCTATTACGCCTAAAACCACACTGATGATCTCCAGTAATTTCATCTACATATGGAATTAATCTTCTCAAAAGAATATTGGACAAAATTTTGTACGACGTCAACAAAATTGATATTACTATAGTTAGTCTTGTCCTCCTTCTTAATGATAGGTACGATTATGGACTCCTTCCATTGTTCTTGTGCTATTTTCTTAGATGATAGCCAAATAAAAATCTAGTTGAGATCACGTGGTTACATTGTACTTTAAAAAAACGTTCGTAATGTTTTCACGATCATCCTGTTGTAGCATATGTTTGTTTAACTGTATCTTACGAACAATTTAGTGATGTAAAATAGATATGTGTCTACAGAAGCACTGTCTTGAACACGTAACATACCGTTCGCAGATCAACAAGAAAGGAAAGGACAGTTTATGGACTATTAAATATTTCCTTTTGGGTATTTCACCCTCTATCCTTCAGGAGAAGAGGACACGGCTAGTAATAAAGTCTTTTACGATGCAGTGAATGTAAAGAGTTTTAAAATTCATGGAGTATTCACCAGTTTCCTTTCTGCCTTAACTATTCATTCCCCATCTCTCTCTGTATGTTTTTTTTTTTTTATTTCGAAACCTAAATGAAAGAAATTCATTGAATCCGACTTCAGTTTAAGAACATGTGATTGTTTTATGACTCAACAATATACTCATATTCTTCAGTTTGTTTTTCTTTAGAATATCAAGAGGATATTTGAATGTTTGAAACTTATAATACGTGATCTATAGTTTCTTACGATACCAAAAGAAATTGTGCGTTTTGAACAACTCGTCGCCATGGTAACAAGAGACTTCTAATTGCGTGTTGTGCTTAGAATTTCTGAGAAGTTTCTTTCATTAAGCTTCATTTACAATTGTATTATTATCTTGTTGATTACAACTCGGAAATCTTCCACTTCTCATTCCTGGTCCGCACTTCAAATTTCATTCCGAATCCTAAGCGCGCTTTACAAAGAGCTACAGAATGTGATTTTACTTTAAAATGCCAACGTATAGCTATTTGCCGAGTTGGTAGCCTATCTCTCGATCATTAAGTTAAGCATATGGTTATTGTAGCATTTTTATGTCTAGTGAAGATAGTTTGATACCGATAATCATACCGTGAGGTATATTTAATGGAGATAATTGTAGATATCAAAATGAGGTAATTTTAATTATCTTAACCGCCGTCATCATCATATGCACCATCCTTTTACAATCCATTATCCCCATCATCGGTACCATCTTTTCATCAGGATCATGATCACCACCGTCACCATCTTCACCATCCATCGACATCATCACCGTCACGGTCCATCACCACCACCACCACAGTCAAGATTCCTCACCAGCATTACAGTCACTTTTCATCGCTACCATCACAGTCATATTTCGTCGCCACCGTCACCGTCACCGTTACCGTCACCTTTCATCGCCGCCATCACCGTCACCTTTCATCGCCGCCATCACCGTCACCTTTCATCGCCGCCATCACCGTCACCTTTCATCGCCGCCATCACCGTCACCTTTCATCGCCGCCATCACAGTCACCTTTCATCGCCGCCATCACCGTCACCTTTCATCGCCACCATCACCGTCACCTTTCATCGCCGCCTTCACCGTCACCTTTCATCGCCGCCATCACCGTCACCTTTCATCGCCACCATCACCGTCACCTTTCATCGCCGCCATCACCGTCACCTTTCATCGCCGCCATCACCGTCACCTTTCATCGCCGCCATCACAGTCACCTTTCATCGCCGCCATCACCGTCACCTTTCATCATCGCCACCTTCACCCTTTCATCGCCACCATCACCGTCACCTTTCATCGTCACCTTTCATCGCCGCCATCACCGTCACCTTTCATCGCCGCCATCACCGTCACCTTTCATCGCCATCACCGTCACCTTTCATCACCACCGTCACCGTCACCTTTTATCGCCACCATCACCGTCACCTTTCATCGCCACCATCACCGTCACCTTTCATCGCCACCGTCACCGTCACCTTTCATCGCCACCATCACCGTCACCTTTCATCATCACCGTCACCTTTCATCGCCGTTCACCGTCACCTTTCATCGCCACCATCACCGTCACCTTTCATCGCCACCATCACCGTCACCTTTCATCGCCGCCATCACCGTCACCTTTCATCGCCACCATCACCGTCACCTTTCATCGCCACCGTCACCGTCACCTTTCATCGCCACCGTCACCGTCACCTTTCATCGCCACCATCACCGTCACCTTTCATCGCCACCGTCACCGTCATCTTTCATCGCCACCGTCACCGTCATCTTTCATCGCCACCATCACCGTCACCTTTTATCGCCACCATCACCGTCACCTTTCATCGTCACCGTCACCTTTCATCGCCACCATCACCGTCACCTTTCATCACCATTGCACCGTTACCTTTTATCGTCACCTTTCATTTCACCGTTCATCGCCACCGTTGTCACCTTTCATCGCCACCGTTCACCTTTCGCCGCCATCGCTATCATCGTCAGTCGGTTTTCATTGTCACCATCACCGTTACCTTTCATCGCCATCGTCACAGTCACCTTCTATCGTCACCGTCACCTTTCATTGCCATTGTCACCCCCAGACTATACATAATTGTCAGCATTTATGCCCAACAGCGCTGCCACCATACGTCACCACCACCGTTCATTATTTAGCATAAATCGATACTATCTATTGCTTCCACTATTTCTTCCATTCATGGCTACCATCACCGTTGTCGTCTATAATCATCAGTCATCATAATCATAATGTTTTTTGAAGGAGTGTTGTATTTCCAGGCTTCTTAAAACCAGACGGTGGATATCAGCCGCAAAGGATAGGATTATATGGAGACATGATTTAGGAGACTAAGATTCGATCCCGAACTGTGACACCATTTAAGAAGAAGGAGAAGAAGAAGAAGAAATTATATTTCCTCAATCGGTGGGAGGGGATATGGATCTAAGGTGGCCATTCTCAAATCGTGAAAAATTTTCGTTGGTGTTATCCATTTTCATGAATAACCGTATTTAAAAATAAAACGATGTGAGCTTGTTTCTTCAATAGAAAGTTCTAATTCGGTAAGTAATGGATTGTGTTTAATAATTTGTTATTCTGAGATGTGACGGATGTTAATTATAACATAAATTCGAGATTGTAAAGGATTCACGTTTTCAAGAAGTGGTCCATAAAATGCAGGTCACAGTATTCTTCGGGTTGTTCTGACAAGAATAAAGGAAAATCGTTTAACGGTTAAGCCTTTCCAGAGACTTAAAGTCTTACGTCTTGCGCCCGACATCACCTCATTCGTGCCTCATAAAACATAGCTTCATTCTTCGTACTAAATCCGGAGAGTTCTTTTTTACAATCGCCAGCGGCTGGGATATACAGTGTAAGGGAACTTTATGCCCGCCCGTGTGATGCTCTGAGTGAAAAAGTTTGATAACCACTATCCTGTAACACTTGTTGACTATAATAAGATCTTTCTGTTGGAACAAAGAGTGACTGCAAGATGGAAGACATGAGCATCTGTCTGCTCTCTGATTTCCTTTTACCTTACCTGAACCTTTACCACGAAAGGATGATGGGTTCGATTCCTGGTAGATCCTGTTAACGTGCTATGATCGAAGCATTTGTGAGACAGTATTAAGGTTCCATTTAAATTTTCATTTTAATTGTAAAATTATTATTCTTGCTTACCGTGATCATCTTATGGTTTTTTAATATTATGGACGTTGAATACAGAGATAAATTAGTGCTATCTCTCTTTTCATTACTAATATCGTATTTATACATATATTTTCGCACCATCGAATCTGTGCCCCTTCAGCGCTGTCGTCCTTCTTGGAAAAGTTAACGCCTCTACTCACCCCATTCCACCCGCTTCTCTCCCACTACGTCAAACAGCAGGCCACGAACCTTGCCGAATAGGGATGTTGCCAAACTTCCGCCAAACAGTGTCATGCCTCTTGAATATTGCTTATAATAATGTAAGGTTAATTATTACTTATTCATAATTTAATTTAAGTAGGTCTAATGACGCTGATTGACTTACGATTGTTTGCAGATAATTATATTATTACAGTGGATATTTATTGGTTTAATTGAAATTACATCAGAAACATTATCCCTTTGCCAGCATTTTTAACAGTATAATGTGGATGTATCCATGTTTCGTCTAAATACACAATCTACTTTCCTTCTCTGCGAAATTTCGCAATTTTTCTTAAGTAACTGGCCCTCCATGCTACAATATAATTTCTTTCAATCAAAATACATCTTGTATTTCTACAGTTTTTAAATCTAAATCCCATGTCTCGAATCACTTTCCGTAGCGTTTCTCTCCCTCCTTGGAAATTTATTGCTTCCCTCGCAACCTTCAATAATTTCTCCAATGTCGGAACTTCTTTCTGCATCATATAAAATTCTTGTATCTTTCTTCTTAAAATACATCTGTCCATATCATCTACAAGAATTAAAGGTTCCCTTGGTCTGTTCTTCTCTGGTGATTCTAGCTTTTCATCTCCTGCACAGACTCCCTCTCTTCTGATTTTCTTTATTAGGCGCTCTGACCTACCTTTATAAATTACATAACAAAGTTGTATTATATTAGTATTAGTTAAGTAAGTAATTTTAATACGTAATCAATTGAAATAAAATAAGCCTCACATATGATCGCAGCTGCTCTTTTCGTTGTCTGATTTATAGGAAACAAATATTGACCTGTTTGTTTCTCTTCATCGCAAAATGCTGTTACTTGCTGAATAATATTTCTTTCACCACTCCGTGCTACAGTATTCATGTTGAGTTGACAACACTGGACTGCAAGTGCAAATAAACTGAAGAAGGCTCAAAATTGTGGGTAGTGGGAGAGAGAAAGAGAGAGGGATAGAAACGAGAGAAATAGGAATACAGGGAGAGAAATGAATTGCCGAGGCTGAAAAGGAATTAAGGTTCAGTTCGCATATCTTACGGGGGCACAGATCCGATGGTGGGACTATACTTCCAAACATGACACTACTGCTCTACACTTCTATTCCTGCTACTAATGCTGCTGTTACTTCTACAATTGTTGCTATTACTCCCGCTATTATCCTACTACTTCTGCTGTTACTGCTACTTCTACTATTACATTTGCTCTTATTGCTACTACTGCTGCTATTACTGTTATGACTAGGGAGCGGAGTTTTATGTGCTAAAAATTAAATATATTTACTTTTTATGTGCTAAAAAGTACGAAAATATTTGCTAAAAATAAAAGAAATATGTTTTTTTAAATATGAGAAAAATACCTTAGCTTGGAAAAAAATTGTTACTAAGTACTCACCAACCACACTTGAGTGCTAGTAGTTGGCCGAGAATTGCAGTGAACAACAAAGGTCATCTCCAAATTCTCCATCACAAATGCTTCCGATTATCTCTGAATAACGACTTATACTGTGAAAACGATCTTTCCACATCACAGGACGTCAGACGTCCATATTTAAAGAGAGGAATGTCACAAACACAAACATCGTCGATTTCACCTACAGACACACCCTCAAATATTTGAGCAACTTTACACGTTTTTTTAATATCCACTGTTTTTCCCAAACACATTCTGGAATTTGTCCCTTAATACTTGTACTTATGAACCTGGTAGCGAGTCTAGTTTAATTTCCACGGCACGCACCTTCCTGCTTCAGACAACAGGTTTTTGGATGTTTCGAGTTTTTTATGGTGTCACTTAGATTTGCTAATAGGAAAGCCAGATCGTTTTCAAAACAACCATCTTTCATTAATCTTGAAGGATATCGGTTGACGAAGCCCGATAACAGTGAATCACAACAAGATATATTGCCTTACCTGATAGACATGACCGAGAGGCGAGAGATTTGTTTAAATTAAATAATGTTCATACCCGAGCTCTTATCTGTTGTGTTTCACAAACAAAGCGTGGAATGAAATCATCTTCAGCAACAATAAACATTCCTAATTATGTGTTGGAAGATCTCTCCTTCTTGTCCATGTTAATTTATTCTCTAATAATAACACTGATATGCTGCATAGCAGTTCTCAGAACTTGAGGCGATACTATTATGAAAATGGATCACGGATACACCACACAGCGTTTAGAAACACGAAGCAACCAAGAATTCTTAATAACAATAATAATAATAATAATAATAATACGTACTTCTGAGTGACATAATTGATATAGTTTTAAAATATTTAAAACTTATTGTAAAAAATTATTTAAGTAAAAAAACTCAAAGATTTATGTGTTTATAATAGATTTCCTGGAAATATGTATTTACATAATTTTTTTGTGAAATTAGGCCTATGTGTTTTTATGTAAAATAAAATTCGGGTTTTAAACTTGAAACTTCATGTTCGGAATTTTTAACTTTGTTAATTGTGTTTTATCACACGCAAAAATAATATTTAATTACATAGGAATCCGCTCCTTAGTTATGGCTCCTATTACTGCTGTTACTATTGCTACTGCTATTACTGCTGCTACTACTGTTATTACAGTTACTACTAATGCTGTTACTCCTGCTACTATTGTTATTACTGCAACTATTGCTGTTACTGCTGACACCATTGAGTTATACCGACATTTCAGACGTCACTCCATCTTATACGATTTCTTTTAGTTGCGACAGTTTTGTTCTTTGATATTGCGAAAACTAGCACATGGAAGTAGAGATGAGAACGGCTCTACTGCCCGTGTCTCACGTCCTGAACCGAGAGCTCCCTAGTGCTTATAACCACGCCTCTTAGGTCTGCTCGGACCGGCACGGCAGTTGCAGCGTATGGCACGGCAGCATAATACATGTGCTGAAAACATTATCCTATGCCATTGCAGGGGTCTTTACTGTTTATAATACTGGATACTCTAAGCGTGGTTACCACTATCGCTATTATCTCTGATGGCGATGGCGACGTAAGTACACACTAGGCCACTCTTCGTTCAGTCTGGACAATTGTTGAATTGCCATAGAGCAGCATTTCTCAAAGTATGTTCCGGGGTTCCGTGAGCCCTATATGATTTTAAATTTTGTTTTATACTTTTTTACTTGGTTATTTAACGACATTGTATCAACTACTAGGTTATTTTGCATCGATGGGATTGATGATAGTGAAATGGTATTTGGCGAGATGAGGTCGGGGATTCGCCAAAGATTACATGACATTCGCCTTACGGTTGGGGAAATCCACGGGAAAAAAATCGAACCAGGTAATCAGCCCAAGAAGAAATCGAACCCTTGCCCGAGCGCAACTTTGGATCGATAGGCAAGCGCCTTAGCCGACTGGGGTGTTTCGATGGCTATTTTATATTTAGTGGATACTATAAAAATATATCAATGTTACGAAAATATGACATGAAACCACCGATAATAATAATAATAATAATAATAATAATAATAATAATAATAATAATAATAATAATAATAATAATAATAATAAACTCCAAGAATATGCATAATAATAATATTTCGAGTATCGTAATTACACTATGTTTAAAAACGGAAAATACCCATAATAACCACTTTCATCAATTCTCTGCGTATGTGTCCACTACAATAAAATACCGAAAAGACAAAATGCAGAAGTGTCATAAATGAGACTACAATTTTCCGCCATAAAACCAGATTAAGGCTTAAAAAGCAAATTATTCGATCCACTGAACAGAATTAGAGATACTAGCTTCACTTGTCTGTTAACTATTAAATACTGAATAAAATATTACAAGGATTCCGCAGTTACACTTTAGATTAAAAGGGGTTTCGCGGTGGAAAACATTTGAGGAACACTGCCATAGAGGAAAGAGTTTACAGATGTTTACCGTGACAACTGTAATCGCCATTAAGTCGATAATCTCAATAGATGTAGCCTACAACTGGTATTAGTGTTTAGTTACAGGAATTGATAAGTAGGACATAATTTGTTTTGTGAGGAGACAGGCTATATATTCGCTTGTCCATGGCTGATCTTGCTCCATAGCTGACGAAAGAATGAGAAGGCCGATGTGTTGAACGTAGGGTAGTAGGACATGCGGAAGGACCTCCCACTCACTCCCTCTGCCTCTCGCCCCGCAAAGAAACAGCTCAGGAAGTGAGGCACGGGCAGTAGCTTTGTTTGACCTTTTCTCGCTTACTAGGCAACCGGCAATAGAAAAGTCAGTTCATTTCCCCACTAGGTGGAACTAGGATCACGAGCTTATAAGAGCCGAACGGGCTTGGGTTAAACTAGCAGGCTCGCAGCTCTACCTGCATTACATGACTCTCAATTGCTGTTAATTGTTATTGACATCTAAATTCTTCTAAAAAGAATAAACAAACGTCCTCCATATTCGACAGAGACATTAATGTTTACCGTTCGGTAGCCGCAAATTCAGATACGTTGTTGAAGACTCACGAAACGGCATTTCCCAACCTTTCTTTCCTGATAACATATATCAACATATGATTATTTATTCCGTCAATATGGCTTAAGCAATGAATTACATATGAAAGAAAATTATGCCCCACTAGGGGCGAAAACGTTAGTATCAAGATAAAATAGGATGTAACACATCAATAGTTAGTTTTCTTTCATATGTAATTCATTGCTTAAGCCATATTGACAGAATAAATAATCAATCATATGTTGATATATATTATTAACACGAGGCTTAACTGAACATTCCCAACATGAATTGTAAAAAAAACTTTCTTTCCTTGTAAATAAATAAGTAAATAAATATACAAAGAAACAAGTAAATAAATATTACGTTAAACTGTCGAATAATATCCTTAATATTTGAGCCGTTTTCAAGCCATTGAATAATATTTACTTTGTTGGAAATACTCAGACGTGAACGTGTTTGTGACATGCTGCCTTACCGGTATGCGGGGGCTTGGATTCTCGTCACAACAGACCACGTTGTACTTTCTTTTTTGCTTTCTTTAGATTTCAACGTATTCTACTAAATTGGAAGAGCAGTGTACTTTCACTGGGATTGAAGTGGTGCCACAGTCTAGTATATACAGTCACGAAGCTTAATACTTACTAAATATGCAAACTAGGACAGTTGAAATATGCATCCATAGATAGTTGCTACCAGGATCGCTACTATCGCCTCATCACAGACCCTTTCCCCAGCAGACGATAAAATGTATTGTACTTTCGATATCGTATTCTTTTGAAAAAATTAACACCTTCCTTCCACTATTGAAATGTGAAATACGTAAGGTTTATATATTATTTTCATAAAGTAAGTATATATTATATTTTATAAACTTACCTTCCTGGATTTTTCGGAAGAAGGATAAATCTGACGTCTTTTTCTTACAATATTTATAGTACCACAAACGTCTCTTTGTCCCATATTATTATTCACATTATTGTATTTTAACCATTTACAGTTATTACAACCGATAACGAACATTTCACAGTTTACACAACTTTTCACAACAAAGCGAAATACGGCACATTTACGCGTTAACATAATCTGTTCGCATCTACATTTTAATTTTAGAATGGAAGCTATTTTGAGGTTCAATAAAAACGAATTTATATTGTGATTTTAATTTAGCACATCTACCTTCCTTAATTGTAGGCAGAAAATTTACCATACCACGCACTTCTATGAAATTAGTGTACGTACGATTGTGTTACTTCGTCTGTTAGGTAGTAGATAAATACAATAATTCAGTACTCAATTGTAGTATTAAAATACAGACAAATAGAATGTTACGGGTGTCATACATGACATTATGTTTAATTATAATGTATAATTGCGAATATATGAATATAAGTTAAATATAGTAAACATAACCTATAATTTCCATATGACATAACATACATATGTAGTGGCAGGACATTGGAGACCACTAAGATTAGACAGAAAGGGGCAACTGGTACAGTAAACATAACCTATAATTTCAACATGTTAAATATCCGTGCGGTGCAATTGAAAATTATTGAATCGTGCATAAATGAATGTACAAGAATTTCGCAATATTTAATCGAAATAAAGGCAGGTATTACACATACGAACAACGTAATTTTCACACCAAAATAATATTACACCTTAACTCGCAAGGAATTATATTTGAAGTGTCTCCTAATCATTGTTTTAAATTTTATTAATGCAATTACACTTCATTTTAGAGAAATATCTGTTACTCTTTATGCATTACAATTAATTTATATGGTTGAAACGCCGCCCTTCGTGATCGGGTTAAGCGAGTCACATCTTCAGCCTTACGACCTGTATTAGATCACGATGGCAGTGACACAGTCTATTGTTCCTAATACTCACAGCGCTCCAAGCGGCTAGCAACTATCGTGAGAAATGCAAAAAATCACCCCAAGCTTCGTGACTGTATATAGTAGACTGTGGTTGTACTTCCTTTTTTGCTTTCTTTAGATTCTAACGTATCCTACTAAATTGGAAGAGCAGTGTACTTTCACTGGAATTGAAGTGGTGCCTTTTGACTCCTAACCAATTCACTCTGTCGATTGATGTAGCTTTTATTCATCTACAATTTATGAAACGTTTTAAGATCAGTAAACTGAATTTCTCACTGTGTTTTCGCTTGAAATAAGTAAGTCCTCTTGGAATAAAAGTTTATGATATTTGATCCTTCCCGTATGTGTTAGGAAAGCATATGGGGAAAGCCTCAGGTACTGTCTGTAATACGAGCTTCCCCATTCTGCTAATGCAATCCGATTTGCAAAGATACATATTGGAAGCGATTGATAAATTTGATTTCTATGCCTATCTTCCGTGTTGCGTATACGAAATGGAGTTACTTTACACTTCCCCGAAACGGGGTTAAAAAGTCTGAAAACCCGTTATGCTAAGCGATTCGACTTTAAAGTTTTCTTTCTCCAGCTGAATATATTAGAAATTCTACACCTGTCGTTTCTCCTACCCTCACTAGAATGCGCTAGTATAAAAAACCTCTCATCAGTTTGTAGAGCTTCTAGCGTTACCCGTGTGCATATTTCCAATTACCAGACCATTTTCCAACTTATAATTTTTTCATTAGACTTTTGCTACTAGTAGTACTTTTTTAAGAATCCTTTCCTTCCATCCCGAGCCTGTTTCTTTCTCTTACTCTGTCTCTTTTTCTACCCCGTTTATAACTTCATTAAAATGACTAACCGGAAAGCTACAAAGATTGCCGGGAATGTTTCACGAAAACTTTTGTGAAAGAGATTATTAAGAGTAGGGAGAACGAATGAGGAAGGGTAAAAGATGGAGATAATGAAGTTTGGACAAGAAGTAGGGATAGGAGGGGTCTGTAGTGGGAAGAGGAGATTTCGAGAGAAGAAATACTTCTCTACAATTCTGTAGTACGGAATTTATATATAATAATAAAAAGAAAGAATCAAGAGGCCTTTTGTTTCTAAATAGGATGCTTTGTATATTGTACCTAGTTCTATTGTTTGTTCTTCACCTTTACGTTTGTAAAATGTGTACAGTGGGAAGATTAACGGGACGAGATTTCATGCAACAATAACAAAACTGTACCGGTAATAATTCATCTCAATTCTTCTCTGTGCAAATTTTAGAAAAGACCTTGTCTCGTGAAAGGAGTACAACCCCGACTTTCCATTGAGCCGCCTCAAAGAGCACCACGAATGTGAAAGTGCTCCAATCCCTTTTCTTCCATTTTGTATTCAGAGTACGTGGTTTAAACTGCGATACAGCTCTGTGAACTCTAGCCTGTCCAATTGGCAAGTTTTGTCATTTTTCAGAGTTTTAAGACTAGCTTGAAGTATTTGCAGGAGTCAGCTCTGTGCGCAGTTTTGTGTTTATTTATTTATGTATGTATTTATTTATTTATTTATTATTTTGCTAATAAGTGTAACATAAAATATAATATATATAGAAAAACTTTACCTCTCCCCTGAAAGAGTAGAACTCGTGCTCAGGGGCGGATTCCTGAATTGAAATTAATAATTATACAATACAATTTCTCTTATGTCTACTATGCAATTATAGTATATAAATTTAAATTTACAATTTTTCAATTTTTATAAAATCCATACATAACTTTTTAAATTTAATGCTAGAACTATTAGAATTGACAAGATTAGGATATTTATATATAAATTTGTTATATATTCTTGGGCCTAAATTACTACTATGATTAAATACTGTAACAGTGTTGCATTTTGGTTCAAACAATCTTGAAGAATTCATACATTTTGTTTCATAACTATGAGAATACAATTCAAAATTATTTCGATTTTTATGTATGAATTTTATTAATACAATATAATTAATTTGTCTTACGTTAAGTACATTAAAGTCTAAAAATAAATTTTGAGATGGAAAATCAATAGATTTATGAAGACATATTTTAGTTTTTATATTATTGTAACGTTAATTATTTAAGCACAATTGATAGTACTAATGTACAAAAATTGTCAAATAAATTAAAAATATATATATATTTTAATTATTTTCTTCTGTAATGAATAAAGTGGATTAAAATTGGATTTAAATGATCTACCCCATCCTATAATTCCATACATAATTACCGATTGAAATAAAGTTAAATATATTGTACGTAATAAACTTATTGGCAAGTAATTCCTCAATAAAACAAAATAATATACTATTTTACGTAATTTATTACAAAGGTAATTAATGTGTTGTTTCCATTTTAAATGATTATCGAAAATTATGCCTAAATACTTAACTTCAGAGGACTCTTTAATAATCGGACATTTACACTGTATAAGACAACAATCAGAATTATGTAATTTAATATTTAATATATGTAGGAGGTTTGTTACATTTTTCAGATAATGAGAATGGAATAATTATGGTTTTGTTTTCGTTGGTAGAAAGATAATTTATGTCAAACCATTTTTTTTATTAATTTAAGTCCATTATTTGAATTATTATATGCATGATACCAAGTTTTCCACCAAAAAGTAAAACTGTGTCATCTGCATAAGAATAGTGAACGCCATTGTACTGTTGTAAGTCAATGTTCAATAAGTCATTAATATATATTAAAAATAGAATAGGGCCTAGAACTGTGCCTTGGGGAACACCTATATTAATAATTGAAGTGTTATTGCGCCCATTTTGTTTTTTAGAATGATGAATTTGACCGAACATTCCACCTGCGTTGTAATGTTACGTTTTGTTGATTCGAAATCAGATTCGAAACATTGTACGTACTGATTGATAATTTTCATTGTTTCCCTCGGATCTTTTCAAGAACAATAATTGTAAACAAGGAGTTGAATAGTCTGTCAAAACCATCCGATTTTACACAGTGCAAGTACAGTAATTTAAGTCGCCTGTAGGTTCATCATACAGGGTGAACCGTAAGTAATGTAATTAATTTTTGGGGATTACTCTTTGAGATGCAACCTTAAAATTATACTCTTTGAGATATTTCAAAGAAAAAAGTTTAATAACGTTTTGCTCGTTTTTGTTTTCTTTTCGAGGGAGAAAAAAAGTTTTACAGTATATGAAACATTTCACAGCGTGTTTTTAGAAAAGCCTTGATTGATTTCCAAAACATGCCTACCACACCTACCGTATCATATTATAAAGAAAAGTACGAACTCGACGATATAGAGGTAGTGGGCCTACTCATTGGCGCTAGAGGAACAATTCCAGGCTTCCTAGCAACATTTTGGAATTCTCTTTCTCTCCCAACATCTATTTTAAAAGAAATAACTATTGCCACCATCCCTACAAATTTTTGAAAACCATTGCTATTATTTATCTTAATTATTGAACTTTTCAGGATTTTTCACTGCTGAAAACTTTAATTGTATTTAACGCATTATACAAATTTAATAATATTATCTGGAATGCTATGTCTACGGTCAACCTAAAAATTTGAGAAGCTAAAATAAAATAGAATAAGACAATAGGGTCATTCCATGCAAAAAATTATGTTTTTCAACCATGATGTTTCAAAAGGTAAAAATATTGTAGTAGGTTATTTTGTATGTTCTAAATATGAATTTCAAGCAATAGCCCTACTATATTTATATCTTTCATAGTTTGGCAGCAATCAGAATTTAAAATATTGGTTTAACAAAGAACACGGTTTCATTCATTGAAGTTTTCTTACTATGTAAAGGAAGATGGAAAAGTGATTTCAATGAAATTCGAAAAATGAGAACCTTGTTTATAAATGCCCTTAAAATGAAAAAAAAATATGTATATAATTTTTTAAATAGTTACCCACCGTAAAATAATTAAAAAATAGAACACAAAATGAAATTCATTTTTACAGACGAAAAAAACATGTGTTTAATTCTTTAGGGTATATTGATTCCACTGTGAAAAATTTCAGAATGTTGACTTAAATATCATGTCAGTTCTTAATAAAATAACTCACCGGAACAAAGAACCTCAGCAGGTAGGCTCTCCCGTCGTAAAGAATGTTGCGCGATCAAGGTCAGGGAGACGGACGTTTGAGATTACTCATCGTTATGAAGTCTCGCGAACGCCGCTACCGCCACACATAGCAAGCGATTTTCAACCATTGGAACAAAAATTAATAATTGTATTAATTTAAATATTCACAAGTTTTTTTTAGATAAAGTCATAAAACTTGGGAGATAGATTTGGAATAACATTTTCTTTAATACGAATGAAATTCTCATGAATTTAATTAGTTGCATTCGAATATAAAACTTTCTTTTTTTCAATGAGATGTTTTTATGAGCGTACCTTAATATTATTCAGATTAGTCTTTAAGGTATTAAAATATGGTTATTCAGGTTTATAATGGCGTCTGTTTAGTTTTGATGACATTTCATATAGGGTGTGTAGAATATTTTAAATGATGGATAACATGTAACTGCCACCCATTTTTCAGTCATCCGTATCACTAAAATATTAATGATATGGTGGTCATAGTTGGCAGTTTAATTTATTTTCATAATAATATTATTATATCAAAACCTTAAAAAATTCATGACATGTATGTATGTATTTATTCACACTGCAAATGGGTATATACCCGGTGGAAGTGGTAACTAATTACACTCAATAATGACAATTAATAATAAACACAACTAATAAAAACAATAATTAATAATAATAGTAATAGTAATAATAACAATAAAATAATAATAATAACAACAACAACAAAGGAGCATCCTAAATTAAATGAAGCATGGTCACTTAAAATAACATTTAAAGTAAATCTAATTTGTATGTTAACCCTAAGTTCGAACTAAGACCCACGAGTGTGACAGGTTCATACCTGCACAAGTACCTTTCGATACTACACTTATTTCGCTGTCAACTCACTGCACTGATTCTACTTGATTTCACTAACACTTCTAAACATTTCACTGTTCAAATACATTGCACAGCCACTTCACTGACACCAACACACTTCACTTACACAATAGACTTCACTGACACTACACACTTCACTGACAGTACACACTTCACTGACACAACACACTTCCTCACTGATAGAACACTTCAAATAACAAGATATCAATTACACCCTTTAAGTAGTGTGTATAATATACTACCGTCTATTACTAAAGTCCTTAAGGCTATTTTTAAATACATTTTTGGTTATTGGTAAAGCCTTTAGTAAGTCTGCAGATAAAGCATTCCAGTCCCTGATAGTACATCGCTGGCAAATTCTTAAAATTTTGTATGGAATGGCCCAATATCATTTTGTATTCTTATCTGGTTCCTTGTTTCAAGACAGAGCCATTTTCTGATTAGGACAAAATTTGTTGAAGACTGCAGACCAAATAGAAAGACTCTGGTTTGTAATTCTGTCCTTTCCGTGTAAAAGGCTACTCTGTTATACTTGGTTTTCACGAAAACTTACCGCAGAAGGTGCTTTTAATCCACTTGGGTTGTGTTCGTAATCATGCCTTAGAAATGACTTAGTGGCGCCCAGTCGCAGAAACTGCTTTTAATAGCAATATAAGTAACGAAAGTCCTTTTTTAATACCATATCTTATTTCGGCGTGCGAACGAGGTGAATGAGAAAAGCTGTCAAGTATAAAACTCTCTATTGTTAAGAAGGCCGCTGGGAGGGGGTGCGAGTGGAAACACAATGGTTTATAGTAGGGGTAAGAGACCATTTTATCCCATCCCTTCACTTCCCTTCAGTTTTTTCTTAGTTCTTAACTTCCTTTTTGTAGCTGTTGGAATCATTTTTGCGTGAGTGTAAGGCCTGACAGGGTTAGGCGCCGGCTAGGGTGGGGGTGTGGGGCGGGCAAAGCCTGATCCCTCTCGCACGCGATTCTGTGTTGCATTGTGGCCCTTGCTTCGGCAGACGGACGGAGATAAGCCCCCACAGATGACGGTTTCCTTGCCGGCTTAGACACGTCGTACAGGCGCCTGGAGTAACATGAACAGCCTATAGTGCTCGCATTGTAGCGCTGACCGCGCTGGTCATTTGCTGCAATGGCGCGTGAAGAGTCAGTACGGCGCTTCAACTGTTCTCGGAACTCTACACTCCATTTGTGATTCATAACAGCTCAAATGGTCCTCACATTTCAGCTAAAAGTCCAGTGGAATTGAGTTTGATTCTCGGAAGGGAAATTAAGAATTATTTAGCATCTCTATACAGCCCAACTGAGCTGACGCCATCTCGTTGACTTATGAGGACTTGCTTCAATGCCTGACCAACCAATTGAGCATTTCCTTCATTACGGACAGTACGTGGCCGACCGGATCTTGATGCATCTCCAGTAGGTTCCAACAACAGTCAGGCATCGTAACTATCGTGAGCATGCGCAGTACAGAAAAAGCGTTCCAACACACTCCAAACCAGTTCTGAACTGGAAACATATACTGCAGTCGAGCGTTCTATCAAACTTACTTTGACTGTCAGCGTATTCCGATTCTCACCGGACCGGTGGACAACAATGACGTCACGCTGCAGCGAAATAGGAAAAAAAACTGCTGGAAGGCTCGATGGCTATGGCGGCTGTAAAAGTTGTTGTCTGCTACGCTGGTAAGATTTTGCAAAATTTCCGTACTGTCATCTCGTTCAAAGAAAAGAGAGCATAAACAATTTATTTCTTGAACCAGTAGTAATAACTGGTCCGTTGACATGTTCGCTCATAAGCCATTAACATATGAAGAGTCCACTGCAAGAATGATGGACGTCACTTTCTTGTCAAAAATGAACTAAGTCTGTCAGTGCATAGCTTAAGACATATAGTATGTACATAGAGAGTTATGTGGCATTAACACTGACAGTCATTGTCCAGTAATGATCGGAAAATCACAGTTAAGCTTTGAGCGCTAAGCATTTCATGCTTTCAATTGCTTCTCCTGAAAAATGTATTCCAAATGACATCCATCATTCTTGCAGTGGACTCTTCATTTTGTTTTTACGTTGTGCTCATTACAAACAATACAGCAGACCCAAACCAGAACATACCGCCATGACACAACAGTGCACGATGTCATACGTCTACTATTTACCGCACTATACAAGAACCAATCAGATTCGCTGATGGAGACTGCCACCACCTCTGCAAGCTGCTGGAACCGGTGCGACACCGGTAGAGCATCAATGACATCATCGTTGAAATTCGGAACACCGTGATGCCATCAGATTGCTCAGCGCTAAGATTCGGAATACGCTCTGTTGCACTTTTACTACTTCATACTACTTTTTACCAATAAAATGGTACGGAACGACGTGTTTCAACCAATTATGGCTGCTTTTTCTACAATTTTTATCATCTCCCTAGCATTTGTTTGCCAACATTGTACGTTCAATAATTGTACCTTTTAAAATGAATCATGTTTATTTCATCATCCTTAATTAAAACTTCTATATTATTTATCTTGTTTATATAATTTAGGTTGTGTTATAGCTTCTGCTGTATGAGTTTATAGGAAGGGTTCAGAGCCATAGTGGGCCAAGCGCCATTTATTAAAAACGGAGAAAACAAGCGTTAAAGTTAAGTGATTACCATAATTTAGTGAAACATAGGAGCGAGTAACATAAAGTATGCACATTAAAATTAAATGATATGTCAATCTTCATTAAATTATGGTATTCACTTAACTTTAACCCTTGCTTTCTCCGTTTCTGATAAATGGCGCGTGGCCCGCTATGGCTCTGAACCCTTCATAGATAGTCACGTATGAGAGATAGCTTAATATATATTCATAATTGAAGTGGAATGCAACTGTTTGAATAAAAATGAAACTGAATCAACAAAGTCTTCTTGACTAGTAATCATCCATAGAGTTGAATGAAGATTGTATAATTGATACAACTGGTAACAAGAGAATAGTTTATCATAAGACACTACTGCCATCTAGCGGAATATTTGTAGTGATGAGATGGTGCAGTAATACATTTTCAAGATAGTTTAGTATTTTAGTAAGTAAGTTAATATTTTATTGTATTAGATTACTTTATTAATTCTTGTAATCTTTATATACTTTCTTCTAATCGTGTAATAGTCAATTAAGTCCCTTTCAGTTTTGTATTTTCTCTAGATAAATCAAAACCTCAAGCGTAGATAAAGTATAGGCACCGTGCATGGGTCTGAAAATCGTACTGGTGGCGCCGCGCAGTGTCTCAATTTCTAGTTAACTACAGGCTCGCAGTCATTCACTAGTCATGTGTGATATAGGAATTACATGCGGCTTTCTGCCGATAAAAAGTTGTAATATTAGTAAGAATGGATTCATTGATTCATAGTGTTCTGCCCAAGGGAGGTCTTTTATTGCAAATCCAGCATTCTCCAGTCTTTAATTATTTAACAGACGCAGTGGAAAGTCCAGTACTGCTAGAGAAGTGTAAAAATGTAACTACAGAGTTCCTAAAATATCAGTGTAGTAGTTTGACATTTAAATCAGATTTCAGAGCATTGAATGAAGGGAAACAGTCATAGTACGAAAAATTGATATACTTATATTTGATGTCATGACGTGTGTAATATTTATGTGTATAGTGTCTCTATAAATTACGTATTTTAATGTGATTTAATTCTGAAACTAGTCTTAATTACACTTCCTGACTAATGGGCGACTGCAAATTCGCTAAAACACAACACATATATCATATATCATCAACATACTAGTCTACCTGGTTGGCAAGTTGGTAGCGCTGGCCTTCTATGCCCAAGGTTGCGGGTTCGATCCCGGGCCAGGTCGATGGCATTTAAGTGTGCTTAAATGCGACAAGCTCATGTCAGTAGATTTATTGGCATGTAAAAGAACTCCTGCGGGACAAAATTCCGGCACATCCGGCGACGCTGATATAACCTCTGCAGTTGCGAGCGTCGTTAAATAAACCATAACATTTCTAACATTTCAACATACTACCCCTGATCGAGGTTCTGGCTGATATGTACATGTATTATCAGGCTGTACATCTCACATGACGATGTGTCAGAGGAAGAACAATATTGTTTGTATGCATATGAAGTCTAACTAGTGTAATATGTAGCTAGTCGACGATGTATGTAATGGAGAGGAAATGGAACTGGCCACCCTACCCCATGATATTCGGGCCTAGTTGCCTCGTAAGTGGTGCCTTGTTGGTATTACTTGTGAGATTCAGACTTATCTCCGGACAGTTGACTAAACAACAAATCAACATACGGAAGCAGTTCAATTGATAGTTTGTGTAAAATGTTATATATTTTCGCTAAATGCATCTTTCAACATGAATTCTAAACTGGCAACGCTGTAAGTAGTTTCGACTTCTTCAGCTCTTAATTTGCAATCATGCGGTGAAGTAACAACAATGATCCCTTTATCGGAGAGGTTTGTTTTTATTCCGGGAAAACCTGACTTCATCACCACCTTCTAATAGAGTCAATAATCCGAAATCAGTTGTTATGAATGTGTCACTCGATCTGCCACCGTAGCATTTAGATTTGAAGGTCACCATCTGATCCACGATGGTGGCTGTTACGCTTTAACTTCAGTACAATTAATTGTCACTCTGAATTTTGGGTAGACTTTCTTTTCAATATTGCGGGCATTGTTTCCTGAATACTTTCTCTGCTAGGCCAAAACCCAAAATTACAGTAACCATTGTGGATGTTAACAACATTAAAGTGATGGTAAAAATACATCATAATTATAGTTGTACGATTAACTCTGAAAATACATTTTAAAATAAATGTATTATTTATTGTTGCTAGTATTTTGCATAATATATATATATATGTAAAAACTTCGGTAATTATGTACTGTGTTTTACTTTTAAATATAATAGCACATACAGCATTGAAATTTAAATTATAAATTCCCGTCGTTGTTAACTTAATTGTTATTTATAAACAAAATATAATATACAGTAGGCCTATACATTCTGCTTTTTACATTAGTATATAATACTATGATTGCAAGCAGTGTAGCCCTACTTACTTTCGCCTGCGTACTGCTTGGATCCACAATTATTAGCGTCGTTCCGTTTCATGTTTCTATTTTGGGAATGAATAAAAACAGTATCGGTTGGTGTGTTCCTATAAGCATTACTACACCAAAAAACACAGCAATTTGCGTTACCTTTCCGCTTTTTTTTTCTAATCGTTTAACCTGAAAAGTTAAGTATATCACACGCTTCAAGCACAACTCTACCGCTGCTGTCCTGCGGTTAGTAACAACAGTCGCCACCAGAGGAGCTTGCACGGTGCCTATAGATCAGATATCGGTACTATAATACGAAGAACGTTGTTCGGTATCCTTAGTTAAATTTAATGAATGTGTGAATACAGTTTCACTTAAAGTTACAAAAGCTGAACTTTTAAATACTAGTATCTGCAGCTTTTGCATGTTTGGTATATCAGTTTTAATTAAATTTGAGCTATAGCCTGTCTTTATAATGTAATTACTCTTGCATGTTGCTAATGTCTGGCTGGGCATAACAGTACACGTCTGTGAATTACACTTTCAGCATAATATACGTCTATATGTGATACAATGAAACTTCTGTATCTGGACAACCCTATGCGTTAGACATCTCATTATATTGGTCGTATTTTCTTGGAATCGAACAAATTTCTATGTTTTACATGTCCAATATATTCTTTATGTTGGACACCCCTCAATCCTGGAAGCTGGACAACCCTTATAGTTCTATCTTGGACGATTTTCTTATCCGTGGCATCCTGCCTAGGACCAGCGTTACGGAATGCGCGCTGGTTAGAGTCCTCCTGGAATTTCGGCTAATGTATGGGAACGGAACCCAATCAACATCTTGATGCATTTGTCGAGCTGCGATAGGTAGCGAAATTCGGTTACGAAAGCCATCTATAATGGGTGAGGGATCATCGTGCTAACCACAGGATAGATCCATTCTGATTGGATGATCGTCCACCTCTGCTTTGGCATGTGGACGTGAGGCCAGCATCCGGCTGGTCTGGGTCCTTAAAGGGCTGTAGTACAAAGAATTATTATTATTATTATTATTATTATTATTATTATTATTATTATTATGTCATTATTATGTGCGAGAGGTCCAGGAGGAAAATACACGGTTTCACGAATTATTGAACATTTAGAAAACACCTTCCAACATAAAGATGAGATGTGGTAAAAAGTAAATAAGCAAGACATGGTTATTGCTAATACTTATTGTTATTATTATTATTATTATTATTATTATTATTATTATTTTTTGTTTGGTTGGTTATTTAACGACGCTGTATCAACTACTATGATATTTAGCGTCGTGAGATTTGTGATAGCGAGATGAGGCCGAGGATTCGCCATAGATTACCTGGCATTCACCTTACGGTTGGGGAAAACCTCGGAAAGAACCCAACCAAGTAATCAGCCCAAGCGGGGATCGAACCTGCGCCCGAGCGCAACTTCAGATCGGCAGGCGAGCGCCTTAACTGACTGAGCCACGCTGGTGGCTATTATTATTATTATTATTATTATTATTATTATTATTATTATTATTATACATCATGATTACAGAACTTTTAACACTGTATCACTTCGGAATATGTATGATAAGAACTTTCTTGTGTTAAATTTTAACGTACTTTGTTAACATGTTTCGACCTATTTTCGGTCATCTTCGGAACTGTTCGTTGTTGGTCTTGGCGCCTCTTGTTTCCTGTGTGGGTGCGTTCGTAGTGTAGAGTCGAAGAGTGTATGTGTTTTGAAATTGAGACAGACAAGCAGATCATTTCAAACACGTTACAAAGAACACATCACAGTCATAACAAAATTACAAAACACCTCCACATATGCAGAACACATCACAGATGCCAACCACACCTACAGAGACATCAACACAGACATGGAAATACTGCACATCCAACCAAAAAAGCCAGAAACTCAACACACTAGAACAATACGAAATATACAGACACACGAAAACACACCCCAACGATATTCTCAACACACCTTAATTATTATTATTATTATTATTATTATTGTTATTATTATTATTATTATTATTATTATTATTATTATTATTACAATACATGGCATTGTGATTTTACCCTGTTTGTGGTATCTGGTATTAGTTGGTAGCATTAAAGAGACGACCAAATTAGCCTTCTAGGAACTAGGTCTACTTTTTCGTGATGCTCACTACAGAAACGGTGAATAAATAAAGGCGGGAAAACAGTAGCCTAGAGCTTTTAACTAGAAGTGTGTTCTTCTGTTTTAATTAGCAAAGTTTTCTTGGTTTGCGTTTTAAAATTGGATGGAAGATATAACATTAATGAAAATGAAATCTGTTGTGTAAATACTTGACACTGTTTGTTGAAGCCATAACCTCGGCGGAGCTGAACAATAGCCGAGATGGCATTCTGCAGCGTCTGAGCACTGTACTCGACTTGTAATTGGACCAGGAAGATAAACACCCGGCCTTGTGGTCACCGTATGACATAACTTGGAGTCCGTCTCCCTAATCCTATTTAAAGTTCTAATCTCCCTTCACAGCAACGCGACCATATTGACAGTGCTGCAACATAATGGTATTGATTAATATCGGCCCCGCGTTTGTTTTTAATGGAGCCCTGCAGGTCGAGAGCTTAGAGCAGTGTTTGCAACATCAACAGCAAGTGTTGACTTTACCCGCTAAAAGTAGTGAGCGACATTCTGTTCTGGGACCATTGCCACTCTCTATAATTCGGTTTGTTAGTTACAACTGGTTCCATTTAACTGTGACTCTGGCATGTGATGTCGGAGTTATACCTAATGAAACAAGAGCGCGAATTACGCCGAGTTACTCTGTAGCACTATTTCACACTAGAGTCGACATGCTGTGGAACACAGCTTACTTTCGGAAAATATGGTCCGAGTTAGCATTATTTTGTCACTACTACCAGACTCAGGGTCATTCATTCATTCATTCATTCATTCATTCATTCATTCATTCATTCATTCATTCATTCATTCATTCATTCAGTCCACACCTGTGGAGTAACGGCTAGCGCATCTGGTTGTGAAACCTGGTGGCCCGGGTTCGATTCCCGGTCGGGAAAAGTTCCCTTGTTGAGGTTTTTTTCCGGGATTTTCCCTCAACCCAATATTAACAAATGTTGGGTAAC
The DNA here is from genome assembly GCA_025594305.2 of Periplaneta americana. Classification (NCBI taxonomy): domain Eukaryota; kingdom Metazoa; phylum Arthropoda; class Insecta; order Blattodea; family Blattidae; genus Periplaneta; species Periplaneta americana. The sequence continues at coordinate 45,482,785 of JAJSOF020000038.1, forward strand.
TTTAGGTGCTGGACACCGGACTCATTTCACCGACATTATCACCTTCATCTCATTTAGAAGCTAAATACGAGTAACCTAAAATATTGACAGAGCGTCGTAAAATAACCCTACTAATATAAAAAAATTCATTCATTCATTTATTCATTCATTCATTTAGTGTTCTGCCCAAAGGCAGTCTTTCACTCAACCCAATATGAGCAAATGTTGGATAACTTTCGGTGCTGGACCCCGGACTCATTTCACCGGCATTATCACCTTCATCTCAAATAACCTAACATGTTGATAAAGCGTGGTAAAATAACTCTACTAAAATAAAAAAATTCATTCATTCATTCATTCATTCATTTAGTGTTCTGCCCAAGGGCAGTCTTTCACTCAACCTAATATGAGCAAATGTTGGGTAAGTTTAGGTTTATGTGCTGGACCCCGGACTCATTTCACCGGCATTATCACCTTCATCTCATTCAGACGCTAAATAACCTAACATGTTGATAAAGCGTAGTAAAATAACCCTACTAATATAAAAATTCATTCATTCATTCATGCATTCCTTCAGTGTTCTGCACAAAGGCAGTCTTTTACTCAACCCAATATGAGCAAATGTTGGATAACTTTCGGTGCTGGACCCCGGACTCACTTCACCGGCATTATCACCTTCATCTCACTCAGACGCTAAATAACCTAACATGTTGATAAAGCGTCGTAAAATAACCCTACTAAAATAAAAAAATCATTCATTCATTCATTCATTTAGTGTTCTGCCCAAGGGCAGTCTTTCACTCAACCTAATATGAGCAAATGTTGGGTAAGTTTATGGTTTATGTGCTGGAC